>OY101449.1:60359497-60609497 GCA_956483635.1 Panzeria rudis
ATATATATAGATCCGATTACAAAACAATGTATATAAAAATCATAGAGGAGGACCTAAGCTTTTGAAATTTGGATCAGCCTTTTCAAATACACGTTGAGATACAGGGTGCCAAAGTTGACTACCTCGTGTATGAAAAAACTTGTTGGCCTAATAACTTTTACAAATATTATCCGATTTTAATGAACTTAAACTTGGTGTGAAGTTTATAATAGATAAATAAAATACAGTTTATTTTTTTAATATATCTAATATTTTCAAAGATATTTGGCTTTGAATTTACAAATTTTGGTTTTTGGCCTCGACTTTGTTCTCCATTTGATCAATATCTCCGGTAATAGCATGGCCAAAATTTCCAAGAAATTCTAACAATCTGCTGACAAGTGTTTATTCTGTAAATCGAATCAACACATAGTTAATAACTGCCCTTCTTTTACTGCCGAGCTTGTTGCTAAAAGATTTGATTTTATAAAATCTGTACCGACATGTATTAATTGTTTAAAAAAAGGACACACAGTAGCAAGATGTTCGTCATCTAAGTGCAGAGTATGTAGTGGATCTCATAATTCGCTATTACATAGATACAATACAAGTTCTAGTAATTCAAATAACGACTCTGAGCAGCCGTCTACTTCTCACGCTTGTGTTAACTATTCATCAGCTGATGAAACAATCGTTCTTGCGACTGCTGTAGTAAGAGTAAGAAATAGTTCTGGTCAATTTATACCAGCTAGAGCGCTTTTAGATTCCGGTTCTAAACCAAACTTGATTACCGAGGAACTTGCACAGCTACTTCGATTAAAAAGAGAAGGAGGCAGATTAAATTTAAATGGCATAAGCGAAACAAATTCGATTTCGAAATCGTGTAGTAATTTGACTGTCACGTCGAGGGTTAATTCTACCCAATTTACTTCTAAGTTTTGGGTATTGAATTCAATTACGAATTTGCAACCTGATCATAAATTAAACACAACTAGCTTGAATATTCCTAAAAATATAGAATTAGCTGATCCTTTCTTTCACAAACCACAAAAAATTTATTTACTAATTGGTGCGGAAGTTTTCTTTGAATTAATGTGTATTGGCCAAATCAAGTCGGGCCCGAGCCTTCCAATACTGCAGAAAACGTCGCTTGGTTGGATTGTTACTGGAAAGTATAATCAATTAAAGGGCTCGTCTAATAGAAAAGTTTTTCACATAACTACTTCAGTAGAAAACGAGAGCAATATTGATTCAATAGTTAGGAAATTTTGGGAATTAGAAGAAATTCCAAGCGAATCAACAAAAATATATACTGAAGAACAGCAACAGTGTGAGAACAAATTTAGAAATTCGATACGACGCTTAATGTCAGGGCGATTTGAAGTCGCGTTGCCGTTCAAATCTGATACAAAGTTATTAGGTTCATCTTTTGAAACTGCCAAAAGACGATTCCTCTCTTTGGAACGACGACTTTCCAAAGATGATGTTATGAGACGAATGTATCATGATTTTATGAAAGAGTATTTCAACTTGGGCCATATGTCACTTCAGGACAAAATGCCTCATTGTCCTCACTATTTTATTCCACACCAATGTGTTTTGCGACTTCAGAGTACAACTACTAAACTTCGAGTAGTTTTTGATGCTTCATGTAGAACTTCTTCGCACGTATCACTTAACGATTTGTTAACGGTTGGTCCCACAGTTCAAGAAGAATTATATTCTACATTGATCCGTTTTCGATTCCATAAATACGCAATCACTGCTGATATTGAGAAAATGTATCGTCAATTTTTAATTGCCGAAAATGACAGAAATTTTCAATTGGTCCTTTGGAGAGAGAATCCATCTGATAATTTAAAGATGTTCAGATTGAACACGGTTACATATGGCACTGCCTCTGCGCCATTTTTGGCCATAAGATGTTTGATTCACTTGAGCGATTTATACAAAGAGACTTTGACTATTGGTTCGAAAGTTGTTCGAAGTGATTTTTACGGTGATGATTTGCTTACTGGAGCTGAAAGCTACCAAGACCTAATCAAAATTCGTAACCAGGCAACTGAAATTTTAAGTTCAGCTGGTTTAAATCTTACAAAATGGTTTTCAAATCATCCGGAATTTATAAACTCGTTACAGAATGAAAAACTATTGCATAGTGATTCTGATTCTGCTAAAGCTCTAGGCATACATTGGGCTCCGAAGAATGATATATTCAAGTTTCATTTGGAAGATAATTTTCAAGAATTAAAAGCTACAAAAAGAAATATATTATCGGGTTCTTCTCGATTATTTGATCCTCTCGGACTCTTATGCCCATTAGTAACAAAATCCAAAATGTTATTGCAAGAACTTTGGATTCAAAAGCTTGACTGGGATGAGTCAATTCCTATGAGACTAAATACTTCATGGGAAAATTTCAAATTGATTCAATCACAATCCCAAGATTCGTGAACACAACGTCTACAGCAAAAATTCAAATTCATGGATTTGCTGATGCCTCTATTCGAGCGTACGGTTGTTGCATCTATATTAGAAGCTCCGAATCAAATAAAATTGTTTCGAGACTACTGACGGCTAAGTCTAAAGTTGCTCCACTCAAGACAAAATCTCTTCCGAGACTTGAGTTATGTGCTGCACACCTACTGGCTAAATTGTGGAATCGAATTAAACTTATGATGAGCTTTGAAATTGAATCTGTTCATTTCTGGACAGATTCAGAAATCACATTACATTGGATTAAAACTCATCAATCCTCGCTTACTACTTTCGTTGCAAATCGTGTCGCTGAGATCCAAGAATGGTCAGATCAAGTACCTTGGCGCCATGTGCCAACTAAGCAGAATCCAGCTGATATCGTTTCAAGAGGATGTGATGTTAAAGAACTAATAAATTCAATTTGGTTTGAAGGACCTTCGTTTTTGTTAAGCGAGTGTTCTCAGTGGCCTGTTAACGAACATTTCGAGTTAACAGAGAATCAAAGGTTGTTAGAAATGAGAAAAGCCAATGTATTTCTTGCCGTAGAGGATTCACAAAGTTGTTTGCTGAATCTAATAGAAAAATACTCCTCATACAAAAAGTTGTTACGAGTAACGTCTTTTGTGTTCAGATTTATCGATATTCTGAAAAAACGCACAATCAATAAGAGTTTTGTACCTATTGCAATCGAACTAAAATGGTCATTCTATCGACTTGTAGAGACAATCCAGAAATCTACTTTTTCTGAGGAGATATCGAATTTACAAAAATCTCTTGTCTTGCCTTCAAATATTCAAAGATTGACACCATTTATTCAGATGAAGATCCACTTTTTTATCGAAGAATTGTGTTCAGCGACGAGGCTCATTTCTGGTTGAATGGATACGTGAACAAGCAAAACTGTCGTATTTGGAGTGAAGAGCAGCCAGAAGCATTGCAAGAGCTACCAATGCATCCACAAAAAACAACCGTTTGGTGCGGATTATGGGGTGGCGGCATCATTGGGCCGTATTTCTTCAAAGATGATGCGAATCACAACGTTACTGTGAATGGTGAGCGCTACCGTGCGATGATAACAAACTTTTTTCTGCCCAAAATGGAAGAGCTTGACTTGCATGACATGTGGTTTCAACAAGACGGTGCCACATGCCACACAGCACGCGAAACAATGGACCAATTGAGAGGCGAGTTCGGTGAAAAGTTTATTTCACGCTTGGGACCAGTCAATTGGCCGCCCAGATCGTGCGATTTAACGCCTCTAGACTATTTTTTGTGGGGCTATGTTAAGGCTAATGTCTATAGCGACAAGCCCGCTTCGATTGACGCACTGGAAGTCAACATTGCCAACATTATTCGTGAGATACCGGCCGAAATGTTGGAAAGAGTATGCCAAAATTGGACTAAGCGGATGGACCATTTGAGGCGCAGCCGCGGCCAACATTTGCATGAAATAATCTTCAAACATTAAATTATATCGACCCAACTATCGATCCAAATAAATATTTCATGCATTTTTCTGAATTTTATGTGTTTTTTTTTACTTTCCGATAGTTCTTATAAAATCACCCATTATATATATGCTAGGCAGAAAACCTTTACTCAGCGAAGCCACTATTCGACATACATAGAGGAGAAAACCTGTAAGCCCGGCGGAAGGCAGGCTAGGCAGAAAATCTTTTCTCAGCGAAGCCGCTATTCGACATACATAGAGGAGAAAATCAGTAAGTCGGATAGGCAGGAAACCTTTACTCAGGGAAGAAAAACAAAAAATTTTTTTTAGTAATTTCTTAAAGACATTTGCATAAGCTTTTAAATTATACCAATATTGACCGCGTTCGATGGAAAATATACCATATAATCATAATTTTGTACTGGAAATTCAGAGGCCCATAACTCGGAAACTAAGGCTTGCCGCCAATTGTTTTTATTTAATATTTTCTTCCTATTTTTTAATTTTCTATCGGATAGGATAGTTTTTATTTATTTTTGAGAGGAGTAGCTAAACCCTATTTGTTCCGAGTGTTCTTAGCTATGTTTAAAGAGATTCGGTCCAGCCGTTTAGAAGTCATCAACTGTTTTCTAATGGTATCCTCTAGAATCTGTGTGTCTGTGCCACCGCAGCTACCAAATGATTACATCGATTTTAATTTAGTTTCTTTTGTTTGAAAGGTGACTTGATCTAAAATCTTCTAACCTATATTCGAAAAAAAATCGGTCCAGCCGATTTAAAGTTATCATCCATTTTCTTCGGGGTTTTTCAAATTTTTAATTAAATGTTATTCGAATGAATTACAAATAGTAAGTGTCTATGATACCGTAACTTCCAAACGGCTAGATCGATTTTAATTCAGTTTCTTTTGTTTGAAAGGCGATTTGATCTAAAATCTTCTCACCTGTATGTGGAAAAAATCGTTCTAGCCGTTTCAAAGTTATCATCCATTTTCTGCGGTGGTTTTTTAAATTTTTAATTTAATGTTACTTACATTTGGCAAACATATGTTCGTAAGTTTATTACAATTTGCTAGAAAATTACGATTCGATGCATATCGTATGCGATGATTTGCTTACTCGACACTTATCGAAATACTCACCCTTATTGTGGTAGGCGTTATTCGAATTCAACTTCGATATTTTGTACTAAGTTGAAGAAAATTTTTCCGTGTTTTCTTTAATCTAGTACAAAATATCGAAGTTGAAGTCGAAAACACCATATATATATATATATATATATATATATATATATATATATATATATATATATATATATATATATATATATATATATATATATATATATATATATATATATATATATATATATATATATATATATATATATATATATATATATATATATATATATATATATATATATATATATATATATATATATATATATATATATATATATATATATATATATATATATATATATATATATATATATATATATATATATATATATATATATATATATATATATATATATATATATATATATATATATATATATATATATATATATATATATATATATATATATATATATATATATATATATATATATATATATATATATATATATATATATATATATATATATATATATATATATATATATATATATATATATATATATATATATATATATATATATATATATATATATATATATATATATATATATATATATATATATATATATATATATATATATATATATATATATATATATATGTGGTACCTCCCATAAAAAGCAAATATTTATTTTGAGATATCTTATAAGCTAATATAAAGAGAACCTTGAAATTTTGCAGGGATCATTCTGTCGATGTGATTAAATTCAAAACATAGATAGATCTGGGTATAAAAGAAGTCATGAACTACACAGTTTTCAAAAATAGGACCACGAGGGGCGGTAGGGGAAATTTCGTCCTCTTTGAAACTATCTATCCGATTTTGATGAAATTAAAAATATAGATAGATCTGGTTTTAAAAGAAGACATAGGCTATAGGTAGGTGAAAATTTTGTCCTCTTCGAAACTATCTATCCGATTTCAGTGACATTCAAAACATAGATAGATCTGATTCTTAAAGAAGACATAGGCTATACATTTTTTTCAAAAATAGGACCACGAGGGGAGGTAGAGGCAAATTTCTTCCTCTTTGAATCATCTATCAGATTTTGATGAAACTCAAAACATAGATAGATCTGAGTCTAGAAAAGCACATAGGCTACACAATTTTAAAAATAGGATGGCGAGGTGAGGTACGGGAAAATTTCTTCCTCTTTGACACTATATCCGATTTTGATGAAATTCAAAACATATAGGCTATACATTTTTTTCAAAAATGGGAGCACGAGGAATGGTATGGGACAGTTTCTGCCTCTGCGAAACTATCTAACCGATTTTGATTGAAAACATAGATAGATCGGAGTCTAGGAAATTTCTTCCTCTTTGACATTATTATTGAACCTACCATACTTCCTTTTTTAAAAAGAGACATATGTACATTCTTGCCTGAATTGTACAAATAAGAAGAGGCTTATTTTATTAAAAATACAAAGTCTAATACTGATAAAAAAGGCAACAGGAAAAACCAAAAGCAGTCATTGGTGGTAAAGTTTTTGTCAAAAAAAGTAAAAGACCAAATGATGTCAATTAAGACAAAGCTGAGCCAAAATGAGTCTACAAAAGAAGTGTTCGTCAATGATTACTTGAGTAGAGGAACGATGAATCTGTTGAAATATACCAAATCGTTACACAAAGTGGGATATCGTTCGGTTTATGCTGAAAATAAGTCAAAATTTCAAATAGCTTACGAAATATGAGCCCAAGAAAATTAGCAAATTTTCCAAAAAAATAATGTCTGAGAAAAAACTGGAAGTCAAAATCTGGAAGCTCGATTTTCACCGTAGACGTATGGTCTAGTGGACTTTTTTGCTCAGTGCAATCCCAAGAATCAGAAATGCGAAGCGCCCATTAAGATGTTCAAATCGCCCCACCCAAATATATATATATATATATATATATATATATATATATATATATATATATATATATATATATATATATATATATATATATATATATATATATATATATATATATATATATATATATATATATATATATATATATATATATATATATATATATATATATATATATATATATATATATATATATATATATATATATATATATATATATATATATATATATATATATATATATATATATATATATATATATATATATATATATATATATATATATATATATATATATATATATATATATATATATATATATATATATATATATATATATATATATATATATATATATATATATATATATATATATATATATATATATATATATATATATATATATATATATATATATATATATATATATATATATATATATTATTTTTTTTTTATTAATTAATAGAACAATTCAGTACGATATGTTTTAGGCTATAACTCTACACACAATTGTATAAGAGTATATATGTTTATATAATATAAAAATGTCAACATGACAGGTATGCGTCTTCTTTTTATTCATTGATAGGGTCCTCCTCAAGTTTAATTTAAAAAAATTAAAGTTGATATTAAAGATTTTGTAAATATATCAGCCAGGTTTTGATCTGATCATACATAATCTATATTAATTTTGTTTGAATTAGCTAATTCTTTAATAAAATGGAATTTTATATCTATGTGTTTTGCTCTTTTCGAGTTCTCATAGCTTTTGATCATACATATAGCACCTTGATTGTCAACCAGAAGATTGGCGTTACCTTTGCAATTTAGATGTTCACTTATTCCTTTTAGATTTACTAATTCTTGTGATGTTATGGCCGCAGCAATGTACTCAGCTTCAGCAGTCGACAACGCAACACAGTTTTGTTTCTTTGAAAACTATGCTATAGGGTTTTGACCATGTAACAATATACCTCCGCTTATGCTTTTTCTATCTTGTTTATTGTTGGCCCAATCTGCATCTGAGTATCTATTTAAATCTTTATTTGACCCTTTCCTGAATATAAGCCATCTGTATCTTTCTTTTTCTTCTTGTTTATCTTCTCTGTTCTCTAGTTTTAAGTTGAAGTTGGTTTCCATAGGTGTTTTAACGCCATTGCATTCCGTCATTTCAAATTTTTGAAGAATTCTTTCAATTAGGTTTGTCTGCTTCAATATTACTTTATCGTTTTCTCTCACTATATCCATACCTAAGAATTTCAGAGCTTCTCCTAAATCTTTTGCATTAAATTCCTTTTTAATTTCTTTTATTATTTATTCAGAGTTGCCTATTAGAAGAATGTCATCGACGTAGATCAGCATCCAGCAGTCAATTTTGTAGTACAGACAATAGTCATATTCTGATCGGATGAAAGCCTTCCTTTTAGCGAATTCATCAATGGTTTCATTCCAGCATTTTGGTGATTCGTCTAATCCATATAATGCACGTTGTAGTCTGAGAGCTTTCTTTCCACATGCTAGTCCTTGAGGTGGATTTATGTATACTTCTGTTTTAAGTTTACCATTCAGAAATGCGGTTGGAACGTCTAACTGTCTCACAGACAGATTTTCGTTTACAGCTTTCGAGAAAAGCATTCTTATTGTCGAAGTTCTTGCAACAGGTGAATAGAATATGTCATTACGTTCGCCTCTTTTCAATTGAAAACTTCTTGCTACAAATCTTGCCTTCTTTGTTCTATCTTCTTTAATTTTAAAAATCCATTTTGTGTCTATGGGCTTTTTACCTTTTGGTGGGTTTTCTTCTTTCCAGGTTTCTAATTTTGTTAATGCTGTCAGTTCCTTGTTTATGGATTCTTTCCATTCCAAACTTTTAATTGCCTCTTCGTAGGTTTCAGGTACATCTTCTTGTGTAATTAGGCAGTAAGCTACGTTTGTAACATAATCTTTCAGGTAAGTGGCTTTCATAATTTTTCTTCCTATTCTTGCTGCATTTTGTTCCGAACGTTGTACTGTGTTTTCTGTAGGTTGTAAGTTTTCTAGAACTTCATTTATTTCTTCCTCATTTACTTCATCTTCATTTCCCGTACTATATTCACTTTCAGATTCTTAATCCGATTCACCTTTCTCCTCCTGTACTGGTGTACCTTTAGTTCTAGTTATAATTTTTATCGTGTTGTCTTCATTTTCACTTTCTTCATTGGCTTTTTTATTTATCACTTTTCGCTGTTCTCTATCCCATAACTTATATCCAGTATTTGTATATCCTATCATAATATATTTCTTGCAGCGCCTGTCTAGTTTGTGTAAGTACTCTAAGTTCTTACTATATACTTCACTTCCAAAAACTTGAAGTTATTTTAGATTTGGTTTTCTACCCGTCCATTTTTCGGTCGGTGTTACCTTTTGTGATTCCACAGGTGTACGATTTAATATGTATGTAGCGGTTTTTGCAGCTTCACCCCAAAGTTCTTCATCAACATTATTTTCGTACATCATAGCTCGTATTTTTTCAAATAGTGTTCGATTGTACCTCTCCATTTAATTGGGGACTATGTGGTATTGTGCAATCCAATAGAATTCTATTTTGTCTGCAAAAGTCTTTCATATCACTGCTAGTGTATTCTCCACCGCAGTCACATCGTATTGCTTTTAACCTTCAGGTTTAATTGCCTTTCAGCTTCTTTTATACATTTTTAAGTGTTCAAAAGTTTCATTTTATTGGTTAATAAGTACACTTTTGTATGGTTAGTATAATCATCTATTATAGTTAATATGTACCTTTTGTTATCCCATGATATCGGTGAAATCGGGCCACAAATATCCGTATGTATAATATCTAGTGCTTTTTTAGCTCTTACTCTATTTGTGCTAAAAAGAAATCTTGTTTGTTTTGATTCTATGCATATTTCACAATCAAACAAATCACCACTAGCTTTCCAAGGCAAGATAATCGAGGATGTAGAGACCTTTTCATATCTCGGAAGAACCATAAATAAAGATGGTGCTTCCGAGATATGATGGACAGAATAAACAAAGCGCGGATTGCATTTCGTTCGCTGCACAGAATATGGCGCGCAAGCAACATCTCGACCAACACAAAACTGAGAATCTTTAACTGCAGCGTCAAATCTATACTTCTATATGGTTGTACCACATGGAGCTCTACTCAAACTTCACGAAGGAGACTACAAACATTCTACAACAAATGCTTGAAGCAAATCCTTCGCATTTTCTGTCCTTCGCATTTTCAGATTCTTAATCCGATTCACCTTTCTCCTCCTCTACTGGTGCACCTTTAGTTCTAGTTATAATTTTTATCGTGTTGTCTTCATTTTCACTTTCGTCATTGGCTTTTTTATTTATGAACACTACATCTCTTATTTCTATCACTTTTCGCTGTTCTCTATCCCATAACTTATATCCAGTATTTGTATATCCTATCATAATATATTTCTTGCAGTGCCTGTCTAGTTTGTGTAAGTACTCTAAGTTCTTACTATATACTTCACTTCCAAAACTTGAAGTTATTTTAGATTTGGTTTTCTACCCGTCCATTTTTCGGTCGGTGTTACCTTTTGTGATTCCACAGTTGTACGATTTAATATGTATGTAGCGGTTTTTGCAGCTTCACCCCAAAGTTCTTCATCAACATTATATTCGTACATCATAGCTCGTATTTTTTCAAATAGTGTTCGATTGTACCTCTCAGCTTTTCCATTTAATTGGGGACTATGTGGTATTGTGTAATCCAATAGAATTCTATTTTGTCTGCAAAAGTCTTTCATATCGCTGCTAGTGTATTCTCCACCGCAGTCACATCGTATTGCTTTTAACCTTCAGGTTTAATTGCCTTTCAGCTTCTTTTATACATTTTTAAGTGTTCAAAAGTTCCATTTTATTGGTTAATAAGTACACTTTTGTATGGTTAGTATAATCATCTATTATAGTTAATATGTACCTTTTGCTGGCCCATGATATCGGTGAAATCGGACCACAAATATCCGTATGTATAATATCTAGTGCTTTTTTAGCTCTTACTCTATTTGTGCTAAAAGGAAATCTGGTTTGTTTTGATTCTATGCATATTTCACAATCAAACACTTCACCACTAGCTTTCCAAGGCCAGATAATCGAGGATGTAGAGACCTTTTCATATCTCGGAAGCACCATAAATAAAGATGGTGCTTCCGAGATATGACGGACATAATAAACAAAGCGCGGATTGCATTTCGTTCGTTGCACAGAATATGGCGCGCAAGCAACATCTCGACCAACACAAAACTGAGAATCTTTAACTGCAGCGTCAAATCTATACTTCTGTATGGTTGTACCACATGGAGCTCTACTCAAACTTCACGAAGGAGACTACAAATGTTCTACAACAAATGCTTGAAGCAAATCCTTCGCATTTTCTGGCCGAATTGGGTCCCAAATAATCAACTGCTCTTGATAGCCAACTGTAAGCCAATTGAATATGAAATCTGCAGGCGTAAATGGACCTGGATTGGTCATATATTAAGAAGACCTGCCAATGAGATTGCAAGACAAGCGCATGAATGGAACCCACAAGGGCATAGAAATCCTGGCAGGCCTCGAAATACATGCATCAGGATGGTAAAGAATGAATGTGCATCTCGTAATATGACCTGGAACCAAGTAAAGATCTTAGCTAACGATCGAGCAAAGTGGAGCGAATTCGTTGACGCCCTTTGTTCTTCATGAACATTTACTAAAACTTTCAATATATAATTTGTTTGTTTTATAAATAAGGAAATATTATATATTTCACAATTGGGCATGTTGTCGATTTCGGCCTTACTTATTTTCATTCCTTCAACCATATGTAATAGGCAATTCACACTACAGTGTTTATGGCAATTTTAAGTGTTTACGAGCCAAACACGTTAATTTTTAAATTCACACTACAGTGTTTATGGCAATTTTAAGTGTTTACGCGGCAAACACGTTAATTTTTAAATGTTTTCCCATATACTCAATTGTCAAAAAAATTTACGTGTTTCAAAATTAAACTCATTCAAAAGCTAGTAAAAGACAGGGTTCCAAGTACTTCTTGATGTATGTTCAGTCGATTTTTTTATTTTAGTGCTTATTGAACACGGTTTGTAATGGCGTATTCTGAAAATTATGATTTGTGTTGGCTTAAAAGTATTAAAAAAATCGCTTTTGGTTCAAGTTTTCAATTCAAATGGAAAAATGTACATACACATGCAAAATTCTAATTAATAACTTTGCAAAATTATTAATATTTGGGACACGAAAAAATTTTTTAGCTGCCGGTTTGCTACTACCTTTTATGATATCGTCATGATGTAAACAGAAAGTTTACAAAATTGTAGTCTGAACAACTTTGTTTAGTTTCTTAAAATATTTGCCGAAACACGTTAAACTATAGCAGTGTGAATATAGTATAACATTCTCTTCATCTTATCTTTTCCAGGATGTCCTAATTTTCGGTGCCATTCGCCAGCATTTGTTGGTAATGCTATATAGGATTTTTCTTCTTCTTTTTCATTTAAAGTTAGGTTGATTGTATTTAATCCATTTTCATTTTTAATATTTGTTTATTATATTTCTCTACTACGACATTATTTTTGGTAAAGGTTACTTGGGCATTATTTGCTGTTAGAGCATTCACGGACAACAAGTTTTTGTTCAAGTTGGGTACATAAATGACAATCTTTATGACAAAATCTTCTGTCCCAATTTTTCCTTTCTTTTCGGACCGCAATACATCGTTCTGTTTAGAAGTGCATATACATATGTGTATAATCCTTCTTCACTTCTTTTAGTATATCTTCATTATTTATCATATGGGCAGTACACCCCGAGTCTATTACAAATTCTGTTTCATTTCTAATATTCGTATCGTTAGTTGTTATGCTGACTTTAGACGACATATTTTTTACATATGGCTTGTTATGCTGACTTTAGACGACATGTATTTTACATCTGACTTGTCAAATTTCCCACTGCAAAAGTGATACATGCCATGTGAAACATATGAAACATTGTCAGATGACATTTACAGAAGCAAAGTCAGATGAAAAATTTTCAATTAGAGCGTGTTCTATTTTCATCTGACAAGGCATCTGACATCAGCTGTATTAAATTATCAAAAGTGTGGTTTGGCTGAAAAAACATTAAAAAGCAAAGAGCGCTTTATATATTTACGAAAATTGTGCAAAAACTCAGCTGTTGTGAACACTCAGAGGTTATGTCAGATGTAATTGCACATGTACGTGAGAAAGCAAATATTATAAACCGTCTGTAAATTGGCAATTTTGACAAACATGCGAAGTTACATATGTCTCACACACCTAATGCTGACTTTAGACGACATGTTTTTTACATACATACTTGTTAGTCTTAGTAAACTGTATCTCAATTCATATGATTGCCTGTAGCCTTCCATTTGGTGAATTTGGTGTTTTTGGAAATATGCACATACATATGTATTTTCATTTTCACAATTAAAATATCATTTTTTATTAAATTATTTTACAATTAAATTTTTTTATTTCAAATGACAGTTTCCGTATATCATATTTTAGTCACAGTGTATATCACTGGTAGATCAAAATTACGTAAAATTTGATTACCTAGCTATGACTTACCAGTGATGTCAAACCTAGGTCATGTGTTCACTGGGTTATATGGTAAACTTTTCATTTATGCTGATGACATATGTCTTTTCTACCCATATAAACACGAAACTGTTGTTAAAGCTTATATGGAGAGGGATGCAGCTATAATCGCTGAATTCTTGAGAATTAACAAGCTAGTTTTAAATGCCGATAAAGCTCAAATAATAAGATTTAAGCCATGCAGCCACAATAATATCAACTTTAGTGTTTTTGTTGACGGTAAAGAAATTGTTGATGTTCATTCAGTAAAATACATGGGCGTTCACTTAAAGTACAATTTATCTTGGAATATGTATATTCAGCATGTGCAAACTAAAGCGTCCCAAGGACTTGGTCTGTTATACAAGTTCTAAAACAAATTCAATCGAAATACAAAATTTTTAGTATATAATGATTTAATTCATAGCCACTTTAATTACTTAGCTATTCTGTATGGATGGAAAAAGACCAGTGAACTTAAATCTCCCAAAGATGTCAGAACAAGGCGTTAAAAATAGCTTGCAACCTTTCTCACATGTATCCAACAACATCACTTTATAGAAACGTATTTCCAACGGGTTTGCCAATCTACGGGATATATAAAAAGCAACTTTTAATATACATATGTCTTCAAATGTATTTACAATATTGGGTACCACACCATTCGTTTCCACACGAACCAACGAACCGACATAGCAAAGTTACGTAAACTTCTAGGTAAATAGTTCCACAGACGGGCTGCACGTACCACGAAAGAATTTTCATAACTTAATGTATTTATGCGATGTATGAAAATTTGAGGATTTCTAATCGTATTAATAAACCATATCATCTCGACAATAAAAGCAGGCCTTTGAAATTTAATAATATTAAAGAGATATATGAGTAATCGAAATTTCAGATAGTCGTCGAAAGGGAGATTCAGGAAATCCTTTAAGTAAATCGAGACATGTCCACCAATCCTAAGTCCATAGACAAATCTCACCACCTTGCTTATAATAAGCCTTATCCTATTCCTATTACCCAAGCTACAGCCAGAGTAAACTTCCATGCAATAATTGATCTGCGACAAGAGTAGAGCATGAGCAACAATCCTCTTAACATGTAGAGGAAGAACCAGATTCAAGTGATATAACCTTCGTAGGGTAAAACATATCCCAGAGCAGACTCTATCAATGTGTTGTGTAAACGATAACCTATTATCTAGTATCACACCAATGCACGTAACATTGTCGACAATTTCAATAGAAGCATCTAATATCCTTAAGTCCAAGCAGAGACTATTTCACTTTTTCAATCCAAAGACAATAGCTTTCGTTTTATCGAGATTAATTTTAAGTCTGTTTACCTGTATCCAATTTTGCAAAACAGAAAGTTCAAAATTAATAGTTGCTTGTAATGCATCAGAGAATTGCCTCTACCCTGACCATAATAGTTGAATGTCGTCTGCAAGTGCAAATGGCCTTCCAAAGCTAAACTCATTAAACAAATCATCAAGGAACAGGGAGAATAAAAGAGGTCCAATAACAGAACGCTGTGGAACCCCTGATCTAACTTGTCTAACATTAGAGCACAAACCATTAAAAGACACGAACTGCTCACGGCAAGACAAGTAAGACCAAAATAAACGACAAGAAGAAATCGAGAAACCGAATTTAGCGTTTATTTTCTTGATCAATAATGTATGATCAACCTGATCAAATGCCTTTGATAAGTCAACAGAAACCAGCACACTCAGTCTGCCCGAGTTTAGATTTCCTCTAATGTGATCAGTAAGCCCGGCTAAAAGAAGCCCCGTATTTCTGCCACTGCGAAAGCCATATTGACATTCGTTTAGCAAACATCTCCTCTCAATCCACCTCGTAACCTGACCCTTCATAATGGCTTCCATAACCTTAGATAGTGTAGGTAAAATACTAATTGGTCTCACATTATCGGCAGATAGTTGACGACCGGACTTTGGAATCGGTATAATACGCGACATCTTCCAACCACTGGGAAATTTCGAGTAAGTGAGAATGCAGTTAAAAAACTGAAGAAGATGTGAGTCAATATATTGATAAACAGTCTTTAGAAATTTTAAAGAAAAACCATCAACTCTAAAAGATGTAGATTTAACGCCAAGTAGGGCCAAAGCGAGATCCGTACCAGATATATTGGAAAAAGAGAAACCATCTGCAGAACTACTAAAATGTGAGAAATCTAAGGTATCGTCAACTGAATTTAACTGATTGTTTATGAAATTATCATTCATAGCATCAACATCAGAATCTAGAAATCTATTTTCAGAAACACCGGCATTGTGTTAGGTCTTCCACATTTGTTTAGTATCACCAGCATGGAACAGACGCGCACTATATGTCCTTTTGTATTTTCTTATCTTAGCCGTAGTCATGTTGCGAAGTCTACTATAGATTGACCAATTTCTGTCACATCTATCAGCATAAAAGGCCTTTAAAGCTATATTAGTGAGTGATCTATGATAATTTATGTCATTATTAAACTTCGATCGAAGATTTTCATCTTTGCTCACAACTTCTCTTATGGGAATAAGATTCAAAAGATCATTTAAAAGGTTATTTAGAAATGAGAGTTTCACATCTATATCAGCAGATGCAGATAGATCCGAGAAGTCAGTTTGAGCTAAGAGTCTTTCCATATCCGCTAGGTCGGCATGCCGATAATCTCTGAAAAAATAATGGTTTGTAGTACTATTGACAGGGATATTGAAAGAAGCACAAATAAGGGAATGATGGGAAACCAATGGCATTTGAAATTGAGCGGAAGTATTAACTACCATATTATCGCTGACAAGAAAGTAATCAATCAAGGACACGGATTGATGAAATAAGTCAAAATGAGTTGGTAAAGAGTTATGACAACACCTCAACCCAAAGCGTCTACAAAGCAATCGCATATTCATGGCTTTAGCAGCACTAAATAAATCATTATTAAAATCCCCAACTAATATGATATCTTTGTAACGGACAAAAATATCACTAAGTGATCGCTCCATTGAGCACAGGTCCCCCGTAGGTAGATATATAACACCAATGACTACCACCGTAGAATGATTAAAAATCTCAATAAATAATCCTTCGCAGGAAGAGTATTCTTCACATCTAAACACCATCCTATACCTGATCCCTTCAGCAACATAGATGGCAACTCCGCCACCTCTACGACCAGGCGGACGATCACTCATGCATACCGAATAACCAGGAATGTTAACAGCATGATCATAAATAATGGAATTCAACCAAGTCTCTGAAACATAAATAATATCTAGTGATGCATTTCTAAATATGGATGTAAGCTCATCAAGTTTGTGAGATCTGTCAGAGGGACAGAGGCTTTGAGCGTTTAAGTGAGCAATTTTTAGATTTTCAGAATCATCTGAGAAAATATGCCCAATAGAAAAGTCAGTGATTATAGGGCCCAAGCTGTTATTGATAGAGTTTGTCATAAAACATGGAACTTTATACAAACTCTAAAGTAAAATGTATATGCTAATTAATACAAAAAACAATATGTTATGTTATAACAATGAAAACTAAATCAAATACCAAAACTATAGTTAGGGCATTCAACTAAAATATTGTTGTATAATTAGAACACACCACAAGTATATCAAGATCGAAGGAAAGATTTCAAAAGGAGGCAGTTTGTATTTTGAAAATAGTTTAAAATGAATATTCTTGAAATTGTAATTTAGCAAGCGACATCTATGCCATTTCGAGCTGTTATAAAAAGTCAAGTATTAGACTTAGTACAAGAGAAAAAAAATTACATGAAAGAAAGATATAAACTCCCCATGTTTAAAGAAAGACTCTGAATATATGTTTTATTATAGAGAAATTCCATGCAAGGACATATTGGGTAGTATGAATAAAAAAAGTTCCTGCTCTCTACCTAAAAATTTGTTTTAAAACCAAAAAAAAACTTTATTTTATATTGAACAATTTCCGGAATTTTGGGTTTTAAAAAACTTCTCAAGCAAAAAGCAAAATACTTTCCCTCATTCATACTACCCAATGAGTTAAGAAAACTAAAACCATAAGAAAATATAAATGAAAAATTTATTTAAGAATATTTATTTTAAGTATTATCACAACTTCAGTAGTTAATAAGAAAAATAATTTGACAAGTGAATGTACAGGAGTGTTTACAAGAAAATAGCAGAAAGTTTAATGTAAAAAAACAAAGACGACCTTATAAAACATCTCCCATTCGATCCCAATAAACTACTTCGGGTGATTGTAAATTCATTCGAGATAAATAAGAGAAAGAATATGCAAAATGTAAAAAAAAGAGAAAAAACTCAATCACCGCGCAACTCCATGATTTGGGAAGTACTTAAGACTTTTTCAGTACCATCTATCAGCTTGATTTTTACCATAGGTTGGTCCCTGTTTAGTTTACGGTACCAAGAAATTATAGTTTTTCTGCGTAATGACCTGCATATGAATTGCAATTTGTTTTCAGCATCAGTGAGGTTATCATTGAGATATATTCGAGCACCAACATCAGTGGCAATAACGTGTTTTAATAGAATCGCAGGATTTTTAAAATAAGCTCTCATGATCTCATCTCGCAATTTCACGTGATTAAATTTCACCAAGATGGATTTACCCCTTTGTATGTAAAAGCATTGATTTATATCACTAGCAACCGCTGAAATGTTATAGTGAGAACAAATAGCTACGACAGGTTCAACCAGGCAAGCTATTCCACTGGGCAAACCATTAATAATAAAATCGGGACGATTCAAAGCTTTTTGCAATTTATTTTGCTCCAATTCAAGTTTAGGTATTTTCTCCATGACGTGAGCTTCTACTGTATCAATTTTATTATATATATATATATATATATATATATATATATATATATATATATATATATATATATATATATATATATATATATATATATATATATATATATATATATATATATATATATATATATATATATATATATATATATATATATATATATATATATATATATATATATATATATATATATATATATATATATATATATATATATATATATATATATATATATATATATAGTTACTATTTCATGTCGTTGGTTGCTAACCGCATGCAACAATATATATATGTACATAATTTGTAACTAGGCCGGAGATTCCTGCTTTGTGTACGACAGTGCAGACCGACTGGGGTTTTCCGTTGATACTTCTGCAAAGAAGCACGATATTTCGTGTGAATTGATGGTGGCGTAATAGTTCTACGAGCTGGTCAAGTAATCCTGCATCTGCATATCGGCAGATGTAGTAACGGAATAGAAGGAAAAAATTAATAAATAAACTTGCACTAATATATATGTATATATAAATAAATACATACTTGTTAGTCTTAGTAAACTGTATCTCAATTCATATGATTGCCTGTAGCCTTCCATTTGGTGAATTTGGTGTTTTTGGAAATATGCACATACATATGTATTTTCATTTTCACAATTAAAATATCATTTTTTATTAAATTATTTTACAATAAAATTTTTTTTATTTCAAATGACAGTTTCCGTATATCATATTTTAGTCACAGTGTATATCACTGGTAGATCAAAATTACGTAAAATTTGATTACCTAGCTATGACTTACCAGTGATGTCAAACCTAGGTCATGTGTTCACTGGGTTATATGGTAAACTTTTCATTTATGCTGATGACATATGTCTTTTCTACCCATATAAACACGAAACTGTTGTTAAAGCTTATATGGAGAGGGATGCAGCTATAATCGCTGAATTCTTGAGAATTAACAAGCTAGTTTTAAATGCCGATAAAACTCAAATAATAAGATTTAAGCCATGCAGCCACAATAATATCAACTTTAGTGTTTTTGTTGACGGTAAAGAAATTGTTGATGTTCATTCAGTAAAATACATGGGCGTTCACTTAAAGTACAATTTATCTTGGAATATGTATATTCAGCATGTGCAAACTAAAGCGTCCCAAGGACTTGGTCTGTTATACAAGTTCTAAAACAAATTCAATCGAAATACAAAATTTTTAGTATATAATGATTTAATTCATAGCCACTTTAATTACTTAGCTATTCTGTATGGATGGAAAAAGACCAGTGAACTTAAATCTCCCAAAGATGTCAGAACAAGGCGTTAAAAATAGCTTGCAACCTTTCTCACATGTATCCAACAACATCACTTTATAGAAACGTATTTCCAACGGGTTTGCCAATCTACGGGATATATAAAAAGCAACTTTTAATATACATATGTCTTCAAATGTATTTACAATATTGGGTACCACACCATTCGTTTCCACACGAACCAACGAACCGACATAGCAAAGTTACGTAAACTTCTAGGTAAATAGTTCCACAGACGGGCTGCACGTACCACGAAAGAATTTTCATAACTTAATGTATTTATGCGATGTATGAAAATTTGAGGATTTCTAATCGTATTAATAAACCATATCATCTCGACAATAAAAGCAGGCCTTTGAAATTTAATAATATTAAAGAGATATATGAGTAATCGAAATTTCAGATAGTCGTCGAAAGGGAGATTCAGGAAATCCTTTAAGTAAATCGAGACATGTCCACCAATCCTAAGTCCATAGACAAATCTCACCACCTTGCTTATAATAAGCCTTATCCTATTCCTATTACCCAAGCTACAGCCAGAGTAAACTTCCATGCAATAATTGATCTGCGACAAGAGTAGAGCATGAGCAACAATCCTCTTAACATGTAGAGGAAGAACCAGATTCAAGTGATATAACCTTCGTAGGGTAAAACATATCCCAGAGCAGACTCTATCAATGTGTTGTGTAAACGATAACCTATTATCTAGTATCACACCAATGCACGTAACATTGTCGACAATTTCAATAGAAGCATCTAATATCCTTAAGTCCAAGCAGAGACTATTTCACTTTTTCAATCCAAAGACAATAGCTTTCGTTTTATCGAGATTAATTTTAAGTCTGTTTACCTGTATCCAATTTTGCAAAACAGAAAGTTCAAAATTAATAGTTGCTTGTAATGCATCAGAGAATTGCCTCTACCCTGACCATAATAGTTGAATGTCGTCTGCAAGTGCAAATGGCCTTCCAAAGCTAAACTCATTAAACAAATCATCAAGGAACAGGGAGAATAAAAGAGGTCCAATAACAGAACGCTGTGGAACCCCTGATCTAACTTGTCTAACATTAGAGCACAAACCATTAAAAGACACGAACTGCTCACGGCAAGACAAGTAAGACCAAAATAAACGACAAGAAGAAATCGAGAAACCGAATTTAGCGTTTATTTTCTTGATCAATAATGTATGATCAACCTGATCAAATGCCTTTGATAAGTCAACAGAAACCAGCACACTCAGTCTGCCCGAGTTTAGATTTCCTCTAATGTGATCAGTAAGCCCGGCTAAAAGAAGCCCCGTATTTCTGCCACTGCGAAAGCCATATTGACATTCGTTTAGCAAACATCTCCTCTCAATCCACCTCGTAACCTGACCCTTCATAATGGCTTCCATAACCTTAGATAGTGTAGGTAAAATACTAATTGGTCTCACATTATCGGCAGATAGTTGACGACCGGACTTTGGAATCGGTATAATACGCGACATCTTCCAACCACTGGGAAATTTCGAGTAAGTGAGAATGCAGTTAAAAAACTGAAGAAGATGTGAGTCAATATATTGATAAACAGTCTTTAGAAATTTTAAAGAAAAACCATCAACTATAAAAGATGTAGATTTAACGCCAAGTAGGGCCAAAGCGAGATCCGTACCAGATATATTGGAAAAAGAGAAACCATCTGCAGAACTACTAAAATGTGAGAAATCTAAGGTATCGTCAACTGAATTTAACTGATTGTTTATGAAATTATCATTCATAGCATCAACATCAGAATCTAGAAATCTATTTTCAGAAACACCGGCATTGTGTTAGGTCTTCCACATTTGTTTAGTATCACCAGCATGGAACAGACGCGCACTATATGTCCTTTTGTATTTTCTTATCTTAGCCGTAGTCATGTTGCGAAGTCTACTATAGATTGACCAATTTCTGTCACATCTATCAGCATAAAAGGCCTTTAAAGCTATATTAGTGAGTGATCTATGATAATTTATGTCATTATTAAACTTCGATCGAAGATTTTCATCTTTGCTCACAACTTCTCTTATGGGAATAAGATTCAAAAGATCATTTAAAAGGTTATTTAGAAATGAGAGTTTCACATCTATATCAGCAGATGCAGATAGATCCGAGAAGTCAGTTTGAGCTAAGAGTCTTTCCATATCCGCTAGGTCGGCATGCCGATAATCTCTGAAAAAATAATGGTTTGTAGTACTATTGACAGGGATATTGAAAGAAGCACAAATAAGGGAATGATGGGAAACCAATGGCATTTGAAATTGAGCGGAAGTATTAACTACCATATTATCGCTGACAAGAAAGTAATCAATCAAGGACACGGATTGATGAAATAAGTCAAAATGAGTTGGTAAAGAGTTATGACAACACCTCAACCCAAAGCGTCTACAAAGCAATCGCATATTCATGGCTTTAGCAGCACTAAATAAATCATTATTAAAATCCCCAACTAATATGATATCTTTGTAACGGACAAAAATATCACTAAGTGATCGCTCCATTGAGCACAGGTCCCCCGTAGGTAGATATATAACACCAATGACTACCACCGTAGAATGATTAAAAATCTCAATAAATAATCCTTCGCAGGAAGAGTATTCTTCACATCTAAACACCATCCTATACCTGATCCCTTCAGCAACATAGATGGCAACTCCGCCACCTCTACGACCAGTCGGACGATCACTCATGCATACCGAATAACCAGGAATGTTAACAGCATGATCATAAATAATGGAATTCAACCAAGTCTCTGAAACATAAATAATATCTAGTGATGCATTTCTAAATATGGATGTAAGCTCATCAAGTTTGTGAGATCTGTCAGAGGGACAGAGGCTTTGAGCGTTTAAGTGAGCAATTTTTAGATTTTCAGAATCATCTGAGAAAATATGCCCAATAGAAAAGTCAGTGATTATAGGGCCCAAGCTGTTATTGATAGAGTTTGTCATAAAACATGGAACTTTATACAAACTCTAAAGTAAAATGTATATGCTAATTAATACAAAAAACAATATGTTATGTTATAACAATGAAAACTAAATCAAATACCAAAACTATAGTTAGGGCATTCAACTAAAATATTGTTGTATAATTAGAACACACCACAAGTATATCAAGATCGAAGGAAAGATTTCAAAAGGAGGCAGTTTGTATTTTGAAAATAGTTTAAAATGAATATTCTTGAAATTGTAATTTAGCAAGCGACATCTATGCCATTTCCAGCTGTTATAAAAAGTCAAGTATTAGACTTAGTACAAGAGAAAAAAAAATTACATGAGAGAAAGATATAAACTCCCCATGTTTAAAGAAAGACTCTGAATATATGTTTTATTATAGAGAAATTCCATGCAAGGACATATTGGGTAGTATGAATAAAAAAAGTTCCTGCTCTCTACCTAAAAATTTGTTTTAAAACCAAAAAAAAAAACTTTATTTTATATTGAACAATTTCCGGAATTTTGTGTTTTAAAAAACTTCTCAAGCAAAAAGCAAAATACTTTCCCTCATTCATACTACCCAATGAGTTAAGAAAACTAAAACCATAAGAAAATATAAAAGAAAAATTTATTTAAGAATATTTATTTTAAGTATTATCACAACTTCAGTAGTTAATAAGAAAAATAATTTGACAAGTGAATGTACAGGAGTGTTTACAAGAAAATAGCAGAAAGTTTAATGTAAAAAAACAAAGACGACCTTATAAAACATCTCCCATTCGATCCCAATAAACTACTTCGGGTGATTGTAAATTCATTCGAGATAAATAAGAGAAAGAATATGCAAAATGTAAAAAAAAGAGAAAAAACTCAATCACCGCGCAACTCCATGATTTGGGAAGTACTTAAGACTTTTTTAGTACCATCTATCAGCTTGATTTTTACCATAGGTTGGTCCCTGTTTAGTTTACGGTACCAAGAAATTATAGTTTTTCTGCGTAATGACCTGCATATGAATTGTAATTTGTTTTCAGCATCAGTGAGGTTATCATTGAGATATATTCGAGCACCAACATCAGTGGCAATAACGTGTTTTAATAGAATCGCAGGATTTTTAAAATAAGCTCTCATGATCTAATCTCGCAATTTCACGTGATTAAATTTCACCAAGATGGATTTACCCCTTTGTATGTAAAAGCATTGATTTATATCACTAGCAACCGCTGAAATGTTATAGTGAGAACAAATAGCTAAGACAGGTTCAACCAGGCAAGCTATTCCACTGGGCAAACCATTAATAATAAAATCGGGACGATTCAAAGCTTTTTGCAAGTTATTTTGCTCCAATTCAAGTTTAGGTATTTTCTCCATGACGTGAGCTTCTACTGTATCAATTTTATTATTGCACTAGGTAAAGTTGTTTTTGAGATCTGCAACCGGGGAAGATAGATCAGCACGTAAGCAGGCAGTTGATGTATCAACCAAATTTTTGGGGCTAAGTTGTTCCGTGCGCAATTCGACAGCAAATGAAGAGAAATTTGACTTCAATTTCTTGTCAATTTCATCAATATATTTCTGCATTGTAGAACTATCACCTTTAGAGCTGTGTTTACCACGACGTTTAGTACAGTTAAAGCATACACTTTCACTGTCGCCGATTAGGGCATTTAGGTCGTCAGATATCTTGGCACATGATGCATGATACCAAACTTCGCATGAGTCGCATTCCAGCCATTGTCAGTGTTAGTTACAGTTTTTTTTGCAAGTCCCACATTTAACTGCAGGTGCCATTTTAAAGTTGAACAAGTGTATGACTTTAGTATAGTATAGGTTAGGTTGAAATTGTAGAAATCCCTTTGGCTTAATGAGTGGACCACAGAGACTTCAAACAATGTTTGGACGCTGAATTATATAATCCGGACAAGTTCGCTTATGTATGTGCGTTACAACAGTTTTTATTTATCAAGATTTAATCTGGCTTAGCATTGCCAGCAGATGAGTGAAAAGCCAATTGTATTGTTTGCAATCTTTGTCATTGCAAAAGTATTTGTTTTGGTTTTGCTCATGTGCGAAACGATTGAAAATATTTTAATAAATTGTGTCTTCGGATGAAACGTTTGCGAAAAGTTTTGTTTGTTTGCACACTCTGTCGAGTACCAAAAGTTTTTACAATTTTTTACTGAACTTTACTGCATTTTACTAAATTGCTTTCGTTTACACAAAATACAGTAAATGAGAGCACAAATTGGGAGAGTAAAGTGACAGTTCATGGCTGAGTATAGAAAAATAGAAAAATGATTAATTGTACTAAATAAGCCAATGGTGTACCATTGTACTTTTAAAATCCGAAGTGTACCAAAAATGATCAATTGTACCAACTTTACCATCCCTGTTTTGGACTGCTGTTTTTGACAGACTAGGTTCATGGTAGACTAATATACAAGGTAGCCCTGGAACGCCAGCTGATTAGTTTTTTATTTGCTTTTTTCATGGTACGAACCAAGGTGGATTTATACAGGTGATATTATAAGCACATCTGTTCTACTTTTTTTCCGCAAATTAGATGCTGGTATGTCAAAATTTGTATACGTTGACATAGGGGCTGAGATGTCAAATGTTTTTGTAATGTTGTAGTTGTTTTAGAAGCAACACCACCGGATAAAATTAATGCACCTTGGTACGAACTATCAAATCTTGTGTATATGTGAAATAACTACGTTGCACACACAATACCACACGTATGTTTGCTGATTATGTTCTTCAAACACACACATACCCTCTCTATTAATGTTTGACATATCGTACCCCAAATGTACATTTGGATTAGTTATGCGGCTACCTGTTATTTTATTCTACCATGATTAGGTTCGTTCAAAATGGCCGAACTGCATGTTGTTTTTGTATTGTTGTACTTGTTTTAATGACGAGTTTACAAAGGCGAATTAATATTAGAGGTGGTGGTAATAATACAACACAATATCAATTCGCCTGGTTGGCCGCATATTTCAAAAACAGAAGACGAAAATTTATATAAAATGTAGTTTTAACAACTGTGATTACAATTCGTATGCCTAAAATAAATACTTTCTTTTGTCTATTGCCACATAAAACACACGATTAAACAAACAATTGACAGATGCAGCCAGCGCGGCGAAATAGTCATATGTGCTTTCGACACGACCTGTATTATTGGATCTTGGAGTTTACCAAGGCGAATTTTATAAGTTGGCCGCATAAGCTCAGCTGTTGAATTCGCTCGTCATATGTTTTACCAGCCCTTATCAAATTATCTTTAATTTTCTATTTCCCAGTATTCGTTGTTTAAAAAAAACATTCTAAAATTAATTTAGTTTGATTCAAGGCAGATTTATTTAAATAAATCTACCTTGAATTTGATTTAGTTTCTTGTGTTTGAAAAGTGACTTATTCGAGAGTGTCTTAGCTATGTTCAAATAAAATCGGTCCAGCCGTTCAGTTAAATCCTCTTTCCTAGCTGTGCCTTCTTGTATCTGTGGCTCCCTAGCACCCAAACGGGTAGACCGATTTTAATTTGCGGTTTTTCGTTTGAAAAGTGACAATGCTAAATTTGCTAGCCTGTTTCAAGAAATTCGGTCCAGCCGCTTAAAAGTTGTCATCCATTTTCTTCAAGAGGTTTTGAAATTAATTTAATAAAAAATAAATAAAAATAAAATATTTTGTTTTTATCTGGGCATCAATTTTTTATATGTTACCCTAAATTTTCAATATATAAGCTCCGAAAATCCCTAAATTTGTTTTATGAAAATATATTTCATCCAAAGCTTTTTAATTAGTTTGGATTGAATTCGTTTTCAATTCAATCACTCATGCCGTAAGAAGTGTTTGTAAGAAAATAAGCTGAAATTTAAGTTTGAAATATTTTAAATAATCCAATTTAAAATTATTTGATTAATCGGCATTTTGCTTAATTATGATTATTGATTAATCGATTAATCACAATTTTGATTAATCAAAAATTATATCATTCGATTAATTGCGCTTCCCTAATAGAAACCATTCAGTTCGACTATATTCATAACTCAAATGAAAAGCATTTTATTAAAAATGTTTTTATATCTAGTTCCTCTGTAAGCCGAGGATTTTTGAAATACTTCAAATACATGTATAAGTAAGATTAATTTTTTTCCTTAAATTTTGTGATTACGATTTTATTTCTTAGCCGTTGTCAACGTCTTATTAATTAGCATCAAGTAACCTATATTTAAGAAATTAGGGATAAAATTCTTTCGTGGTTTTAATCGACAACTAGCAAATTTATTAAAAAAAATTTTTGCCAACATAGTCTATACAGATAAAGTTTTGTAAAAGAGAAGGTTTTCTGCTGCAAACTTATTCATGAAGCCGGGAACTTTTCTTTTAATTGAATTTTTAAATGTGTAAACATACATGACTAGGACTGTCTGTATGTAAAATTTTTATCCTAATTACGAAAAAATTATCCCCAGCTTTTGGATATGTCTCTACACACAAAAATATATATTATTTTTTATATGAAAATAAAAAACTTTTGTTTTATTAGCTAGGCTCTTAGGTAATTTGTACACTATATTTTACTTAAAATCCAAGTTAATTTAGCTATTAGAATAAGGTGACTTCTTCGAAATAGTTTTCATAAAACTTTTTTTTTATTTTGCCATATGAAAATATTTTTGTAAGGGAAAAGGTATGTAACAAAATTTTCTAAAGATGTAAATAAATATTTAAATAAATATCTTTTTATTATTTTACAGATTAATAAGGATATTATAAGCGATTTAGGTGCCAAATTGCTGCGTAATCCTGCCACCAATAATTATATACATATTAATGACTCTTGTATGCTGTGTCTTGGAGTGATGGATCATGCAATCATAAATTTGTAAATGCTTGTGCACCATTCATTCATATCCGATGATGCTTCTCAAGCTGGTCTCATTACTTTAGGTGTAGATGTTTCCTCGGCCGATGTGCAAGTTCCATGAAAAAATTGCCGTTGCTCCCGTCAGTAGTAGGGAACTGGGCTCACGGCCCCAATTAAAATTTTAAAATTTGGGTAATTAAAATTTTGAAATTTTAATTGCTAAATAAACAAAAGTGTAATTTGATACCCGTGGGGAAAAAAATGAAAGTGCCCAGTAGGCAAAATGTGTAAAGTGAAGATTGTGAAAAATTATAGTGTGTGCAATGCTTTTTGGTGTTATAGAAGTGTAGGGTGTTGTTCTAATGGGGTGATATTGAGACATTGGGTAGTGAATTCGGGACTTGCTAGTATTGGCTTAGTATAGACAATGTGGTTCTTATGGGGTGATATTGAGACATTGGGTAGTGAGTTTGGAGCTTGAAAGTATTGATTGAGTATACACTAGATGGTTCTTATGGGGTCATATTGAGAGATTGGGTAGTGTTTAAGATTATATGTGGAAATAAAGAGTGTAGACAAGTTTGGTGACATTGTAGATAAAAAAAAGCTTGTAGATAAAAAATCGACTTGGGTTCATACGGGGTTTATTGTGTCGCTGTTATTATCTTTTTGTTCTTGATAATTTTTTGTGATGCTTGTGTTTACATTTACTTTGTGCCTGGCTGTGGGTGCGTGAATATGTGGGGGATGGGGGTGTGTGTGTGTGTTTCTTTTTTCTTATCTTTAGATTTGTGAAGAAATGTGTATGTCGTTTCAAATGTCCGTCTTGTTTATTTCTTGGGATAATAATTTGAATATTTGTTCTACAGAATCATGTTTATTGCTTTGTTTATTCAGCTGCGCATTTTTTGAGAATGAGTCATCATTTGAAATGTCCGTCTGATTATTTGTTTTGCAGAATCATGTTTATTGCTTTGTTTATTCAGCTGCATATTTTTTGAGAATGAGTCATCATTTGAAATGTCCGTCTGATTATTTGTTTTGCAGAATCATGTTTATGACATTGTTTATTCAGCTGCACATTTTTTGAGAATGAGTCATCATTTGATAACAAAATTTCATTAGTCATCATTTATATAAAATAAAATATTACACAATGTTATGTTCTAGTTCTTGCTGTTGCTATGTATACATATGAATTTCATCAATCTCGTAATATCAATAAAAAATTAGACTTGATGCCTACTACGCGATTCTCATAGGATGTATATAAGTAGAAGAAATAATGAAGATTTTCATCGGTATATTCTGATATCTCAATAAGTGCGGTTGAAAGCAAAAAATTTATTAATAAACAATTTCATAGTGTTTTTACAATAGAACTACATAAATTAAATAAAATAATTAAATAAAGGTAATTGTTACTAATTAAATAAATAGTTTGAAAACAAAAAACTAATTAATAAAGAAGTTTATAGTGTTTTTGAAAAAAGGACTAAATAAATAAAATAATTAAATAAATTTGATTAAATTAATAAATAAAAAAATGAGTTCTTCTGTATATCAATGTAATTTGTGTAATAAAGTATACAAATACCAAAAAGCGTTCTTGGATCACGTCCGAAATCATGGTCAACCAGGTCAAGTGATCATCAATCAGAACTCAAATGGAGAACAACAACATCAGCACCAAGCTTCTCTACGGTACCAACCATATCCACTACCAATGAAGTATGAGCAATACGGTATGTCTACAAGCTATCCGATACCAATGTCATGGAATAATCAGTTTTCAGTACCCACAAAAATTACACACCATCTTCCTATTCCTTATCAATATACATCACCAATGCAATGGCAGCAATATAATATGCCCAACTATTATCCTTCAGTTTTGAATAATCAGTTTGCATTGACGATGGACAGTTCCAGATATCCTCAACAGCAACAACAACCACAGCAACAATATCAACAACAACAACCACAGTAACAACAGCAGCATCATCAACAACAGGAACAACAACAGCAACAACTAGATACTATTGTGTTTAATGACATGGATACTTCAAATTCTCCCAGCGGTAAATATGATAATACTCCTTTGAATGTAGAACCAAAATATTATGAAATAAACAGTGCATTCAAAAAAAATATTGCAACATATGGAATTCCCAACCTATTTTCAAGGAAAGACTTGAAAAAAGTTTGGTTCAACATAATATTTTAAAATTCTGTGTAACTCTTATTGGAGAGTACATAAAAATTGTTGGTGAAGAAATTGGCTTGTGTCAAATTTCACACAGAGCAAAAATGGATTTATTGTGTCTGGGAAGTAATGTAGATGAGCTAATTGGAAAACAATTCCAGGACATTCATAATAAAATGTCAGACTTCCAGGAAAGAGACTCTGGGTGGACTTTAATCAGAATTATTCGCGCTGAAATTAACATAAACAAAAGTTCACTAGTAAAAGGATCTCATTGGATAAGCACACCATTGAAACTGGCTAAAAAGCGGGGCTGTATCAACATTGAAAACAATGATGATTATTGTTTTAAATGGAGTTTAGTTGCCGCATTGGATACCACAGTAATAGAGGAAAAGCGACGTTGCAGGTCATATAACATCGAAGACATTAGCGCTGATGTCATTTGCCTAAAAAATGGAATTGTGGTTGATTTCACAAATTTAGAGTTCCCATTGGCATTAAAAAATATTCAAGTATTTGAGGATAGGAATGATGGAATAAGTGTGAATGTATTTGGGTATGATAATGAGAAGGATGAAATCATTGGACCATTCTACAATACACATTAAGAAAAAAAAGCATGTTAATTTAATTCTGCTGGAAGCTGGAGACATTCACCATTATATTTTTATTAAAGATATACCAAGGTAAGCAAGTAAATACATGTTTGTGAATAACTATATACATATATATAAATTTATTCTTTTTACAGATTATTATGGCGTCAGACAACAAAACACCATGAAAATCTCAAATTTTGTAATACCTGCCTACAATATACACACAATGAATGGACTATGGAACAACACAAAACGGAATGTGGGAAAATTGTTGCTGCGTTACCTTCTTCCGAAAATAGTGTTTTAAAATTCAAAGATCACCAGCGGCAGATGGATGTGCCATTCGTTATATACGCAGATTTCGAGTGCATACTAGAAGACATTCAAACTACTGTAAGTGACAAAACTCAAGTTATAAAGAGGCACATTCCTTGTGCCTTTAGTTATTATATAAAATGGTTAGGTAATAATAGTTTAGATAAATTTAGGATATATATTGGTGAGGACGCATCTGTAAAATTTGTTGACTGGTTAATTGACGATTGTGAAGATATTTACAATCAGTTCCTCACCAGTAAGACAAAAATGAACAGCTTGACCCTTTTGGAAATATACAGTTTTCAAAATTCAATGAATTGACACATGTGTGACAAATTTCTCGGTAAAGATCGTGATCGTGTAAGAGATCATTGTCATATAAGTGGTAAATATCGAGGTGCAGCTCACAATATTTGCAACTTAAAGTACCAAATTCCGAAGTTCATACCCATATATTTTCATAATTATTCATCTTATGACTCGCACCTCTTTGTTAAAGAATTAGGTAAAAAGTCTGACAACATAAAAGTCCTACCACTGAACAAAGAACTGTACATTTCACTATCGACATTTACAAAAATGACTGACAATTGCAATCTCGAACTCCGATTTTTAGATACTATTCATTTTATGGCTGATAGCTTAGAATCCTTAGCTAATAATTTAACGGACAATGATTTCCATACGGTTAGGGCACACTTTAACAGAAAAACAGAATTTGACCTTGTACGAAGAAAGGGTGTTTTCCCTTATGAATATCTTGATTCATTTGAAAAATTGGATAATGGTCAGCTTCCATCAAGAGAAGATTTTTTAATAAATTAAATAACAAGGAATGCTCAATTGAAGATTATGAGCATGCAATAAAGATTTGGCATACCAGTAGTTATGAAATGTATGTGCCAGAGCCATTAAAATTTTCAAATTTGGGTAATTAAAATCGAAATTTTGTAATTTATGGGCTAAAATTTACATTTTATGTTAATTACTGTCAATGGTATGAAGTAACGAGGGTTATGGATGGTTTGTACATAGATAAGGATACTTTGATGTCGGTGCGTCGATGTGTTTTTGTTTTTAATTTTATGGTTTGATATCCGCCCGTCTATGTGCATAGTTATGTATGTAGGCACGCAGGTGCGCTTGTTTGTACGTAGTATGTTTTTTCGTTTGTTAAGCGGTTGCAGTAGCTGTATGATTTTAGATTGTGTGTGCGTGTGTGGATAGAGAAAATGTTGCTTTAGTTTTTTTGCATTATTCTTTTGTTTGTACGTAGTATGGTTTTTCGTTTGTTAAACGGTTGCAGAAGGGTATTTGAGAAAGAAATTATGTATGCTTGTGAGGGAATCTAAGAATGTTTTTGTTGTTGGTTTTATTTAGTTTGATTTTATATATATATATATATATATATATATATATATATATATATATATATATATATATATATATATATATATATATATATATATATATATATATATATATATATATATATATATATATATATATATATATATATATATATATATATATATATATATATATATATATATATATATATATATATATATATATATATATATATATATATATATATATATATATATATATATATATATATATATATATATATATATATATTTCCGGAATTTTGTGTTTTAAAAAACTTCTCAAGCAAAAAGCAAAATACTTTCCCTCATTCATACTACCCAATGAGTTAAGAAAACTAAAACCATAAGAAAATATAAATGAAAAATTTATTTAAGAATATTTATTTTAAGTATTATCACAACTTCAGTAGTTAATAAGAAAAATAATTTGACAAGTGAATGTACAGGAGTGTTTACAAGAAAATAGCAGAAAGTTTAATGTAAAAAAACAAAGACGACCTTATAAAACATCTCCCATTCGATCCCAATAAACTACTTCGGGTGATTGTAAATTCATTCGAGATAAATAAGAGAAAGAATATGCAAAATGTAAAAAAAAGAGAAAAAACTCAATCACCGCGCAACTCCATGATTTGGGAAGTACTTAAGACTTTTTCAGTACCATCTATCAGCTTGATTTTTACCATAGGTTGATCCCTGTTTAGTTTACGGTACCAAGAAATTATAGTTTTTCTGCGTAATGACCTGCATATGAATTGCAATTTGTTTTCAGCATCAGTGAGGTTATCATTGAGATATATTCGAGCACCAACATCAGTGGCAATAACGTGTTTTAATAGAATCGCAGGATTTTTAAAATAAGCTCTCATGATCTCATCTCGCAATTTCACGTGATTAAATTTCACCAAGATGGATTTACCCCTTTGTATGTAAAAGCATTGATTTATATCACTAGCAACCGCTGAAATGTTATAGTGAGAACAAATAGCTAAGACAGGTTCAACCAGGCAAGCTATTCCACTGGGCAAACCATTAATAATAAAATCGGGACGATTCAAAGCTTTTTGCAATTTATTTTGCTCCAATTCAAGTTTAGGTATTTTCTCCATGACGTGAGCTTCTACTGTATCAATTTTATTATTGCACTAGGTAAAGTTGTTTTTGAGATCTGCAACCGGGGAAGATAGATCAGCACGTAAGCAGGCAGTTGATGTATCAACCAAATTTTTGGGGCTAAGTTGTTCCGTGCGCAATTCGACAGCAAATGAAGAGAAATTTGACTTCAATTTCTTGTCAATTTCATCAATATATTTCTGCATTGTAGAACTATCACCTTTAGAGCTGTGTTTACCACGACGTTTAGTACAGTTAAAGCATACACTTTCACTGTCGCCGATTAGGGCATTTAGGTCGTCAGATATCTTGGCACATGATGCATGATACCAAACTTCGCATGAGTCGCATTCCAGCCATTGTCAGTGTTAGTTACAGTTTTTTTTGCAAGTCCCACATTTAGCTGCAGGTGCCATTTTAAAGTTGAACAAGTGTATGACTTTAGTATAGTATAGGTTAGGTTGAAATTGTAGAAATCCCTTTGGCTTAATGAGTGGACCACAGAGACTTCAAACAATGTTTGGACGCTGAATTATATAATCCGGACAAGTTCGCTTATGTATGTGCGTTACAACAGTTTTTATTTATCAAGATTTAATCTGGCTTAGCATTGCCAGCAGATGAGTGAAAAGCCAATTGTATTGTTTGCAATCTTTGTCATTGCAAAAGTATTTGTTTTGGTTTTGCTCATGTGCGAAACGATTGAAAATATTTTAATAAATTGTGTCTTCGGATGAAACGTTTGCGAAAAGTTTTGTTTGTTTGCACACTCTGTCGAGTACCAAAAGTTTTTACAATTTTTTACTGAACTTTACTGCATTTTACTAAATTGCTTTCGTTTACACAAAATACAGTAAATGAGAGCACAAATTGGGAGAGTAAAGTGACAGTTCATGGCTGAGTATAGAAAAATAGAAAAATGATTAATTGTACTAAATAAGCCAATGGTGTACCATTGTACTTTTAAAATCCGAAGTGTACCAAAAATGATCAATTGTACCAACTTTACCATCCCTGTTTTGGACTGCTGTTTTTGACAGACTAGGTTCATGGTAGACTAATATACAAGGTAGCCCTGGAACGCCAGCTGATTAGTTTTTTATTTGCTTTTTTCATGGTACGAACCAAGGTGGATTTATACAGGTGATATTATAAGCACATCTGTTCTACTTTTTTCCGCAAATTAGATGCTGGTATGTCAAAATTTGTATACGTTGACATAGGGGCTGAGATGTCAAATGTTTTTGTAATGTTGTAGTTGTTTTAGAAGCAACACCACCTGATAAAATTAATGCACCTTGGTACGAACTATCAAATCTTGTGTATATGTGAAATAACTACGTTGCACACACAATACCACACGTATGTTTGCTGATTATGTTCTTCAAACACACACATACCCTCTCTATTAATGTTTGACATATCGTACCCCAAATGTACATTTGGATTAGTTATGCGGCTACCTGTTATTCAAAATGGCCGAACTGCATGTTGTTTTTGTATTGTTGTACTTGTTTTAATGACGAGTTTACAAAGGCGAATTAATATTAGAGGTGGTGGTAATAATACAACACAATATCAATTCGCCTGGTTGGCCGTATATTTCAAAAACAGAAGACGAAAATTTATATAAAATGTAGTTTTAACAACTGTGATTACAATTCGTATGCCTAAAATAAATACTTTCTGTTGTCTATTGCCACATAAAACACACGATTAAACAAACAATTGACAGATGCAGCCAGCGCGGCGAAATAGTCATATGTGCTTTCAACACGACCTGTATTATTGGATCTTGGAGTTTACCAAGGCGAATTTTATAAGTTGGCCGCATAAGCTCAGCTGTTGAATTCGCTCGTCATATGTTTTACCAGCCCTTATCAAATTATCTTTAATTTTCTATTTCCCAGTATTCGTTGTTTAAAAAAAAAACATTCTAAAATTAATTTAGTTTGATTCAAGGCAGATTTATTTAAATAAATCTACCTTGAATTTGATTTAGTTTCTTGTGTTTGAAAAGTGACTTATTCGAGAGTGTCTTAGCTATGTTCAAATAAAATCGGTCCAGCCGTTCAGTTAAATCCTCTTTCCTAGCTGTGCCTTCTTGTATCTGTGGCTCCCTAGCACCCAAACGGGTAGACCGATTTTAATTTGCGGTTTTTCGTTTGAAAAGTGACAATGCTAAATTTGCTAGCCTGTTTCAAGAAATTCGGTCCAGCCGCTTAAAAGTTGTCATCCATTTTCTTCAAGAGGTTTTGAAATTAATTTAATAAAAAATAAATAAAAATAAAATATTTTGTTTTTATCTGGGCATCAATTTTTTATATGTTACCCTAAATTTTCAATATATAAGCTCCGAAAATCCCTAAATTTGTTTTATGAAAATATATTTCATCCAAAGCTTTTTAATTAGTTTGGATTGAATTCGTTTTCAATCACTCATGCCGTAAGAAGTGTTTGTAAGAAAATAAGCTGAAATTTAGGTTTGAAATATTTTAAATAATCCAATTTAAAATTATTTGATTAATCGGCATTTTGCTTAATTATGATTATTGATTAATCGATTAATCACAATTTTGATTAATCAAAAATTATATCATTCGATTAATTGCGCTTCCCTAATAGAAACCATTCAGTTCGACTATATTCATAACTCAAATGAAAAGCATTTTATTAAAAATGTTTTTATATCTAGTTCCTCTGTAAGCCGAGGATTTTTGAAATACTTCAAATACATGTATAAGTAAGATTAATTTTTTTCCTTAAATTTTGTGATTACGATTTTATTTCTTAGCCGTTGTCAACGTCTTATTAATTAGCATCAAGTAACCTATATTTAAGAAATTAGGGATAAAATTCTTTCGTGGTTTTAATCGACAACTAGCAAATTTATTAAAAAAAATTTTTGCCAACATAGTCTATACAGATAAAGTTTTGTAAAAGAGAAGGTTTTCTGCTGCAAACTTATTCATGAAGCCGGGAACTTTTCTTTTAATTGAATTTTTAAATGTGTAAACATACATGACTAGGACTGTCTGTATGTAAAGTTTTTATCCTAATTACGAAAAAATTATCCCCAGCTTTTGGATATGTCTCTACACACAAAAATATATATTATTTTTTATATGAAAATAAAAAACTTTTGTTTTATTAGCTAGGCTCTTAGGTAATTTGTACACTATATTTTACTTAAAATCCAAGTTAATTTAGCTATTAGAATAAGGTGACTTCTTCGAAATAGTTTTCATAAAACTTTTTTTTTATTTTGCCATATGAAAATATTTTTGTAAGGGAAAAGGTATGTAACAAAATTTTCTAAAGATGTAAATAAATATTTAAATAAATATCTTTTTATTATTTTACAGATTAATAAGGATATTATAAGCGATTTAGGTGCCAAATTGCTGCGTAATCCTGCCACCAATAATTATATACATATTAATGACTCTTGTATGCTGTGTCTTGGAGTGATGGATCATGCAATCATAAATTTGTAAATGCTTGTGCACCATTCATTCATATCCGATGATGCTTCTCAAGCTGGTCTCATTACTTTAGGTGTAGATGTTTCCTCGGCCGATGTGCAAGTTCCATGAAAAAATTGCCGTTGCTCCCGTCAGTAGTAGGGAACTGGGCTCACGGCCCCAATTAAAATTTTAAAATTTGGGTAATTAAAATTTTGAAATTTTAATTGCTAAATAAACAAAAGTGTAATTTGATACCCGTGGGGAAAAAAATGAAAGTGCCCAGTAGGCAAAATGTGTAAAGTGAAGATTGTGAAAAATTATAGTGTGTGCAATGCTTTTTGGTGTTATAGAAGTGTAGGGTGTTGTTCTAATGGGGTGATATTGAGACATTGGGTAGTGAATTCGGGACTTGCTAGTATTGGCTTAGTATAGACAATGTGGTTCTTATGGGGTGATATTGAGACATTGGGTAGTGAGTTTGGAGCTTGAAAGTATTGATTGAGTATACACTAGATGGTTCTTATGGGGTCATATTGAGAGATTGGGTAGTGTTTAAGATTATATGTGGAAATAAAGAGTGTAGACAAGTTTGGTGACATTGTAGATAAAAAAAAGCTTGTAGATAAAAAATCGACTTGGGTTCATACGGGGTTTATTGTGTCGCTGTTATTATCTTTTTGTTCTTGATAATTTTTTGTGATGCTTGTGTTTACATTTACTTTGTGCCTGGCTGTGGGTGCGTGAATATGTGGGGGATGGGGGTGTGTGTGTGTGTTTCTTTTTTCTTATCTTTAGATTTGTGAAGAAATGTGTATGTCGTTTCAAATGTCCGTCTTGTTTATTTCTTGGGATAATAATTTGAATATTTGTTCTACAGAATCATGTTTATTGCTTTGTTTATTCAGCTGCGCATTTTTTGAGAATGAGTCATCATTTGAAATGTCCGTCTGATTATTTGTTTTGCAGAATCATGTTTATTGCTTTGTTTATTCAGCTGCATATTTTTTGAGAATGAGTCATCATTTGAAATGTCCGTCTGATTATTTGTTTTGCAGAATCATGTTTATGACATTGTTTATTCAGCTGCACATTTTTTGAGAATGAGTCATCATTTGATAACAAAATTTCATTAGTCATCATTTATATAAAATAAAATATTACACAATGTTATGTTCTAGTTCTTGCTGTTGCTATGTATACATATGAATTTCATCAATCTCGTAATATCAATAAAAAATTAGACTTGATGCCTACTACGCGATTCTCATAGGATGTATATAAGTAGAAGAAATAATGAAGATTTTCATCGGTATATTCTGATATCTCAATAAGTGCGGTTGAAAGCAAAAAATTTATTAATAAACAATTTCATAGTGTTTTTACAATAGAACTACATAAATTAAATAAAATAATTAAATAAAGTTAATTGTTACTAATTAAATAAATAGTTTGAAAACAAAAAACTAATTAATAAAGAAGTTTATAGTGTTTTTGAAAAAAGGACTAAATAAATAAAATAATTAAATAAATTTGATTAAATTAATAAATAAAAAAATGAGTTCTTCTGTATATCAATGTAATTTGTGTAATAAAGTATACAAATACCAAAAAGCGTTCTTGGATCACGTCCGAAATCATGGTCAACCAGGTCAAGTGATCATCAATCAGAACTCAAATGGAGAACAACAACATCAGCACCAAGCTTCTCTACGGTACCAACCATATCCACTACCAATGAAGTATGAGCAATACGGTATGTCTACAAGCTATCCGATACCAATGTCATGGAATAATCAGTTTTCAGTACCCACAAAAATTACACACCATCTTCCTATTCCTTATCAATATACATCACCAATGCAATGGCAGCAATATAATATGCCCAACTATTATCCTTCAGTTTTGAATAATCAGTTTGCATTGACGATGGACAGTTCCAGATATCCTCAACAGCAACAACAACCACAGCAACAATATCAACAACAACAACCACAGTAACAACAGCAGCATCATCAACAACAGGAACAACAACAGCAAAAACTAGATACTATTGTGTTTAATGACATGGATACTTCAAATTCTCCCAGCGGTAAATATGATAATACTCCTTTGAATGTAGAACCAAAATATTATGAAATAAACAGTGCATTAAAAAAAATATTGCAACATATGGAATTCCCAATAAAAAAGATGATCTTCTATTTGAAGACTTTGTTCTGGAAAATAAACCTATTTTCAAGGAAAGACTTGAAAAAAGTTTGGTTAAACATAATATTTTAAAATTCTGTGTAACTCTTATTGGAGAGTACATAAAAATTGTTGGTGAAGAAATTGACTTGTGTCAAATTTCACACAGAGCAAAAATGGATTTATTGTGCCTGGGAAGTAATGTAGATGAGCTAATTGAAAAACAATTCCAGGACATTCATAATAAAATGTCAGACTTCCAGGAAAGAGACTCTGGGTGGACTTTAATCAGAATTATTCGCGCTGAAATTAACATAAACAAAAGTTCACTAGTAAAAGGATCTCATTGGATAAGCACACCATTGAAACTGGCTAAAAAGCGGGGCTGTATCAACATTGAAAACAATGATGATTATTGTTTTAAATGGAGTTTAGTTGCCGCATTGGATACCACAGTAATAGAGGAAAAGCGACGTTGCAGGTCATATAACATCGAAGACATTAGCGCTGATGTCATTTGCCTAAAAAATGGAATTGTGGTTGATTTCACAAATTTAGAGTTCCCATTGGCATTAAAAAATATTCAAGTATTTGAGGATAGGAATGATGGAATAAGTGTGAATGTATTTGGGTATGATAATGAGAAGGATGAAATCATTGGACCATTCTACAATACACATTAAGAAAAAAAAGCATGTTAATTTAATTCTGCTGGAAGCTGGAGACATTCACCATTATATTTTTATTAAAGATATACCAAGGTAAGCAAGTAAATACATGTTTGTGAATAACTATATACATATATATAAATTTATTCTTTTTACAGATTATTATGGCGTCAGACAACAAAACACCATGAAAATCTCAAATTTTGTAATACCTGCCTACAATATACACACAATGAATGGACTATGGAACAACACAAAACGGAATGTGGGAAAATTGTTGCTGCGTTACCTTCTTCCGAAAATAGTGTTTTAAAATTCAAAGATCACCAGCGGCAGATGGATGTGCCATTCGTTATATACGCAGATTTCGAGTGCATACTAGAAGACATTCAAACTACTGTAAGTGACAAAACTCAAGTTATAAAGAGGCACATTCCTTGTGCCTTTAGTTATTATATAAAATGGTTAGGTAATAATAGTTTAGATAAATTTAGGATATATATTGGTGAGGACGCATCTGTAAAATTTGTTGACTGGTTAATTGACGATTGTGAAGATATTTACAATCAGTTCCTCACCAGTAAGACAAAAATGAACAGCTTGACCCTTTTGGAAATATACAGTTTTCAAAATTCAATGAATTGACACATGTGTGACAAATTTCTCGGTAAAGATCGTGATCGTGTAAGAGATCATTGTCATATAAGTGGTAAATATCGAGGTGCAGCTCACAATATTTGCAACTTAAAGTACCAAATTCCGAAGTTCATACCCATATATTTTCATAATTATTCATCTTATGACTCGCACCTCTTTGTTAAAGAATTAGGTAAAAAGTCTGACAACATAAAAGTCCTACCACTGAACAAAGAACTGTACATTTCACTATCGACATTTACAAAAATGACTGACAATTGCAATCTCGAACTCCGATTTTTAGATACTATTCATTTTATGGCTGATAGCTTAGAATCCTTAGCTAATAATTTAACGGACAATGATTTCCATACGGTTAGGGCACACTTTAACAGAAAAACAGAATTTGACCTTGTACGAAGAAAGGGTGTTTTCCCTTATGAATATCTTGATTCATTTGAAAAATTGGATAATGGTCAGCTTCCATCAAGAGAAGATTTTTTTAATAAATTAAATAACAAGGAATGCTCAATTGAAGATTATGAGCATGCAATAAAGATTTGGCATACCAGTAGTTATGAAATGTATGTGCCAGAGCCATTAAAATTTTCAAATTTGGGTAATTAAAATCGAAATTTTGTAATTTATGGGCTAAAATTTACATTTTATGTTAATTACTGTCAATGGTATGAAGTAACGAGGGTTATGGATGGTTTGTACATAGATAAGGATACTTTGATGTCGGTGCGTCGATGTGTTTTTGTTTTTAATTTTATGGTTTGATATCCGCCCGTCTATGTGCATAGTTATGTATGTAGGCACGCAGGTGCGCTTGTTTGTACGTAGTATGTTTTTTCGTTTGTTAAGCGGTTGCAGTAGCTGTATGATTTTAGATTGTGTGTGCGTGTGTGGATAGAGAAAATGTTGCTTTAGTTTTTTTGCATTATTCTTTTGTTTGTACGTAGTATGGTTTTTCGTTTGTTAAACGGTTGCAGAAGGGTATTTGAGAAAGAAATTATGTATGCTTGTGAGGGAATCTAAGAATGTTTTTGTTGTTGGTTTTATTTAGTTTGATTTTTCTATTTCCTATGTTTAAAGAGTTTGAAGAGATGAATAAAATATGTAATTTATGAGCAATGAACTTATTTGAATGTTGGACAAATTGAAGTGTAACATAACGGTTGCAGAAGGGTATTTGAGAAAGAAATTATGTATGCTTGTGAGGGAATCTAAGAATGGTTTTGTTGTTGGTTTTATTTAGTTTGATTTTTCTATTTCCTATGTTTAAAGAGTTTGAAGAGATGAATAAAATATGTAATTTATGAGCAATGAACTTATTTGAATGTTGGACAAATTGAAGTGTAACATAACGGTTGCAGAAGGGTATTTGAGAAAGACATTATGTATGCTTGTGAGGGAATCTAAGAATGTTTTTGTTGTTGGTTTTATTTAGTTTGATTTTTCTATTTCCTATGTTTAAAGAGTTTGAAGAGATGAATAAAATATGTAATTTATGAGCAATGAACTTATTTGAATGTTGGACAAATTGAAGTGTAACATAACGGTTGCAGAAGGGTATTTGAGAAAGAACTTATGTATGCTTGTGAGGGAATCTAAGAATGTTTTTGTTGTTGGTTTTATTTAGTTTGATTTTTCTATTTCCTATGTTTAAAGAGTTTGAAGAGATGAATAAAATATGTAATTTATGAGCAATGAACTTATTTGAATGTTGGACAAATTGAAGTGTAACATAACGGTTGCAGAAGGGTATTTGAGAAAGACATTATGTATGCTTGTGAGGGAATCTAAGAATGTTTTTGTTGTTGGTTTTATTTAGTTTGATTTTTCTATTTCCTATATTTAAAGAGTTTGAAGAGATGAATAAAATATGTAATTTATGAGCAATGAACTTATTTGAAGGTTGGACAAATTGAAGTGTAACATATTTAGGATTGTCAAAGGGAATTAGAGATGCGTGCTCATGGGAGCTAACGTTATGCTCGTGCGTGTGTATGAAGTTTGTGATATTGAGGATTGTCAAAGATTGGTTGTTATTTTCACTGCTTGCTGACATTTGTCTCTGTCTCTGTCTATTGACTCTTAAAGACTTGATCGTAATTCGTATAAATTGAGAAGTTTTCTAATCTAGCAGCAAGTACAGCATTGTATCTACAAAGATTCGTGTCAAATCCTCAATAATTTCGCTTTTAATAGTGTGAAACGTGTTAAAGTAAACGATCAAAGTGACTTTTGAATAAAAAATAATAAATATAATAATATTAAAAATATATATTATATAAATTAAATAAAATGAATACTTTAGTATATACATGTTATAGTTATATGTAACAAGGTATATAAATACCAAAAGTGCTTTTTAGACCGAGTGGTCATAAGTCGAGACTCAAATCAAGAACTGAATAATCATCAACATACAGCCTTCACTTATCCTCAACAACTGCAATATGCTCAACAATATCAGTATCCTTATCAACAATATCCTCATCAAGAACAGCATCAATATCCTTATCAACAATATCCTCATCAAGAACAGCATCAATATCCTTATCAACAATATCCTCATCGAGAACAGCATCAATATCCTTATCAACAATATCATCGAGAACAGCCTCAATATCCTTATCAGCAATATCCTCATCAAGAACAACAACAACAACAACAGCAACAGCAACAACAACTACAATGTCTTCACCAACAACATCAATATCGTCATCAACAATATGCTCATCAGCAATATCCTCATCAAGACCAACAACAACCACAACTACAAATATATTGGCAGCAAACTGCTACTCCCATGGAATGGTACCCAAATTTGCAGGAACCTCCTACTCCAATTCATAGGTATTCAAATACTGATCAACACCAAACACTACAACATCACCCTCAACAACACCAACAACAACAACAGCTGCAGCAAGGTTCAAATGATTTTGAAAGTAGATCAACTAATAATAATATCAACATTGATGGAGAATATTATGAAATTAGGAAAGCATTTAAAAACAATATTATTTGTTATGGAATACAAAATAAAAAGGATCATTTTCTCTTTGAAGATTTCATTGTCGAAAATGAATAGACTTTTATAGAGAGGCTTGAATACCATTTGAAGCAACATACTATATTAAAATTTAATATAGGTATAGTTGCAGAATATCTAAAAATTGTTGGTGAAGAGTTAGAAATAATTACAATAGTACATACAGCAAAAATGAGCTTGTTGCCTAGAGCAGATGACGTGAGAGAATTGTTCTGTAAGCAGATCACAGAAATTCAAAATAAAATGTCTGAGTTCCAGGAGAGAGATTCCGGATGGACTCTTGTTCGCATAGTTCGAGCTAAACTAAATATTAATAAATCTTCTTTAGTAAAAGGAGCTCATTGGATTAGCACACCGGAGAAGCTTGCTAGTCGTGGTACTTGCATTAACATTCAAAACAGTGATAATTACTGTTTTAAGTGGGCCTTAATTGCGGCAATGAGTACCTCGGCTATCGATTGTCCGACTCGATGCTCTTCATATAATATTGAAGATATTAGTGCGGATATAATTTCGCTGCAAGATGGAACAATAGTTGATTTTTCAAATTTAAGATTTCCGATGTCAATAAAAAATATTAAGGAATTTGAGGGGCGGAATGATGTTAGTGTGAATGTGTTTGGATATGACAACGAGAGTGATGAACTAATTGGACCATTTTACATAACACAAAATGAGAAGACAAAGCATGTTAACTTATTGCTATTGGAAAACATGGATGGGCATCACTATATCTTTATAAAAGATATTTCAAAGTAAGTAATACATATATATTGGAAAGTATTTAAAATTAAATAATAAAATACGGGTGTTTGATGTCTTACAGACTACTAAAAAGGCAAACAACGACACATTGTGAACGACTTTTGTTTTGCAACAGCTGTCTCCAATACACTCATCATAAAAATATTATGGAGAAACATAATATGGAGTGTGGTAAAATAGTTACTACAATGCGAAAAGCAGAAGACTCCATACTGCGATTTAAGAGCCACCATAGAAAAATAGATGTCCCTTTTGTTATATACGCCGATTTTGAGTGTGTTTTGCAACAGATAGACTTTAATGTAAGTACTAAAACTAAATTAAATCAGAGACATTTACCCTGCGCATTCAGCTATTTCATTAAGTGTAAGCATGACAATACATTGGATAAGCTAAGAATTTATACGGGTAAAGATGCTTCTGAAAAATTTGTTACATTTTTGAATCGAGATTGTCAAAATATATATAACAATTATCTCACAAAAACAATTGAAATGGAGAACTTGACAGATGAAGAAAATGTAACATTTTACAGTGCGATAACTTGTCACATATGTGGACAATACTTAAACAATGATCGTGTGAGAGATCATTGTCATATAAGCGGTAAATATCGAGGTGCAGCGCATAACAGATGCAACCTAAATTATCAAGTTCCCAAGTTTATTCCAATTTATTTTCATAACTATTCATCGTATGATTCTCATCTTTTTGTGAAAGAATTAAGTAAAGTTGCGACAAATATAAAAGTCCTTCCGTCAAATAAAGAATTATATATATATATATATATATATATATATATATATATATATATATATATATATATATATATATATATATATATATATATATATATATATATATATATATATATATATATATATATATATATATATATATATATACAGATCTTGAACTTAGGTTTCTTGATACAATGCGTTTTATGGCCGATAGCTTGGAATCGTTGGCAAATAATCTTAACGTCAACGATTTTCATACTATTAGAGCAAAATTTCAAACAAGTCAAGAATTTAATCTCATAAGGAGAAAGGGAATTTTTCCCTATGATTATCTTGATTCTTTTGAAAAACTTAATGAAACGCAACTTCCACCTAGAAAAGATTTCTTTAATAAACTAAATAACAAAGAATGTTCTATTGAAAACTATGCGCATGCGTGTGAAGTTTGGACAGTTTTTAACTGTAAAACTTTGAAAGATTATATGGAATTGTATTTGAAAACAGATGTGCTTCTCCTAACGGATATTTTTGAAAATTTTAGAAATGTCTGTAAAAATATTTATAGCTTGGATCCCTGTCAATACTATACTGCTCCAGGGCTATCTTGGGATGCTATGTTAAGCATACAAACATTGAATTAGAGCTAATAACCGATATCGACATGTACAATTTCTTTAAAAGAGGGATACGAGGTAGAATTGCCCAATGTAGTAAAAGATACTCCAAGGCAAATAATAAGTATTTAGACACTTTTGATAAAAATATACCTTCCAAATTTCTTATGTATTTAGATGCAAACAATCTTTACGGTTGGGCCATGTCTGAACATCTTCCTTATGGAGGATTCAGATGGTTAGAAAGCGAAGAACTAAATATTATTAATCCTCAGTTAATAGATGATAATTCAAATGATGGTTATGTATATGAGGTCGACTTAGAATACCCGTCTTATTTACATAATATGCATAACGATCTTCCTTTCTGCGCCGAAAACAAGGAAATTGGAACATCAAAATATAAAAACTAATAACTGATTTTTCGCCAAAACGTTCTTATATCATTCATTACAGAGTACTTAAACAATGTCTAGAAAATGGTTTGATTTTGAAAAAAATACATAGAGTTTTAACTTTTAAGCAGTCTCCATGGTTGAAAGATTATATAGACCTTAATACTAAATACAGAGCCGAAGCTAGAAATAACTTTGAAAAAATTTTTTTCAAATTGCTCAACAACGCAGTATATGGGAAAACCATGGAGAATGTGGATAAAAGGAAAGATGTGAGGATTGTTACCAGTTGGACTACGTTAAATCGAAACCCTTTGGGTGCTCAAAATTGGATATCTAAATCAAATAAATCATAGCTTAGCAATATTTTCAGAAGATATGGTAGCGATTCAAATGAATCGAGTTAAGACATGTTATAATAAGCCCATATATTTAGGATTTTGTGTGCTGGAACTTTCCAAATGGAAGATGTATAATTTTCATTATAATTACATGCAACCTAAGTTCAAGTCAAAATTGAAATTAAATTACATGGACACAGACTTATTCATATACACGATACAAACTGAAGACTTTTACGCAGACATTAAAAATCATATAGAACATGTCTTTGACACTTCTGACTATCCAGAAACAAATGATTACGGGATTCCTCTTGTAAACAAAAAAGTTCTGGGTATGATGAAAGATGAGAATTGTGGAAGAATTCGTGGGACTACGGTCTAAAATGTACTCCTTTACTGTACAAAATGGAAATGAAATTAAAAAATCGAAAGGAGTAAAAAAATGTGTTTTAGATAAGTATAGCCTAAGTTCTTATAGAGATTGTTTATTTAACAGATCAAATGTTTATGATAATATGTTAACTTTTAGGTCTAAGTTACATGAATTATATACTATGCAAATACATAAAGTAATATTAAGTTATCAAGATGACAAGAGAAAAGTCAAAAGTGATGGTATAAACACATATGCATGGCATCATATTGAAATTGATGAAACAAAGCCAGATTATGAACTTGATATGTTACTTTTAGAAATAGAAAAACTTCAAGAAGATGAGCAAAATATGTATACAAATTAATGTTTGTGTAATTTATTTCTACAATTATAATTATTTAGTTTTAAGCCAAAATTTTTGTGTCTATTGTAAATTATTTTTTATTTAAGAAATATTGTCTAGTTATTAAGATACCAAAAAGAAAAAATATAACATTTTCTATGTTATGTTTCTCTACATAATTTGTATTCCAAAATTGTATGTATTATTTGCAAGATTAGTCTTTAAATAAAAACAATTATATGAAAAATAAAAATAAAAAAACAATAAAAACAAATATGTTTGTATTCAGTTTTTTATTTATTATCCATCCTTAAATATAATTTATGAATTTTCACATCAGTTATAATCTTATGTTGCATTTTTTCTCCAATCTCATAACAAAGTCGTGTTAGTTCAATCTTGACATCCCTTTCATGATGTATTCCTTGTATTTCATTGAATTGAAGTTTTGTTTTGCTTAAAGCGGAGCAGGTTGGTATATAATATTCATAGTAGAAATGAAGGATTTGTTTTCTTAGAATGTTGTTCCAACATAAAATTGATGTAAAAAATACTCGAATTTGAGTTAGTGATCAGTATCAGAATCAATTTTTATTTTAGAGTTTCCTTGTTTGATAACTAAAAAACAAAGACCCCTTTTGTATTGAAGCTTATATTCAACATCCCTCTCACTTTCATTATCAATTATATTTATAGAATTTAAAAAATCCCGACGATTAAGCATATCATGAATATACTCCTTATAGCACATAAGATGTAACCACTCTTCCCTATCCAGTCCAATGTATTGCTTATTTTTATAATTCAACCATAACATTGGCTTAAAACCAAAAGCTGTTGAAAATCCACATGAAATCTTCAATTTCCAATTGACCAAGTATTCAAACTCAAAAACCAAATCATATATTTGAGGTTTTCTTTCTTGATTGTGATGAAATATATTTTTTATAGTACGTTTATCCATCCTCATTGAAAATATTACTTAAACTAATAGTTTTTCGCTCTATTAATCTCTATATATATATATATATATATATATCAAAATAAATAAGAAATCGAAAGAATGTATACATACATATATTTTATATTTATTCATTGTTTTTTTGACATATATTTTTATAAGTATCAATTATCTTAAAAATAATTTTTTTTCTTATGTGGAACATGGTACAACGGCATGTGTCCGGCCCTTCCTCGCATCCTTCGCTGTACCAGGGACAGCTAGCAAAATGTCCACTATCCGAGTCCTCTTGTTCTATCACTCCATAGTCCTCATTTTCAGTCAGCATGGAGATAAAGAAGTTTATTGTTTCTTTATGCTCATAGAGCAATAAGTCCTCAAATAACTTAAGGAAGTCAAATAACTCATCACGTACTTGGCTCATTTTTTTATTTTTATTTAATTTTTTAAAATCAATACTTGTGTCTTGAATAATATTTCTACACTGATATTCTTTAAAGGTTAATGTGTGTATTTATAGATAAATATTTCTGTAAAAAATAAAATTTTACAAACAATTTTGTTTGCTGGTCTCAAATTTTTTTCTGATGTAATCTTTTTTTTTTACTTACACTTTATAACATTACTATAACTATCTCCTTCACTACAATTCTATCATTGCCAGAAATATTTTACATAAAAAATAATATCAATAAGAGAAAAAGAGATAGCTGTAATTCTGATCAGCCTTACGTAAATTTTTGACTCACTTTCACTTTAGAACTATAATATAACTATCTCCTTCACTACAATTTATCAATAATAAATATTTTTTACAGAAAAAAAAAATCTAACAATATGAGAAAAAGAGATAGCTACAATATTGATCTTTCTTTCTATTAAGATTTTCTCAACTTTTTAAGGCTGGAAAAAGTATTTAATGCATCAGTTTACAAAAGCAGATTAAGCAATCTGTCAAATAAGAAAAAATAATATAAAAGGAAACAAATAAAAAAAATTTAAATAATAATAATGAATCCTCCTGATTTGTTAAAAAAAATTCAACAGTTTAAATAAAAAAAACACTTATACATATAAAGGATCTTGAGGAGTCTACTAAGTATATAGTTAAAAACGCAAAACGGGTGACAACTAAATATGGCACCACAGTTCAAATTGATCTGGAAAATTACATAATGTATTTACCAAACCGGTATAATACTCTATCAGATGATGATGTAATGGAGTTGGCATCCGGGATATATTGCGTATGTAAGCAAGGAGACAGTGGGCTAAAATTGGATACTGCTGCTGGTATAGATATATTTATAACAAATGCTCAATATCCTCATTGGGAATAATATGTAAAAACTATATTTTTATAAACTTTTTATTAATAAAACAGCAAAATTTTTTTTAAATTTTTTAAATGTTGTATTTATTTATTCTTCTCACTCATTTTGTAAAGAAATATAAGACATAAATGTCGACATTTAAATGTATCATAATTTTGATATTGATTGTAATTATATTTTATATTTTTGCCCAAATATTTAACTAATTCTAAAGGAGGTTGTAAATTTCCAAAACTGTCGAAATATTCCTTATGCTGAAAGTTTTTATAATATGCTACCCAATGTGTTCCAGGTCCTGTTGATAAATCTAAATTAATGATACCACATTCTCTTTTTCTCGGTTGTTTTGGTAGTGCATCTAACATGAAAACTCCTCTAAAGTATGGGATGTTTGTTGAAAAATTTCTCAGATCAACATCAGATAAGGGTTTATTGGGTAGCTTTATGAAAAAATTATTTTTCTCTTTGTTTTTCTTGGCAAATCAATCCATATCCTTTTTTATAGGGTTTAAGGTAAAAACCTTTCCCCATTGCTACTGCTTCCATTGTTTTATTGTGTCTAGTTGCTTCATCAAGTTGTTGTTTGGCATTCTTTGCTGCATTTATTGCTTTTGTGATAGCAGCTCCGCCAGCAGAAAGACTACCAATTGCACTCAGAGCAGTAAGAATAGGTATCAAAGGTAAGAAGCCGCCAATTTTTGGGACATTAATTACACGTGGTATTACAACTTGTGATTTCTTTCCCCTTAACGACTTGTTGATAACTTTACGAGCAATCCTAATAGCAGAGTTAATGTCTTGAGGCTTTTCCTTCTTCAATATTTTCGTTGCATCTTTAATTAATGTATTGAACAGATTTTTTCCATTTTGTTTTTTTCTTTTTAGAACCTTCTTCTTCAACCCCATACCAAATTTTGTTTTTGCTTTCATTGCGTTCGCAACCATATATGCAAATGATTTTTCTGCAAGACTACTATCTTTTGAAAGAACTCGCTCCCAAGCTTTATTTTCAAGAATTTTATCAGCTTGATGTCTATTATTTAAATCCTTGTCTTTGGAATAAGCAATGTCGTGATTTTTACATGCAGCGTCTAATAAATTTATTCCTTTGTCACCGCGATCTAAACGTTTTTGTAATTTTGTTCCGGGGCCACAAAATTGGTATCCAGGAAGGTGTAGTTCAACAGGTATAGAGTTTATTAATCTATTAACTAAACCTTTTCCAACGACTGGTTTTTTATGACTGAATGTTTTGCTATAATGTACAACCATATTATTTCTTCTTCTATAATAAAAGTAACATTTATAAATTGCAATTAGTTATAAGAATGCGGTTAATAAAACAACATAAAAATATTGTGATTCGCAATATTGATGCTTCATCGAACATCAGATCAAAAATAAAGCATAGCTCCCTCTTACCAAATTCTATTCGTGCTCTGATAGTTGGGCCATCAAATTGTGGAAAGACTAATGTCATGATTGCATTACTAGAAAGTCCTAATGGGCTCAAGTTTGAAAACATCTATTTATACTCAAAATCTCTATGTCAACCGAAATATGAATACTTGAAGAAATTGATTTCACCAATTAAAGGGATGGGATATTACACATTTACAGATAATGAATCAGTTATACCCCCTGATGAAGCTAAAATTAGTTCAATTATGATATTTGATGATGTTGCATGTGAGAAGCAAAATAATATACGAGCATATTTTTGCATGGGACGACATAAGGATGTCGATTCATTCTACTTATGTCAAACTTATACGAGAATTCCCAAACATTTAATAAGAGACAATGCAAATGTGATTATAATGTTTAAACAAGATGAGACAAACATGAAACACGTTTATTGTGATCATGTTGCCAGCGACATGAGTTATGAAAAGTTTAATGAAATTTGTAGAGAGTGTTGGAAGGAAAAATATGGATTTTTGGTGATAAACAAAGATAATGAATTAAACAATGGTCGCTATAGAAAATTATTCGAATATATCATAACGATATAAATTACTCTACATAAAAGTAAAACATTAGTATTTAATTTGGCGTTAAACATAATATATCTACTTATTTCCTGAAATATAGAAAATATAATCTGCTAGCTGATACCTGTTTCTGATAGCTGATACCTGTTCTGATACCTGTTCTGATACCTGATCTGATAGCTGATACTTGATCTGATATCTGATACCTGATCTGATAGCTGATACCTGATCTGATACCTGATCTGATAGCTGATACCTGATCTGATAGCTGATACCTGTTCTGATACCTGATCTGATAGCTGATACCTGATCTGATACCTGATCTGATAGCTGATACCTGATCTGATATCTGATACCTGATCTGATAGCTGATAGCTGATACCGTATCTGATACCTGAAAATGGATGAAGAAGTTTTACAAGAGCTAATAAAGACAAGAAATGTTTTAAAGAAAAAATTCCGTAGTATAAAAATTGGTGAAGCAGATACACATGAGCTATTTAAAGACACATTTAAACCAATAATAGATCCTTTAAGAGAATTTGTGAATAGTTCTAAAAATAACCAAAGAAGTATTAAAGCAGAAAGGGGTGATTTAAAAATGAAAATTTCTAAAAACTCAAATTTCCCATTTAACGAACAACAATTTAAGTTACAGACAAGCACTCCAAAGAAAATTGCTGAAAAAACGTTATTCAATAAAAACACCTCACTTAGTGATCGAAACTCAAATGCTGCTAAGGATGATGAAGCTTATACTGATGGTGATGATGATGACGATGATGATAATGATGATTTTTACTCTCAATCTGAAACCCTAAATAATTCACATAATAATACGAGATATACTGACTTAGCACTATTGGAAAGCAGAAATGAATTAGATACTCTCTATAATAGTAATAGTAATAGTAATATTAAACTTACAGAAAATAAAATAATGATTGGAAATCAAATATGGGCTTTTACACCGGGTTTATTTTCTTTACTGTTTCACAAAATACCAAAACATTATGATAAACATGAACTAGAACTATATAAAAAATTTTTAGTTAGCACAAATGCATACAAAAGAGAATATAGACCTGATGGATAAATAAAAGGAACGAGAGCGTATAAATATAAGCATATTATCAGCAAATTTAATACAATAAAAAGTACTTATAAGGGAGATGGTTTAATGAAACTAAACACACATAAACCTAACTATATATACTGGGATGATCCCAATGAGTTAGTAGATCGCCTTAGGCTATTGCTGGCATCACAAGCTGCAGGTCATACTAATCATAATAATGAGATTGTCTCAATTATCGAGGAATTATATGAAGCAAACATTATAGAATAGTACTTATCTACATAAATCATGTCCATTGACAAGTTTGGACACTATCTTAATGACACAAGTGACACAGTTTTAGTGAAAAATGTTCCTAAGCTGTTGGGGTTCGTTATGGATACAACTTATAACATTGATGTCCAAAACAAAAGGATCAAAAATGTTGCAAATGCATTGGAGGAAAATGATGTTGTCAATAAGTTGTTTCTGCAAAGTCAAATTGAAGAGATACAACTTGAAATCAACATGAATTTAAATCAGAAACTCAATGAAATTCAAGAAAAAATTTTAAGCATGAAGTTATCCTTCGAAAAAGAAATTAGAAAGACAAATGAGTTAATTTATGGGTATGAAAGAAATTTGATGGCGCACAATACTTAAAAGAACTCACACTGAATACAATCTATTCAGTAAAATCCTAAATACATTAAATAATGACTTCAAAAAGATCTTTAGTAAATGAGCTGCATAAGCAAGCACGAAAAATTTTTCCACGTCGGAGAGTTGTTATGAAAGGAATAGATGATCTTTGGCAAGCTGATTTAGTTGAAATGGGGAACTATTCTACAGACAATAAGAACTATCGATATTTAATGACAGTAATTGATACATTTTCGAAATTCGCATGGGCTGTACCACTTAAAACAAAAACTGCGCTTGAAACAGTCCGGGCAATGGAACTTGTTTTTCAATTGGGACGGGTGCCAAAAAACTTACAAACAGACGACGGTAAAGAGTTTTTCAATAAACTCTTTGGAAAATTGATGGATAAATACAACATTAATCATTACTCAACGTATAGCAGAATGAAAGCATCAATTATGGAACGATTTAATAGAATATTAAAAGGAATGATGTGGAAAGAGTTTAGCTTCAATGGTTCTTATAACTGGTTTGACATTTACAAAGACTTGATTAATACATATAATAGAAAAATTCATCGTACCATCAAAATGGCACCTATTCAAGTTACCTCTAGAAATGAGAAAAAATTATTAAGTACGGTATATAACCGTTTAAAACTATACAAAATATCAAAATTCAATGTTGGAGACCATGTACGCATAAGTAAATACAAACATGTTTTTGAAAAAGGATACACCCCAAATTGGACAACAGAAATTTTCACAATTAAAACAGTCCAAAATACATATCCAGTTACATACATATTAGAAGACTATCGTGGTAATCCTATTAAAGGGGGATTCTATGATGAATATGTTACAGACCGGTTGACCTGGCGAGGTTTCCGTCTAGCTCAGATTTTCATTTTTTATCCCCAGGAGGTCCCAACCCTTCCCGCCAGCCGCGTATCTGAACACAAAACAAAAGGAACAACAAAAATCAAAACAAACTACAAACACGATACCACTCAAAAAAAATTATAGGAGATAGATGTGGTTTCTCCTATCATGCCCACCCAACCTCGTCGCGACATATCCACAAAAAATATATATTTCCAGCGACCCACTATCCACCTGACCTTTTTCCCCTCTTACCTTTCCATCGTCACCTTTATCTAAATGGGATTAAACATACATTATTTCAATCCTTTTAAAATTCATAACATAATTTATTTAACTTACTTATACCTAAGCTAACAATATCTTCATAATCCTTATCACTAAATAGATTTGAGTTTAGCATGCATAACCTTAATAATATTTCCTTATAATTTTCTCTTTCTAATTCTATTATTTAATAACTTTACTTTCTTCTAATTTTTTCTTTAGATTTTATTATCACACCCTATACTTTATTTATTTTTTTTTATACCCCTATTTTCTTAATTTCTCAATTTTTCATTAATTTATTTTCTTATAATCTATTTCTTTTTTTTTCTACTAATATACTTTTTTTTAATTTTTTTATAATTATAACATTTTTTCCTATTTTTCTAAATCCCTACCTAATCTATTTATTTCTTTGCGCTACGGTGCTTATTATTTCGTTAACAGCATACAATTTTCTATTTTTTTAATATTTTTCTTCTTTTCTCCTTTTTTTTCTTCCAGCAGGACCAAATCAAAAAAAAAAATACTCCAAACAAACTTTGGCTAAATGTTTCACTATATGTCTAACCTAAAGGAGCTCCCTGAGGCTAGAAAAATTTGGGAATCATTATATTGTCCCCTTACATAAATTTAATAATTAAATAAACGCTTTGATTTGTCCCTCACTGTAAAAATGTCTCGACTTATTATTTTTTGTTTTGCTAAATAACCAAAAGGAAATATATGGTTACTAGCGCACTCTTTTGGGAATAAATATTGTCCCAAGCCCAATAGCGCAATGAATAAATCCTAACCTACTTTTGGGGTTTACTTCTTTATGGTACTGTATAAAATAGACTATAAAATTACACGACACACAAACAAATTTTATATAATAGGTTAGTATAAAAATAAAAGGTACATAAAATACGATACGAAATAATTGTTAGTAATTTGAATGTGTATATAATAAAAAATCTCGATAAAATTATTAAAAAAAATGGCTGGTTTATATCAAATTATCTATATATATGTTCTATTTTTTTCTTTGTTTTTTTTCAGCATTTAGCAAATTTTTCCATATGCATATGTTTTTTTATTATTGTTCCACTTAGCTCTTGTTACGTTTTTATGCCTTTGTTTTTTCTTTTATTTGTACTACATACACTGACGCTAGCCGATCGCCACTTTTTTGTGCAAATTTTCTGGCTACTAAGTTTGGCTGGTTTTCACTGGTATAGATGTTCAGTTGCCTATCTATAGCCACTTTTTTACAATCTTTATGGTTGAATATATTTAAACCGCTTTGCTGATAGCACTACTTTACAGAAACAAAAACAGAGGTTACCTGGCTACTAACTTGGGTGGTTGTACTTTTTCGCAATCCGAGCTCACCGATACTTATTCCGTGGAGGTGGTTTCCGTGCTGGAATCTTTCCTTATTCGCTTATCTGGTAGCCAGCTAAAGGATTAAAAAGTATTTTTTTTTATAAAACTATTTCCGCTAGGAATATCCCCACACTTTTCTTACGTTGTTTTTCCTCTGTATAATTTTTTTAAACACTAAGAATGTAGCGTCAAATGTTTTTTTGTTTGATCCTTTTGATTGTTCACAGGATCTTAGTTATATATATTTTTTTTCCACAATATATTTTTGTTAACTCTTTTATTTTTAAATATTTTTCTACACTGATTATTTATTCTTTTTTTTATGCTCCGCTTTATCTTGTGAGCTCTTCGCCTGACTATTTTATTCTGTCCTAACTACATTAATTCGGCAGCCTATCAACCTGTTCAATTTTCGTCGGCTTTCCAAATTTTCCAGGACTTTATTTTGCGCCAATTCGGCCATCTTTTCGTAATTCTAGAATTTTCTTTCTTTTTATTTAACTTTTCAGGTTTTTACTTTTACCAAAAAAAAAAACTCCAACATTTTCTAAAAAAAATAAGTTCTTCCATATTCTTTTCTACTTATTTTAAACTGCCTGGACTAGTTTTTCTTCCCGCTCCTTGCCCTATTTGTTGCCCTATTTTATATGCGCCGTTTTTTCTTTTAACAGGGACTCATAAAAATTAAAACGGTTTTTAGTTTTACTTGTTCCCTTTAAAAACCAACAAAAATCCCTGTTCATCATTCCACAGTCTTGAATGAACATAGCATCTCTGTTTTTACATCAAGAAAAACAACACTACCAATTTGTGACAACTGTTTCATGTGTACCAAAAACAACTGACAGCTATCAGATGTCAATGAACACACAACCAAACCATCAGTATAAAATAAACAATGCAATTAACTAAAGGAAGAAAAACAAATAATAAGGTAAGTAAAAAAAATATATATAAAAAAAATGAAAAACGTGTCCCTGTGAAAAACTCGTGTCGTTGCACAATAAAAATAAAGAGGAACAAGAATAAAGAATCAAATTATTATTTGTGTTTAATTAAAAACAGGAAATTATATGTGAGGAAAAAAGAAGTGTGTGAAAAAAATAGCTACCGAGTAAAAACAACATAATGGGATCATGTTTTTAACAAAAAATGCAGTTTGATGTTGCAAATATTCAACTGCCATTATTCTTAATCTGAACCGAAAATATGAAATGTATACAAATGCTGTTGTTCTTGTTCATGATTGTAATTATGCAAATTTATTTAAGTTTTTCGATTTCAATTTGAAAAATGTCGTCGTCTCATAGCCCACACGATTTGTTATTGTTGCCTCCATTGCAAAAAAAGTAATAGTTGTAATTGTCAATACAGACTAATAAAAGATAATAATTATTATAACGCAACCAACAAAAATACATTGTTTATAATAATTACAACAGCATTAACCTCAACAATACAGAGAATATATTGCTGTGGGTCCTGGTGGTGGTTTTTTCATCTGACCATTGTACGGTGCATCTCTTTTCATGGATGGAAAACCAAAGTAAAACGATATTGGTTTGTATAATTTTTTTTTTATTTTTTTATTTATTTATTGCTCCCAATTTGTACTAGGCTTATCATCACCCGCAACAAAACTCCGGGTCCTACGACGCCTGTCGAAGGAATCGGTGTGCGGTGAGTTTGTGTGATATTAGTGGGCTTGCTTTGAACTACTCCAGCCCAACGTGGGGAACTCCCATGACCCTGACGAGTCTCATATACCACAGAACTAGCCGGGCAATACCAGGTATGAAATTTAATAAGTTTTCGTTGTTTTTGTACTTATTGTTTTATTTTATTTTTAAGGAAACCTCGCTATTATATAAAACTCCAATCTAGACTGCAGATTCTAAAACAAATCTTTCCCTTCCTTCCAGACAAGCACTCTTCCAAATTTTTTTCCAAAGGTAAAAAAAATGTAGAGGCACCCTTTTTCCTGTATTTCATGTTACCAATCATCATTGTTGGTAGGGCACTATCCAGTACCAGCAAAATTAAAACGAACGCCTATTTCAGGCAAAATTGCAAAAAAAACGAAACTTAGTTCTATGAACTGCGTCAATTGTACTTCGGGTACCACCTCTATATTTTTCGCTCCTGTTAGGACGACTCTGCCCAGGGAAGGATACGGATTTCTGATAACTTTTATGAATAAAAGTTTCAGAGTTCCTCGGGCTTGTTCAGATACTACAGCTTGTAACTTTACGGGAAGTATATATATTTTTTCTAACCTATTTTATGAACCATTACTTTGTGTTGTCCTTATCTATCTTTCAAGGTTTGTTTCATCACAGTTGGGATATTTTTTTATGCACAATGCGAACTTACTCTATATTGCACTTAAAAAAAACGGAAAAGGACATCACACTTAAAGCTATTCATATCACAGATCATTATCATGGGGTTTTTGTTTCTCTGCCTGTTACTGCACTGGCCGGTAAGTAAAATCCTTACTCTCTGTATACATTAACTCTATCAGGTACTTTAGCTACGATTGACTATCACAGATATTAGTTTACTTGTAATCGCATGAACGATAAGGGTTGGTATTGCACAGATTGAAATCTTGCTACGCCTACCAGATGTTATGCCCTAATGTCCTTGACATGATATACCCCTAACACTTTTCCTTGTAGATTCTCTAGCTCATACATATTGCTACCTACGGGACGAACCACTCTACACTTTAAAAATTTCCGACAAAATTTTGCGTTACGGTTCTTTGCAAAGTCGCTCAAAGTATTGTTGCGACGGTAGACTTCTTGACCAGGTATAAAGGTTATCATTCGGGCTCTTTTATTATAATTTTGGCACTCCTTTCGTATGCTTTCTGCATGTTTTGCTTGATGTGTTCCCTTATCATCTCCATTTTGTTATCTCTACTCAATTCTACTATTTGGTGGTCGGTAAGCGATTGCAATTTTCTTCCTAATTTGTATTCCGCCCCACTGGTGTACATGTGATATCCAAAAAGCGCAAAGAACGGGGTGTAACCAGTTGCTGCATGCACTGCTGTTCTTAAGGCACATTCTATTTCAGATAAATAGAGATCCCAGTCCCTGTGGTCATCTTTCAGGTAGGCTCGTATAGCATTCAGAACAGATTGATTCACTCTCTCACTCGAGTTACTTTGTGGCGAATATACTGCTGTTTTTAGGTGTTGTATGTAATAGGTTTTCATAATTTTTTCAAAACTTTTTGATGTGAATTGTGCTCCGTTGTCACTATGGATAATTTCCGGGACGCCGAATTTGTGGAATATTTCACGCACTAGGAAATCAATGACGCTGCTGGTAGAGGCTTCTTTCATTGCTTTTAAGAAGGTGAATTTAGTAAAATGGTCAACTACAATAAAAATATAGCAGTTGCCATTTTTGGAGAGGGGATATTTCCCCATGAAATCAATATATAACTTTTGGAATGGCCTCTCAGTGATTACTTGTTTTCCGATTTCTGGTCTCATATTATAATTTGTTGGCTTGGTTTCTTTACAAGTCTGGCAGTTTTTTATGAACATTTTAACTTGGAATGACATTTTTGGCCAATAGAAAAATCTTTTGAGCCTTTCGATGGATTTTGTTACACCTCCATGTGCTGATGTTATTGCTGTATGAGCTTTTTCTATAATCGCTTGTGTAATGTCGGTGGGAATCCACAACTTCCATTTATATTCGTCCTCATCTTGCTCAAACGACATTTTTTTAAAACTCATGCCATTCTCGACTTTTAGATCCGGTAGATACTCTTTGTTCTTTTCAATGTTATCTATCAGTTCTAGGTATTCTGTGCTCTCAAATTCACCAGTCTCGAAATCAAAAATATCATCCATGCTGAGCTCTTCCACACTTTCCTGCGTCGGTAATCGGGACAACATGTCAGCCACGACATTGTCTGAACCTTTCCGATGCATAATTTCAAAGTCGAAGGATTGAAGTTGTAACGACCAGCGTGCTAGCCTGCCAGTTAGGTCCTTGAGTGACATGAGCCATTTTAGACTTGCATGGTCGGTCACAATGGTGAATGGCATCATCTCGACATAGGGCCTGAACTTTTGTACTGCCATCACTGCGGCTAGACACTCTTTTTCGGTAACACTGTAATTCTTCTGACAGTTATTCAACTTTTGCGAATAAAATGCTATTGGATTTTCGTCGTTGTTTTCACTGAGTTGATACAACACTGCTCCTATGCCATATTCACAAGCATCGCACTGGATGAAAAATCTTTTTGAGAAGTCGGCATGCTTCAACACTGGAGCCGATGTCAGCGCGCTCCTTAAATTATCAAATGCTATTACTGCCTCAGATGTCATGTTAAATTTCTTCGCTTTTTTCAGGGTATCGGTAAGGGGTGCTGATATTGCCGCAAAATCTTTGATGAAGCGACGATACCAGCCCGCCGTTCCTAAGAAGCTACGCACTTCCCTAGGCGACTTTGGTATCTTTATTTCTCTTATCGCTACTATCTTATCTGGATCTGTTCTCAAAATTCCACCCCCTACAATAAATCCTAAATATCTTAACTGTTGGAAGCAGAATTGAGATTTTTTTAAGCCTATAGTAAGGTTGGCATTTTTAAGACAATCAGCGACTTCTTTCAACAATACTAAATGTTTTTCAAAGGTATCAGATATTATCAACAAATCGTCAAGATAGACGAAAACATTTTGTTTCAGTCTTTGAGGCACCACTCTGTCCATAAGTCGGCAAAGTCTTTGAGCGGCATTGCACAGACCGAACGGCATCACTCGGAATTGGTAGAGTGGCCGTCCCGCTACGGTAAAAGCAGTATATGGCTTACTTTCTTCCTCTAATTCTATTTGCCAGAACGCGAACTTGAGATCCACACTACTAATGTAATATGTCTCGTCTATTCTGCTAAGAATGCCATCAATATTCTGCAAAGGGTAGGCATCCTTTACAGTCAACTTATTAAGTTTTCTGGCATCTAAGCAGAACCTGTTTTTGCCTGGCTTCCTCACGACTGTTGTCCTGTTACTCCACGGACTTTCGCTTTCCTCTATCACATTCAAAGCTAGCATGTCATCAATCTCTTTATATACTATTTCTTGAACGGCTGGTGAAATAGGGTAGTACCTATCCTTAACCGGTTCAGCACCTTCAACTAAAGTAATTTTGTGCTTTTCTAAAGACGTGCAACCTAAACCTTGTTTTTCAAATGCAGGAAAAAAATCAATTATTTTATTAAGCTCTTTTTGCTGAGAATTTGTTAAGATGTGCGGATTTGACTTATTGTTATCTGACTTGAAATTTTCCACAATTTTTTCAATATTTATCTCTGCCATGCCTATGATCTCAGGAGCCAGATTAAATATCTTCCAGAAGTCTATACCTAGATATGGTGGTTGCTCGAGGTCTGGACAGAGATAAAATACTACCTTTTCAGTCTGCCCTTTGTACTCTACTTCAATGTTTATTTTTCCTAACAGTCTATGTCCCTGACCACTTGCTGTTCTAATGATTGAAAAAATCGGTGTTATTTCTACGTCTAACTTTTCTACTAGCTCCCTACAACCTTTACCTAAAATGCTTACAGAGGCGCCGGAGTCCAGCAGAACATTCACGATTTCATCTTGAATCCTGAATTGCGCATATGGCCTGGGATCGGTTGATTCTTGAGTAACTGTCTTAATTGTTTCTATCACCATTTTTCGGTTTCTTTTTCTTGCAGCAAACTTTTCTCTTAGTTTTTGAATTCGCCTGGATAGTCGTCTTGGTTTTTGGAGGATTTCGGAATTGAATATTTTATCTTTTACTTGCTCATAATTTTTCATTCTTTCTTCTAGGGTGTATAAGTGACGATACTGTGGTATAATTTTATTAAATTCTTTTATTTCTTTAATTAGGTTTCTGTTACCGTTTATTTTCTGGCATTCTCCACGTGCGGGCTTGTCGTAGAACGATGGTCCCCCGCCTTCCCGTCGTTCCTGGAAAAATTTCTGTTCTTGCAGGTAGCGCAATTAGGGGCAATCACGTCGGGTTTCCCACAGCGGTAGCAGAAAATGCTTCTTTCATTGGCTGGACAATCCATGAAAACGTGGCCATGCTGGCGGCAGTTCCAGCAAACTAGGGGATTTCTGCTCGCTGCACTGTGGCCACTGTTCATCCTCATGGCTGATACGTCTTCCACATATGACTCTCCCAAATCCTCGGATTCGGACATCTCGTCAAATATTTCATTCACCTGTCTGGGGTAGCGGTTAACAGCTATTGGTTGCGGCCTGCTCTCACGCTTGAGGAATGTCTTCTCTGCGTCCAGGCAAAATACTCTTAATTCCTCTACCGAAGACGCACTCATTGGGTAAACTATTCTGCCTATGCTTTCCCTTAAATTCTTTTTAATCATTTTAATCATTTCCCCCTCAGGCATGGAGATACTTAGTCGGGATCGAAGTTGTGTCATTGAAAAAAAGAACGCATCAATTGACTCACCGGGTAGTTGTCTCCTCTCTACCATGTCCCTCATCAACTCGAAACTGGAACGCGTGGCTTGGTATTGCTTCAGTAAAGCTACTTTTAGTGTGGACCATTCAGACACAAAATTTGTCTGTATAAATAGCCAGTACCATTTTTCGGCTGCGCCTTTCACCAGCAGGTGGAAATTATCCAGTATCTCCTTCCACGAAACACCATACTGACCTTGCAATTTCTCCAGCCGAAAAACGAAGTCTTCTACGGCTAATTTATTTTGGTCACCATCAAATTCAAGTCCCCACTTTTCTATGCGAGGTCGATCGTAGCTTCTGGAGTTATTGCCACCACAGAACGACGACGCTCTGGAGGAACGAGCAGATTGACCATTACTTCCCAATGTCTCTGCAGGTGGTTGGCAATCATCGGACGTTTTGGACACATTAGGGAGGTTGGCTTCTAATAATCTCCTATTTTCCTGTTGAGTCTGCTGAACAACTAAACTTAACCTGCCTACGGTAGCAGTTAACTTCGCCATGGTGTTCTTCATGTCAGCTACCTGAGCGTTAAAACCTTGCTCTACCATTCTTTTGACAGATTCTTCCAAATTAGTTACACTATTCCCCCTTGCCGTTTGACTGCTAGTACTTGGACCTACTAAGTCCGTGGGCAACAGGTTTTGATTCGGAGGTAAGCTCTGTGTATTCGTAATAATTGTATCGGAAATATCCCTAATCTGACCACTATGGCGTTTTGATTCAGCCATTTTTGAAAGATTTTTAGGCTTAGATTTGACCTGCGGTAAGTTCGGTTTATAGATTTTAAACGCTACGTGCGGTGTAGACCTATTCAAATCAAATAGTACTTGCCTATCTCGCTTTCGTGTTTTATTCGTGGGAGTAGTTTCACTCATACCTTGAGAGACCGTATGATGAATTTTCTTTTTCGCCTGATTAGGTAAAATTCTAATATAATGGAAAATTTGGCTAGTATTGTATTTTATTTATTTAGAATTTGTGCAAAAGCGAAATTTATAGACTGCGTATAGACCACCAGTGATACAAAACAAAATGCCAATACGACAAGTGCAATTACGTATGAATAAAAACGAATTTACTGACATTAAACACCTAATATAAATAAATAAATACCAAAATATATATATATATATAAATAATCAATTAAGTAATCGATAAAAATTTTTAAAATACTCAAATTAAATATCTACTCACAGAAATATATGGATAGATAATCAATAAATAAATAAATCCCGAAATAAAAATTTAAATAAATGACTCAATAATTAAATACTCAAATACATAAACAATTACGTATGAATAAAAACGAATTTACTGACATTAAACACCTAATATAAATAAATAAATACCAAAATATATATATATATATATATATATATATATATATATATATATATATATATATATATATATATATATATATATATATATATATATATATATATATATATATATATATATATATATATATATATATATATATATATATATATATATATATATATATATATATATATATATATAAATAATCAATTAAGTAATCGATAAAAATTTTTAAAATACTCAAATTAAATATCTACTCACAGAAATATATGGATAGATAATCAATAAATAAATAAATCCCGAAATAAAAATTTAAATAAATGACTCAATAATTAAATACTCAAATACATAAACAATTAAATAACCGAGTAATGAATAAATTTAATAAATACATAAAATAATAAATAAATACTTGAACAATAAATCTTTACGGTAATACTAAACAAATATGTGATAAAATTAATAAACGTTTAAATAATCTATAATATGATTAATAAGATAATGATTGAAACAAATTAGTAAATTGATAATTAAATTATTATAGTAAATAAAGCAATATTAGACCAGATATAAATGAAATAGATAATAAATTACTAATGGAAATATAAACTGAATTAGTTTTTAGTTGCTTTGTTAAACCAAAAAATTTATAAATGTATTTTTAATTTTCGATTAAGGTGACGATGGACGGATTGGAAGGTCCAAGCGGTTATGCTTCAAACTTTCTCTTGTGGTATAAATCAAATTAATTCAAAAGTTTCTCAAAGTCCTTCGGAGGTGGAACTCGTACTATCAACTGCCCTTTCTTACAGCGAGATTACGAGTGCTATTTGGTTTCATTGAATACATCTTACCTCGCCCTACTATATTAAGACGAGAGGCTATTCAATAATTCCCAAAATTCTGACCTACATATGGAGTTGAGAACAAAAACGGAAAATAAAAAAATCTACAAACAATTAAACAGGAAACAGGTAACAATACATTTAGAGATATTATTAATCTTCTAAGATATTGTATTTTCGTTCCTGGTAGCGTATTTATGAACAACTGGATGATTCCAAATTCCGTTTATATACAACAACTCAACGTTTAACTGAATTACTACGGAGCGGATATACAAACAAAAAATTTTTTATCATCTTTCAGTTGTCATTGGTCTATTGAAATCGATTTATTGGGCTATTTTTTAACATGCTTGGATGTTTATGCATGTCTATTTACAAGATCAACTTAAGCACAATATCCGGTTTCCAAACTTTTAAGTCGGCATTGCTCTAAGCTGATCCACGCAAGATTGAACGCTATTCAGCGCCAAACTGTTTTTATTCGCTTGGGCGCCATTTATGGCGCAAATCAAAAGCTATATATTTAAAGTTGGGCGCCATTTAGCGCCAAACTTACTTATTTTCGTTTGGGCGCCATTTATGGCGCAAATCAAAAGCTATATATTTAAAGTTGGGCGCCATTTAGCGCCAAACTTACTTATTTTCGTTTGGGCGCCATTTATGTTACAGACCGGTTGACCTGGCGAGGTTTCCGTCTAGCTCAGATTTTCATTTTTTATCCCCAGGAGGTCCCAACCCTTCCCGCCAGCCGCGTATCTGAACACAAAACAAAAGGAACAACAAAAATCAAAACAAACTACAAACACGATACCACTCAAAAAAAAATTATAGGAGATAGATGTGGTTTCTCCTATCATGCCCACCCAACCTCGTCGCGACATATCCACAAAAAATATATATTTCCAGCGACCCACTATCCACCTGACCTTTTTCCCCTCTTACCTTTCCATCGTCACCTTTATCTAAATGGGATTAAACAGACATTATTTCAATCCTTTTAAAATTCATAACATAATTTATTTAACTTACTTATACCTAATCTAACAATATCTTCATAATCCTTATCACTAAATAGATTTGAGTTTAGCATGCATAACCTTAATAATATTTCCTTATAATTGTCTCTTTCTAATTCTATTATTTAATAACTTTACTTTCTTCTAATTTTTTCTTTAGATTTTATTATCACACCCTATACTTTATTTATTTTTTTTATACCCCTATTTTCTTAATTTCTCAATTTTTCATTAATTTATTTTCTTATAATCTATTTCTTTTTTTTCTACTAATATACTTTTTTTTTAATTTTTTTATAATTATAACATTTTTTCCTATTTTTCTAAATCCCTACCTAATCTATTTATTTCTTTGCACTACGGTGCTTATTATTTCGTTAACAGCATACAATTTTCTATTTTTTTAATATTTTTCTTCTTTTCTCCTTTTTTTTTCTTCCAGCAGGACCAAATCAAAAAAAAATACTCCAAACAAACTTTGGCTAAATGTTTCACTATATGTCTAACCTAAAGGAGCTCCCTGAGGCTAGAAAAATTTGGGAATCATTATATTGTCCCCTTACATAAATTTAATAATTAAATAAACGCTTTGATTTGTCCCTCACTGTAAAAATGTCTCGACTTATTATTTTTTGTTTTGCTAAATAACCAAAAGGAAATATATGGTTACTAGCGCACTCTTTTGGGAATAAATATTGTCCCAAACCCAATAGCGCAATGAATAAATCCTAACCTACTTTTGGGGTTTACTTACTTTATGGTACTGTATATAATAGACTATAAAATTACACGACACACAAACAAATTTTATATAATAGGTTAGTATAAAAATAAAAGGTACATAAAATACGATACGAAATAATTGTTAGTAATTTGAATGTTTATATAATAAAAAATATCGATAAAATTATTTAAAAAAATGGCTGGTTTATATCAAATCTATATATATGTTCTATTTTTTTTCTTTGTTTTTTTTCAGCATTTAGCAAATTTTTCCATATGCATATGTTTTTTTATTATTGTTCCACTTAGCTCTTGTTACGTTTTTATGCCTTTGTTTTTTCTTTTATTTGTACTACATACACTGACGCTAGCCGATCGCCATTTTTTTGTGCAAATTTTCTGGCTACTAAGTTTGGCTGGTTTTCACTGGTATAGATGTTCAGTTGCCTATCTATAGCCACTTTTTTACAATCTTTATGGTTGAATATATTTAAACCGCTTTGCTGATAGCACTACTTTACAGAAACAAAAACAGAGGTTACCTGGCTACTAACTTGGGTGGTTGTACTTTTTCGCAATCCGGGCTCACCGATACTTATTCCGTGGAGGTGGTTTCCGTGCTGGAATCTTTCCTTATTCGCTTATCTGGTAGCCAGCTAAAGGATTAAAAAGTATTTTTTTTATAAAACTATTTCCGCTAGGAATATCCCCACACTTTTCTTACGTTGTTTTTCCTCTGTATAATTTTTTTAAACACTAAGAATGTAGCGTCAAATGTTTTTTTGTTTGATCCTTTTGATTGTTCACAGGATCTTAGTTATATATATTTTTTTTTCCACAATATATTTTTGTTAACTCTTTTATTTTTAAATATTTTTCTACACTGATTATTTATTCTTTTTTTTATGCTCCGCTTTATCTTGTGAGCTCTTCGCCTGACTATTTTATTCTGTCCTAACTACATTAATTCGGCAGCCTATCAACCTGTTCAATTTTCGTCGGCTTTCCAAATTTTCCAGGACTTTATTTTGCGCCAATTCGGCCATCTTTTCGTAATTCTAGAATTTTCTTTCTTTTTATTTAACTTTTCAGGTTTTTACTTTTACCAAAAAAAAAACTCCAACATTTTCTAAAAAAAATAAGTTCTTCCATATTCTTTTCTACTTATTTTAAACTGCCTGGACTAGTTTTTCTTCCCGCTCCTTGCCCTATTTGTTGCCCTATTTTATATGCGCCGTTTTTTTCTTTTAACAGGGACTCATAAAAATTAAAACGGTTTTTAGTTTTACTTGTTCCCTTTAAAAACCAACAAAAATCCCTGTTCATCATTCCACAGTCTTGAATGAACATAGCATCTCTGTTTTTACATCAAGAAAAACAACACTACCAATTTGTGACAACTGTTTCATGTGTACCAAAAACAACTGACAGCTATCAGATGTCAATGAACACACAACCAAACCATCAGTATAAAATAAACAATGCAATTAACTAAAGGAAGAAAAACAAATAATAAGGTAAGTAAAAAAAATATATATATTGTTACGTTTTTAGTACTTTACATAAAAACGGTTTTATTATTTTCACAGGATTCGTTGAATTGCAATAAAATAAAACACGGATATTTATTTTACAAATAAATTCTCAGTAACACTTTATTTATTACTTTAAAAACACGTACAACTAAACGCGATGTACACACTAACTATTCTTGGCGATGTTTACTCGTCTAAGTTTAAAAACACACTTCCTTTTGTCGTCTGGCAGCCTCCCCTTATATAGTCAATTATAAAACCTTCTGGTAACTTCGCTAACTTTCTGGAATACAGCCGTCTCTCTTTATCTTTAACTGTACTGTAATTCAGGTCTCTTTTCATCTTTAAGTGTACGGCATGATCATTTTGGTCTTGCTATGGTGCAATGTATGTGCGTGTGTAGATGCATGAGATTATTCTTCTGTTTGTTTATCTTCGCACACACACATACTCTAATGCTTGCAACTTAACAAATTACGCTGTCATCAAGTCTACATCTCTTGCAGTTTAAGTTTAATGTCACTGTTTGTAATTGCGATTAAGCAGTCTCGAATAATCTTGAAAGTTCTAGCTACCGTTTCCTGAAGATTCCGGAAACTTCCATTTCCGTTATTTTGAATTCTATTGGCAGTTGTCGAGTGATGCCAAGTTTAATTGTGGTACTTGGTTGCCAGGTTTTGATTTTATTACAGTGATTTAGGGGTATAAAGCAGATAATGATCGGGTTGTCAGTTTGTGTCGTTACATTTGAATCTGCATTTTCATTTCGTAACACTGCCGCCCTCTTAAGCCTGTTCGTCCCGAATAGGCACACAATCACCTTTTCCATAGTGCGCCAGTCGTTCCAGGTGTACGATTTTCATTTTGGACCTTGGGCTGTTGTACTTCTGTATCCTATAGACGACATCGTTCAACCTTTTAATAACCTTATACGGTCCATCCCAATGAGTCTGCAATTTTGGAGACAATCCCTTCTTTCGTTGTGGGTTGTAAAGTAGAACCAATTGACCCTCATTGAATCCCTCAGAATTTGCAGCTCGGTCATATCTAGCCTTCATCTTGTCACTGGCCATTCTAATTCGGTTGCGTACAAATTCATGTAGCTCATTTAAATTTTCTTGCTCTTGGGAAGAGCTGGTGCCTTCTTCACTTGTTGGTGTAGGCTTAACGCCAAATTCCAAATCACCAGGCAATTTTAATTCCGTCCCGAAGACATTTTTAGCAGGTGTTCGTGATGTTGAGTCATGTACAGCTGACCTATATGCCAACAAAAATTTGGGAATGTGCTCGTCCCAGTCCCTTTGATGCGCGCTTACCACTTTTCGCAGGTACTCCTCTAGAGTACGATTAAATCTTTCTACCATGCCATCGGACTGTGGGTGCAGCGGCGTCGTTCTTGTTTTCTTTATCCCATACAATTCGCACATTTCACGAAATATAGCAGACTCGAAGTTTCTACCTTGGTCAGAATGTAATTCTATTGGAACACCATAGCGACATACCCAGTTGTTGACAAATACATTCACAACTGTCCTTGCTTCTTGATTGGGTATGGCATATACTTCTGGCCATTTACTAAAATAGTCCATCACCACAAGAACATAGCGATTCCCGGCGTCGCTGACGGGAAAAGGACCTGCTACATCCATTGCTATCCGCTCAAATGGTGCACCTGAGTTGTATTGTTGCAGCTGTCCTCGACTTTTTCTTGCTGGTCCTTTTGCTGCGATGCACTGTGGGCAGTTTGCTATCCAGTCGGCTACGGCTTGTTGACACCCAACCCAATAAAAACGCTGTTTTAGCTTCTCCAGCGTTTTTGTCACTCCCAGATGACCGCCACTAGGACCATTGTGGAACTCGTACAAAACTTTATTCACCTTGGAGGATGGCACAACTATTAGGTTGGAAGCCATTTTACCATCTGCACTTTCCCATACGCGGTACAAGCACCCGTTTATCAGCTTCAGGCTATTCCACTGAGCCCAATAACATTTCACAAGTGGGCTTTCAGCTGATATTACATTGCGAGCAGGTCTTCTATTTTCCTCTTTGGCTGCTATAATTGTCGCCAATATGGTGTCGTTTCTCTGTGCCCCTGACCAGTCCTCATCGGAATCGATGTGCGTTAGCCGAACATCAATAACACATTCCTTCTTTTCGGCCTTAACACAATGTCTGCACTCCAAGCTGCAGGGCCGTCGCGATAAAGCATCTGCATTGTTATGCTTTACGCCCCTTCTATGCTCTATGCTGAAGTCGTAGCTTTGAAGACGTTCAATCCAGCGCGCTAGCTGCCCTTCAGGATTTTTAAACTGCAACAGCCATCTCAATGCAGAATGGTCGGTCCTCAGCGTAAAGTGTTGGCCATACAGGTACTTATGGTAGTGTTTTATGCACTCCAACACTGCCAAAAGCTCACGTCGTGTCACACAGTAGTTTCTCTCAGGCTTTGAGAGTATACGGCTATAATAGCCTATCACTTTTTCTGTGCCATTGACAACTTGCGACAACACACCTCCTATGCCATAGCCGCTCGCATCGGTATCAAGCAAAAATTTTTCTCCAGCTATGGGGTAGGCTAGTACTGGTGACGTACTCAATAAATCCTTTAATGTCTGGAACGCATTCTCCTGTTGTTCGCCCCAGTGATACGGCCTCGACTTCTTGGTCAGCTCATGCAAGCTTGCAGCGACGTTGGCAAAATTTGGTACAAAGCGTCTGTAGTAGGTACAAAGGCCCAGAAAGCTGCGCAGTTCATGAAGATTTTTCGGACGAGGCCAGTCCTTTACTGCTCGTATTTTATCTTCATCCGTTGAGATTCCGTCTGCTGTAACTCGATGGCCCAAATAATTTACTTCTTTCTGGAACAATGCACATTTCTTCACGCTAAGTTTTAAGCCAGCTGATGATATGCGTTGAAGAACTTCTGCCAAATTTTTGAGGTGCTCATCAAAAGTCTTTCCCATCACGACGATGTCATCAAGGTACACCAAGCAAGTCTTCCAGTGAAGTCCCTTCAGCACTCGTTCCACTAGGCGTTCAAAAGTAGCTGGAGCATTGCAGAGCCCGAATGGCATAACTTTAAACTGCCATAATCCATCGCTCGCGCTAAAAGCGGTTTTCTCCTTATCTTTCTCTGCAATCTCCACCTGCCAATATCCGCTTTGTAGGTCCAACGTGGAGAACCATTTCGTTCCAGCCAGCGTGTCTAAAGTGTCGTCAATTCTTGGTAGCGGATAACTGTCCTTCTTAGTAACGTCATTGAGCTTTCTGTAGTCAACGCAGAATCTCGTACTGCCATCCTTCTTTTTGACTAAGACCACAGGCGAACTCCAAGGACTTGAAGATGGCTCGATTACACCATTCCGCTCCATTTCATGGACGAGTTCTTTTACCTCATTCCGTTTTGCTAGGGGTACACTTCTGGGTGGCTGTTTGATCGGCCTCGCTTCGCCTGTATTTATTTCATGTTTCACTATTGCCGTTCTCCCTTGGCTTTGGTCTTTCAAGGCGAAGACGCTGGTGTGCCTTTTTAGCAGCTGTTTAGCTTTATTTCTATCAGGAGCTGCTAATCCTGCCACCCACTTCCCCACATGCTCTTCAAATTGTTCACGTTCTTTTGCGGACATATTGTCTGGTTCTGGCTTTCGCTCGCAGTTTATTATTGCCTCTGGTGGAGTACATTGGCCCATAGCAGAATTTCCGTTGACGACTTTTTCGTTGCCTGATAAATTAAGTACTCTTATAGGGATCTTTCCTCCTTTGCAAGTTTTTACGAGGGCTTTTGCTGTTAATAGCTCGCTCTTAATTTCTGTTGGTTCTACTACCCACAACCGATTGTCCTCACAATCTCCCTCCATGCGTGCCCATATTACTGATTCAGACTGCGGTGGTATCGTCTGGTTTTCAATAGCAACTAGTTTCCCTACGTGCGTTTGATTGTCATATCCAACATCAAGCGGTATTTCAACATTACGCCAAATCATCACTTGTTGCCCCATATGCAGGTTGATGCCATGGTTTATCATAAAATCGGCTCCAATAATCACATCGTCAACAATATCGGCAACGATAAACACATGTTTCACGCTTATATTGGCTATAGTCACATTTGCTTCAGTCTTACCGTAGACAGTGGCAGGCTCCCCAGTAGCTGTACGTAGTCTTATATTCCTTAAAGGTTCACACTTCCCCTTCACTATATCGGGCCTGATTATTGACTGCGACGCTCCTGTGTCTATGGTGAAGATGTGCTTTTCGCCGTTGATGTATCCACATGCAGTAAGGTTGCTATTTTTCTGCTGCATTACTGATATGGAGATTGTGGGGCCGTCGTTTGTGGGAGCTAGCTCTTGCCCCTTAGTGCTAGCTCGTTTTAGTTTAACGGGGACTCTTGTGTTGTTTGTTGGTTCACCCGTTTACTATTCCTTGGTGGCGAAACAGATCTGGCTCTTTTTCTTGGCACCTTGCAGTTGCGCTGGTAATGGCCGACTTTGCCACAGTTATAGCACTTAACCTTTTCTCTATTTTGACTTTCTGCTAGCGCCTGTATTAGTGCCTCTTTCATCTGGCTAAATAAATTGTCCTCCTTTTCAGCAACGACCTCCACATTTCGCACTTTGCATACCTGCGGTTTCCAAATCACCCTAGCAGTTTCCTGAGCTAGTGCAAATGAAACCATTTCCGCAAAGGTAGCCTTTTGTGTAGCACACACTGCAAGCTTGATGTCAGGATCACGGATGCCGTTAACAAACGCCTCTGTTTTGACGTGATCCAGGAATGGATGGTTTTCGCCTGGATACGTAAGCTGCACTAACCGCTCAATTTCCATTGCGAAATCTTGTAGAGACTCATTGGGCTTCTGTCCTCTACATCGCAATTCCATGCGGTATATATCTCGCTTATGTTCGCCACCATATTTCCGCTGCAGTGCCGCCATTATGTCATCAAAATTATTTCTGCAGCTCCGTGGTACGGTTTCAAGTACTTCTGCTGCGGCTCCTTTTAAGGCCAAAATCAGCTCTATGGCCTTTTCTTCACTGTTCCAACCATTTTTGCTGGCAACTGTTTCGAACTGGAACTTGAAGATGTTCAAAGGTGCGCTGCCATCGAAACAAGGCGTCTTTACTCTGCTGGAAGCCTCTGGAATAAATCGCACTGGTCCGCCTTGGCACTGGAGATTACTCACTGTTATTTGTAGCTCGTGGAGTTTCTCATTTACATCTCTTTCTAAGTCTGAGAGTTTCCCGTCAAATTTGTTGACTTGTACTTCAATGCCATCTACTCTTCTATTTATGGCCTCAGAAATTTCTTGAAGTTTCTCATTTGTGGCCTTAGATGTTTCTTGAAGTTTCTCATTTGTGGCTTTAACTTCAGCTAGCACCCTCTCATTGTTAGCTCTAGATGTTTCTTGAACTTCAGCAAGCATTCTCTCATTGTTCACTCTAGATGTTTCTTCAAATTTCTCATTTGTGGTTTTAGATGTTTCTTCAAATTTTTGCATCATAGCGGCGAACATTGTACTTAAGTCCATGCTGCTTGTCGTGGCACGAGTACATACCTCTATTTCCTCTTTATCCTCAAATTCGTATGTCCCGATGTCGATGCCACGCTGCTTGAACTCATCTATCAGCCTCTTCTGAAGTTCCACTTTATTGCCCGTTGTTGGCAGTTCCAGCTTACTCAGCTCCTTCTTTAGCTGCTCCACTTTTAGCTCTTCAAACTTCATGGCTTCTATTTATCTTATTTTTTTTTTAATGTCGTTTTGTAATTTTTATTAATAATGTTTTTTTTTTTATTAATGTCCTTTTTATTAATTAGTAATGTCCTTTTTTTTTTGCAATTTTACTTCTGACACCAATTGTTACGTTTTTAGTACTTTACATAAAAACGGTTTTATTATTTTCACAGGATTCGTTGAATTGCAATAAAATAAAACACGGATATTTATTTTACAAATAAATTCTCAGTAACACTTTATTTATTACTTTAAAAACACGTACAACTAAACGCGATGTACACACTAACTATTCTTGGCGATGTTTACTCGTCTAAGTTTAAAAACACACTTCCTTTTGTCGTCTGGCAGCCTCCCCTTATATAGTCAATTATAAAACCTTCTGGTAACTTCGCTAACTTTCTGGAATACAGCCGTCTCTCTTTATCTTTAACTGTACTGTAATTCAGGTCTCTTTTCATCTTTAAGTGTACGGCATGATCATTTTGGTCTTGCTATGGTGCAATGTATGTGCGTGTGTAGATGCATGAGATTATTCTTCTGTTTGTTTATCTTCGCACACACACATACTCTAATGCTTGCAACTTAACAAATTACGCTGTCATCAAGTCTACATCTCTTGCAGTTTAAGTTTAATGTCACTGTTTGTAATTGCGATTAAGCAGTCTCGAATAATCTTGAAAGTTCTAGCTACCGTTTCCTGAAGATTCCGGAAACTTCCATTTCCGTTATTTTGAATTCTATTGGCAGTTGTCGAGTGATGCCAAGTTTAATTGTGGTACTTGGTTGCCAGGTTTTGATTTTATTACAGTGATTTAGGGGTATAAAGCAGATAATGATCGGGTTGTCAGTTTGTGTCGTTACATTTGAATCTGCATTTTCATTTCGTAACAATATAAAAAATGAAAAACGTGTCCCTGTGAAAAACTCGTGTCGTTGCACAATAAAAATAAAGAGGAACGAGAATAAAGAATCAAATTATTATTTGTGTTTAATTAAAAACAGGAAATTATATGTGAGGAAAAAAGAAGTGTGTGAAAAAAATAGCTACCGAGTAAAAACAACATAATGGGATCATGTTTTTAACAAAAAAAGCAGTTTGATGTTGCAAATATTCAACTGCCATTATTGCTGCTCCCGTTGTTGCTTATATTCTTAATCTGAACCGAAAATATGAAATGTATACAAATGCTGTTGTTCTTGTTCATGATTGTAATTATGCAAATTTATTTAAGTTTTTCGATTTCAATTTGAAAAATGTCGTCGTCTCATAGCCCACACGATTTGTTATTGTTGCTTCCATTGCAAAAAAAGTAATAGTTGTAATTGTCAATACAGACTAATAAAAGATAATAATTATTATAACGCAACCAACAAAAATACATTGTTTATAATAATTACAACAGCATTAACCTCAACAATACAGAGAATATATTGCTGTGGGTCCTGGTGGTGGTTTTTTCATCTGACCATTGTACGGTGCATCTGTTTTCATGGATGGAAAACCAAAGTAAAACGATATTGGTTTGTATAATTTTTTTTTTTATTTTTTTATTTATTTATTGCTCCCAATTTGTACTAGGCTTATCATCACCCGCAACAAAGAACTCATAAAAACGGAATTTCCTAACACATATATGATTGAAAAAGTTCTCAAAACTAAAGGAGATAAAGTATTTGTTAAATGGTTGGAATTTTCTGATCAGCATAATTCTTGGATTAATAAAAATGAAATATTGTAGTTAAGTTTATATATAAGCCTATTTTTGTAACTAATATATTAAAGAAAAAACAAATAAATGAGCATGCAAATTCTTTTTTATACAAAGTGTTGTGTTTAATTTCATGTATTAATAATCTGACAACCATAATGTCAATAACACTTACTCTGAAGTCAAACTCATCCGAGTTATCAGCTAATTACTTTCCTCCTATTGGTTTAAATGGTGGATATGAATGTGCTCTAACTGATTTTCATTCATATAATAGCATTCCTAATGTAGATGATTATAACAATATATTTCATATAGGTGAACACGTAATTAAAATACCAATAGGATCATATAAATTAAATGATATAGTTGATTATATTAAAGATCAATATAAGCAGCACTGTCCGGAAAATAGAATTGATATAGAGGCTAATAACAATACAATGCAAGTTAGAGTTAATAGCTCTAATGATCCCATATACTTTAATAAGGGTAATACAATTGGAAAACTTTTAGTATTCAATAAGAAAATTCTAGCTCCTAACGAAGACCATTACTCAGATCTTCCCGTTAATATTTTCCTAGTGAATATCTTGCGTGTTGAGTGTAATATAGTCGTTAACACATATATGAATAATTCACAAGCACATACATTACATGAATTTGCGATAAATGTTCCACCAGGGTATAAAATTGTTGAGATTCCTAGAAATCTTATCTATTTACCAGTTAACTGCCGAGAGATAAGTTCTCTAACTCTACGCGTCGTTGATCAGAACGGTGATTTAATTAATTTCCGAGGAGAGGAAATTACAATAAGAATACATTTGAGACCTAACAAATAATGATAATATACAACGCCAAGCCATCTAAGGATAAAATTGGATACACTTATAAAACACTATTGCAAACCCAACCAAAATTAAAGTCATCTTCACAAAAACAACATCTGACACAAGCAAATAAAAAATTTTTTAAGTCTCTCAATTTAAAGTTGGTAAAGAAATGAGTTCCATACTAGATGTTCTAGAAAAACCTCTATCAGACGAGAGTATAATTAAAAAGGACTACCACACATATACACCGTACCTACAATCCTTCAATAATAATGATGAGATTCGAATTTCAATACAAAATCAAGACTTGTATGTGCTACCCAGCGAAAGCTATATATATGTTGAGGGAAGTGTTGTAGATGATAATAACAGCAAAATATCATCTTTTTTAAATCTTAAATTAAAAAATAACTTTGTGGCACATCTCTTTGACGAAATTCGATATGAACTTAATGGAATAGAAATTGATCATACAAGACATTTAGGTATTTCAAGCACCTTAAAGAATTTCCTTTCTTTATCACCAACGGAAAGTGTTGCCATGTATAATGCTGGATGGAACAAACTCGATGATTTGGATATTTTAAACGGGCACTTTAATTTCTATGTACCACTGAAACTATTTTTAGGTTTTGCTGAAGACTATAATAAAATTATACTCAGCGGTAAACATGAATTGATTCTCTTACGTAATAAGAACGATGAAAAACTCGTATACTCAACTGTTGCTACTGACAAACCAAAAATTAGTATCTCAAACATCTCATGGAGAATTCCACATGTACAATTATCTGATCTGAACAAATTGAATATGATTAAAATTATCAACAATGGTTCTTCTATACCGTTGGCATTTCGCAGTTGGGATTGTCATATTAATCCACAACTAAATACAGGAACTAGCCACATATGGAATGTTAAATTGGCTGCAAATAGAGAACAACCTCGTTTTGTATTGATTGCTTTTCAACAAGAAAATGAGTTTGTTTACTGTAATCTAAACAACTTAAAAGTGCATTTAAATTCCGAATCGTATCCATATGATGATCTAAATATAAAATTTAAAAATGATCGTTATGCAATTCTATATAATATGTATGTACGATTTCAACAAAGCTACTACATGAGAGAATCACAACCGCTTCTAACTACTCAAGAGTTTAAAAATAGTGTGCCGATAGTGGTAGTAGATGTCAGTCACCAAAGCGAATCTCTCTCTAACGGTCCTGTTGATATAAAAATTGAAATTGAAACGGATTCCAACATTCCTAGCGATACATATCCTTAAAAGGTCAAGTTCGTAAAATCATGTAAATAAAAAATAAGATGTTGGGGGATAAAGTTTTCATCGATATGCAAGGATTTAAATCTAATTCAAACATCTTCATTGCAAAAGAGATAGCAATTGTTTTTAACAATAAGGAGCACATACATTTTATTATCAACCCACCGTTTAACTTCAAAAGATTATCAATAGCAAAACAAAAAGAAGCAAATTGGTTAACAAGAAACTTTCATCATCTAAATTGGAATGACGGATTAATAACGTTTAAGAGTGTTGTTAAATTTTTAAAATCCAATTTAAAGTATTCTTCAATCTATGTTAAGGGTGTGGAAAATAAAAAATGGTTTGAGAAACTACTTCAACTTCGAGTTTTCAACATCGAGGATATTGGCTGCATCAACTTTAAGCAAATACAACTTAAATATCCGGAACATTTTTACTGCAGCTATCACAATTATGGAGTTTGTGCCTTAAGAAATGCATTTTTACTTTATCAGGAAAATAAGTAAAAAATTTAATATTAATTTTCTATACTTATATTGCTACAACATATATTTACGATATTTTTTAAATAAAATATGTAGATTTAAAATATACAAAATTTTGTTCAATCATTTTTTATATGTATATGGTATGTACACGAGACAGAGGCAAATGTGAAAAAAACGACAATGAAAAAAAAATCTATTCACACATTTTTTACGTTTTTAGTAAAATAAATTTGAATTTATGTTTAAAAAATTAATCAAATCAAAATCTTAAATTTAAGGCCGCCAATAATGCATCCCCCTCTTCGTCCAGCATAAACTTCTCTACTTCATTTTGGAAGTTTTCATTGTTGATGTATGCCATTTGGTTGTTTGGTCGTTCTGGCATATAGTTAAATGCTGCCAAGAAAGTATCACCCTCTTCATCTAGCATAAACTTCTCTACTTCATTTTGGAAGTTTTCACTGTAGATGTATGCCATTTGGTTGTTTGGAATGTCATCATCTATCTCGTCCCCAAAAATATCTTTAATAGATATATTAGGAGGCAAATCGTCGTCCGAAAACTCTATTGACAGAGGGCTTATGGTTACCTCTTCCCGATTGCCGGAGAACAATCTCACACATGTCGCTTGATGAGTTTGTGAGCCGTTCAAAGATATTAAAATTGGGCTGCTGCTTAATGTATTCATTTCATCACGTTTCACACTATTAAAAGCGAAATTATTGAGGATTTGACACGACTCTTTGTAGATACAATGCTGTACTTGCTGCTAGATTAGAAAACTTCTCAATTTATACGAATTACGATCAAGTCTTTAAGAGTCAATAGACAGAGACAGAGACAAATGTCAGCAAGTAGTGAAAATAACAACCAATCTTTGACATTCCTCAATATCACAAACTTCATACACACGCACGAGCATAACGTTAGCTCCCATGAGCACACATCTCTAACTCCCTTTGACAATCCTAAATATGTTACACTTCAATTTGTCCAACCTTCAAATAAGTTCATTGCTCATAAATTACATATTTTATTCATCTCTTCAAACTCTTTAAACATAGGAAATAGAAAAATCAAACTATATAAAACCAACAACAAAAACATTCTTAGATTCCCTCACAAGCATACATAATTTCTTTCTCAAATACCCTTCTGCAACCGTTATGTTACACTTCAATTTGTCCAACATTCAAATAAGTTCATTGCTCATAAATTACATATTTTATTCATCTCTTCAAACTCTTTAAACATAGGAAATAGAAAAATCAAACTAAATAAAACCAACAACAAAAACATTCTTAGATTCCCTCACAAGCATACATAATTTCTTTCTCAAATACCCTTCTGCAACCGTTTAACAAACGAAAAACCATACTACGTACAAACAAAAGAATAATACAAAAAAACTAAAGCAACATTTTCTCTATCCACACACGCACACACAATCTAAAATCATACAGCTACTGCAACCGCTTAACAAACGAAAAAACATACTACGTACAAACAAGCGCACCTGCGTGCCTACATACATAACTATGCACATAGACGGGCGGATATCAAACCATAAAATTAAAAACAAAAACAAATCGACGCACCGACATCAAAGTATCCTTATCTATGTACAAACCATCCATAACCCTCGTCACTTCATACCATTGACAGTAATTAACATAAAATGTAAATTTTAGCCCATAAATTACAAAATTTCGATTTTAATTACCCAAATTTGACAATTTTAATGGCTCTGGCACATACATTTCATAACTACTCATACCATTAATTGCAAAACCCTGCGAGATTATATGGAATTATATCTCAAAACAGATGTGCTTTTGTTAGCAGACATATTCGAAAATTTTCGAAAAGTCTGTAAGGGGATTTATAATCTAGATCCGTGTCAGTACTATACTGCTCCAGGACTATCATGGGATGCCATGTTAAAACACACACAAATAGAAGTTGTTAACGGACATTGGCATATACAACTTCTTTAAAAAGGGAATACGCGGTGGAATGGTACAGTGCAGTAAGCGATATTCCAAAGCAAATAATAAATATTTAGATGATTTTGATGAAGACAAGCCTTCAGAATTTCTAATATATTTAGACGCAAATAACCTTTACGGTTGGGCGATGTCTGAGTATCTTCCTTATGGAGGATTCCGATGGCTGACAAGTGATGAGCTGAATCTGGATGCGAAAAGCATAGATAATAACTCACAAGATGGTTATGTACATATATGAGGACACTTTAGAATATCCTTCACATCTGCATGACTCTCACGATGACCTTCCCTTCTGTGTTGAAAACAAGAAAACTTTAGAATCAAACCATAAGAAATTAATTGCGGACTTTTCGCTAAAAAACTCTTATGTAATACATTACAGAGTTCTGAAGCAATGTTTGGAATATGGTTTGATTCTAAAGAAAACGCATCGTATTCTAGCATTTAAACAATCTCCATGGTTAAAAGGTTATATTGACTTAAATACCAAACACAGAGCCACTGCTAAAAATGCTTTTGAGAAAAAATTTTTCAAATTACTCAATAATGCTGTGTATGGCAAAACAATGGAGAATGTGGACAAGAGGAGAGATGTGAAAATTGTAACCAACTGGAACAGAACAAACTGTAACCATTTGGGGGCTCAAGATTGGATATCTAAATCCAATTTTCATAGTTTATCTATATTTTCTGAAGATATGGTAGCTATAGAAATGAATAGAGTCAAAACATATTACAACAATCCCATATACTTGGAATTTTGCGTCTTGGAGCTTTCTAAATGGAAAATGTACAATTTCCATTATGGATTCATGAAACCCAAGTTTAAATCAAATTTATCTTTAAATTACATGGCACCGTCTCATTTATATATACAATAAAAACTGACGACTTTTATGCCGACATAAAATCTGACATACAACAAGAATTTGACACTTCCGATTACCCAAAAGATAACGTATATGGTATTCCTCTTTTAAACAAAAAGGTGCTGGGTATGATGAAGGATGAGAATTGTGGGAAAGTGATGAAAGAATTTGTGAGACTTCGGTCAAAAATGTATTCTTTTAGCCTGCAATATGAAAATGATGTAAAAAAATCGAAGGGGGTTAAGAAATGTGTTCTTAATAAATATAGTTTAGAGGCGTATAGAAATTTAAGTCAAAAGTTCATCAAATTTATACCAACCAACTAAATAAGGTTGTACTTAGTTATCAAGATGATAAAAGAAAAATACAATGTGATGGTATAAATACATTAGCATGGTATAATTATCGAATTGAGGAAACAAATCCAGAATATGAACTGGATATGTTGCTAATGGAAATTGATAAGCTTCAAGAAGAATGATGAGTTTTTTACTTAAATGTAATTTGTTTCTGTTTATATGTAAATATTTAGTTATTAATGTTTAGTTATTAAGAAAATTTGGTTTGTTATTAAAAAAAAATTATAATAATAATGAAATAAGAAAAAAATTAAATAATAATAAAAAAATCTTATTAATATAAAAAAAATATACAATCTTTGTTTTATTTTCTTGTTCAGCCCTGATATCATCATCAAATTGAAAAAAACGCTGACGTTGACTGTGCATACACGTCTTGCTGCTAGCAGAGAAAACAATTTTTGTTGGATCAAAACAATTCTTGTCTTGTTTTTTGCATTCTTGCAAATTTTTCTGTTTATAAGTTTAGCTGTACTCTTAGATCCTGCATAATCTTGATTTGATTTGTTTATTTCTTGACAAGGGAATTTGAATTTCACAACATTATGAAATTGTATTAAATTTAATTATTTCAACATTTTACAGAGTCAAAAAAATGGATAATCTCATAAGTTATTCATTAAATTTTTAACTTAAAAATTTCTTTTATTTTCCTAATTATCCTTTAGAAAAAATAATACAAGACAGTGAATATTTTATTTTAATAATACTATTTTATTTATTAAATTTTATTATGATGATTGAAACATTGTATAATAAGATTCCATTAAATTTTCTAATATAGCTTTCCGTAGAAAGTATATCGAGCACCTACATGTATCAGGTCCTTCCTCACGATTCGGATCATACCAGGGACAGCATTTAAAATGTCCCTCTGTGTTGTCCTCATCTTCCATAACATCAAATTCATCATTCTCGTCCAGCATATTTTGAAAAAATATGATCATTTCCCAATGATCGTATAGTCTAAAGTTATCAAAATCCGATATAAATTTATTAAGACTTCTTCTTATTTGACTCATTTTTGTTAATATTCCGTATTAATTTTGTTGCTGCTTACTTTTTCAAAGGATTCGTCGATACTGATAATTTTTTTCTTTAATATTTAGCTACAAAGTGAATAAAATTCAATATTATTTTTTCCTCCTTTTATATCTTTCTCCATTTTCCTATAATCCTGCTACAATAGAGGGTATAGAATATACATATTTCTCTTTCCAACTCATTTTCAAAGAGACTATTAAAAAATTAAAGAAGGAACATTCATATTAATATTTCTATATATCTATCCCTATCTCTCTAGCACTATTTCTTCACATATACATATTAACCTCCTCACAATAAATATTTTCGGTTAGGCTTATTGGACTCATCATCACTACTTCCAAGATCAATTTTAATTAAAGATTCAAAGTGACAAGATCTATTTAAAAAATGAGCTCCTCAAACAATTTACTATCAAAATTTAATTCACTAAACAAAAAAAGCTTAATTCATATAAAGAATCTAGATGTAGCTGCTAAATATCCTGCTCAAAATATTACACGGGTAACAACAAAATATGGACCTACACTAAGAGTTGAGATGGAAAAAAATATAATGTTTCTACCTAAAAGATATAATACTCTGACAGATGATGAAATTAAGGATCTCTCGAGTGGAATATTTCAACTACGCAGAGATGGTGAACAAAGCTTAATCCTTGAGAGTGAGATGGACGAATTTTTGATTCAAAATGCTCAATATCCCATTTGGGAATAAAAAAAATAAAAAATAAATTCTGTATAGTAAATTATAAATAAAAATGCATTAAAGAGTTTTGTGAAATATATATATATATATATATATATATATATATATATATATATATATATATATATATATATATATATATATATATATATATATATATATATATATATATATATATATATATATATATATATATATATATATATATATATATATATATATATATATATATATATATATATATATATATATATACATATATATATATATATATATATATATATATATATATATTATATATATATATATATATATATATATATATATATATATATATATATATATATATATATATATATATATATATATATATATATATATATATATATATATATATATATATATATATATATATATATATATATATATATATATATATATATATACAATTGTGTTTTTTATTTAATATTTTCAGTTATTTCATAAAGAAACTTAAGACATAAATGACCACAGGTAAATGTATTAAAATTCTGATGTTGATTATAGTTGTATTTTATATTTGTGCTCAGATATTTGAGTACTTCCGAAGGAGGTTGTAAGTTTCCAAAACTATCGAAATATTATTTTTTATTGCTGTTTTTATAATATGCTACCCAATGTGTACCAGGTCCTGTTGATATATCCAAATTGATTATGCCACATTCTTTTTTCTTTGGTCGTTTTGGTAGTGACTCCAACATGAAAACTCCTCTAAAATGTGGAATTTTATTTGAAAAATTTCTCAAGTCGACTTCTGATAGTGGTCTATTAGGTAGCATTTTTAAGAGTTTTTTGTCTGCTCTTTATAAACTAAACCATAACCCTTTTTATATGGTTTTAGGTAAAGTCCTTTCCCAACAGCTATAGATGCCATCGCTTTATTATGTCGAGTTGCTTCATCAAGCTGATTTTTTGCATTGTTTGTCGCATTTACAGGCTTAGCTATAGCAGCACCTCCAGTCGTTAGCCTTCCAATTGCACCCAGAGCAGTTAAAATCGGTATTAGTGGTAAAAAACCACCAATTTTTGGTACATTTATTATGCGAGGTATTATAACTTGGGATTTTCTGCCTTTTCATGTTTTGTTGATCGTTTTACGTGCTATTCTAATAGCATTGTTAATGTCTAAAGGTTTTTTCTCCTTTAGTATTTTTGTTGCAGCTCTAATTGATGAACTGAACAATTTTTTACCATTTAATTTAGGTTTCTTCACATTTTTCTTTTTCTCCACACCCATACCAAATTTTGTTTTGGCTTTCATAGCGTTAGTAACCATATATGCAAATGATTTTTCTGCAAGACTGCTATCTTTTGATAAAACTCGATCCCAAGCTGAATTTTCAAGAATTTTATCAGCTTGATGTCTAATATTTAAATCTTTATTTTTAGAATAAGCTATGTTGTGATTTTTGCAGGCAGAGTCCAATTAATTGATTCCTTTATCACCTCGATTTAAACCTTTTTGTAGTTTAGTTCCAGGTCCACAGTATTGATATCCAGGAAGATGAAGTTCAACAGGAAGAGAGTTTATTATTTTATCTAGTAAACCTGCTCCAACGAAGGTGTTTTTATGACTAAATGACTTTTGATAATGTATAACCATCTTATTTATTTATTTTTTCTATAATAAAAGGTAACAAACATGAATTGCATTTAGTTATAAAAATGCAGTTAGTAAAACAACATAAAAATATTTTAGTTCGAAACATTGATGATTCATCGAACATCAGTTCAAAAATAAAACATAGTTCACGCTTACCAAATTCTATTCGTGCTCTAATAGTGGGACCATCAAATTGTGGAAAGACTAATGTTATGATTGGCTTACTAGAAAGTCCTAATGGACTAAAGTTTGAAAACATCTATTTATACTCAAAATCTCTATATCAGCCGAAATATGAATACTTGAAGAGATTAATTACACCTATTAAAGGAATGGGATATTACACATTCACCGAAAATGAATCAGTTATTCCCCCTGACAAAGCTAAAACTAATTCAATTATGATATTTGATGATGTTGCATGTGAGAAGCAGAATTTTATACGAGCTTATTTTTGTATGGGACGACATAGGTATGTTGATTCATTCTATTTGTGCCAAACTTATACCAGAATTCCCAAGCATTTAATAAGAGACAATGCGAATATGATTATAATGTTTAAACAAGATGAGACAAATATGAAACATGTTTATAGGGATCATGTTGCCAGCGATATGAGTTATGCAAAGTTTCATGAAATTTGTCGATTGTGCTGGAAGGATAAATATGGATTTTTGATGATAAGCAAAGATAATGAATTAAACAATGGGCGCTACAGAAAATTATTCGATTATTTCATAACAATATAAATTGCTCTACATAAAAGAAAAACTTTAGTATATAATCTGGCTTTAACCATAATACATCTACATACATAGCTCTTGAAATATCAACTATACCTGATCTAATTATCTACCTAATAAGCTGATCTGATCTGATACCTAATAAGCTGATCTGATACCTAATAACCTGATCTGATAGCCTGATCAGGTACCTAATAAGCTGATCTGATAACCTGATCAGATACCTAATAAGCTGATCTGATACCTAATAACATGATCTGATAACCTGATCAGATACCTAATAAGCTGATCTGATAACCTGATCAGATACCTAATAAGCTGATCAGATACCTAATAAGCTGATCTGATACCTAATAACCTGATCTGATAACCTGATCAGGTACCTAATAAGCTGATCTGATAACCTGATCAGATACCTAATAAGCTGATCTGATACCTAATAACATGATCTGATAACCTGATCAGATACCTAATAAGCTGATCTGATAACCTGATCAGATACCTAATAAGCTGATCTTATAGCTGGAAAATGGATGAACAAATTTTAAAAGAGCTGGTTGCGACAAGAAATGTCTTGAAGAAAAAGCTTCGTAGTATAAAAACGGGCGAAATAGACACACGTGAACAACTAAAAGATACATTTAAACCTATAACAGATCCTTTAAACAAATTTATAAATAGTTCTAATAATATCAATGGAATTATCAAAAAAGAAAAGAATGAGATGAAAACAGAAATTGAATATAATAACAGTTCTAATCATCTTAAGAAACCATCAATTAAGTTGGAGACAAGTACACCAAAGAAACTTGTAGAAGAATCAATATTTGATACCAGCAATTCACTTGCTGATCCTAATAGTGAAAGTACTATTGATAATGATGATGACGATGATGACGATTTTTACTCTCAAAACTCAAATGCTGAAGAGAGTTACACTGACTTATCTGTTTTGGAAGGAAGAAATTAATTAGATACTAACTATGGTCCACATAAAGATTTCAATAATGAATGGAAATTTGGTGATAGTAAGCTCAAATTAAATGAAAACAAAATACATGTTGGTAGCTAAATATGGGCTCTAACACCAGGAATATTTTCTCTAATGTTTCATAAAATACCAAAAAACTATGATATATATGACTAGAACTCTACAAAAAATTTTAATTAATACAAATGCGTACAGAAGAGACTATAAACCAGATGGACAAATCAAGGGGACGAAAGCCTATAAATATAAACATATTATTAAAGAGATGTTTAAAGAGAAAAACCAACAGACTTTATCAAAAAATAAGACAATATCTAATTATAAAGGTGATGGATTGATGCAGTTTAACCCTCATAAGCCAAACTATATATACTGGGATGATCCAAATGAGATGGTAGATCGACTTCGACTACTGGTATCATCACAGGCTGCAGGTCATACTAATCATAATAACGAAATTGTATCAATTATTGAAGAACTTCGCGAAGCTAATATAATAGAATAATCTATATAAAGTATGTCTGTTGATAAGTTTGGACATTATCTACACGATACAAGCAATATAATTTCATTGAAAAATGCCCCCAAAATGTTGGGGTTCTTTATGGATGCGAACAACAACATCGATGTCCAAAACAAAAGAATCAAAAATGTGGCAAAAGCTGTGGAAGAAAACGATGTTATCAATAAAATCGAAGAAATAGAACACAAGCTATTAAAATACTTTAAGGAAGATAACAACAATATTCATGATTCTCTAAGAACTCAAATCGAAATGCTACAACATGCAATAATATTACAGTTGGAAGAGAATAAGAAAATGCAAGAAACTATTTCCAAAATCAAACAATTTTTGGAAGACGGATATCTACAAAAATTTGTTGAAAGTATACAAAAGAAAAGTTAATGAGAAGATCTATAGATTTGAAAATTACATGTTTGTGTCAATAGCTAAAAGTGTATCAAATAGATCACAACACATCGAAAATAATTCTTAATACTAAAAAAAATGACTTCAAAAAGTATTTTAGTAAATGAACTCCATAAACAAGCTCGAAAATCTTTTTTACGTCGTAGAGTTGTGATGAAAGGAATAGATGATCTTTGGCAAGCTGATTTAGTTGAAATGGGCAATACTATGGACAATAAAAATTATAGATTTTTGTTAACTGTAATTGACATATTCTCCAAATTTGCATGGGCAGTACCACTTAAAACAAAAACTGCGCTTGAAACAACCCAAGCGATGTCTTATATTTTTCAATTGGGACGAGTACCAAAAAAACCTACAAACAGATGATGGTAAAGAATTTTTCAATAAACACTTTGGAAAATTGACGGATAAGTACAACATTAAGCAGAATGAAAGCATCAATAGTAGAACGATTTAATAGAACATTAAAAGGGATGATGTGGAAAGAATTTAGTTTTAATGGTACATACAATTGGCTTGATATCTACAAAGATGTATTAGAAGCATATAACAGAAAAGTTCATCGTACCATTAAAATGCTCCAATTAAAGTCAACTCTTCAAATGAGAAAAAATTATTGAATACAGTATACAATCATTTGAAAATGTATAAAATATCGAAATTTAATGTTGGTGATCATGTGCGCATAAGCAAATATAAGCATATTTTTGAAAAAGGTTATACTCCAAATTGGACAACAGAAATTTTCACAATTAAATCTATTCAAAATACATATCCCACAACACACATATTAGAAGATTATCGTGGAAATCCTATTAAAGGTGGATTTTATTATGTAGAACTTTTAAAACAAGATTTCCTAATACATATCTAGTTGAAAAGATTATTAAAACCAGAGGAGCCAAAGCATTTGTTAAATGGTTAGGATTTAGTAACGATCACAATTCATGGATAAGTAAAGATGAAATATTATAGTTGAAACATTATCAGCAATTATTATACATACATACTTAGTACTTAAGATTATAATGTAAATTTAAAATAAAAAAGATGAAATAAATATGTAAATCCTTTTTATAAACAATTTTGTGTTGAACTTATTTATTCGTAATCAGACAGTCATAATGTCAATAACACTTACTCTAAGCTCCAACTCATTAGAGTTAAAGTCAACAGCTCTAAGGATGCAATATATTTTAAAAGAGAAAATACAATTGGAAAGCTCTTGGGACTCAATAGTAAAATCCTAACTCCAAACGTTGATCATTATTCTGATCTTCCAGTTAATATTTTCAAGGTGAATCTGTTGCGAATTGAAAGTAGTATCGCTGTTAATACATATATGAATAATTCCAAGGCGCATACACTACATGAATTTCCGATTAATGTGCCTCCAGGCTATAAAATAGATGAGATACCTCGAAATCTCATCTATTTACCGGTGAACTCCAGAGAGATAAGTTCACTAGCTCTACGAGTAGTTGATCAGCACGGCGATTTAATTAATTTCCGAGGAGAGGAAATAACAATACGAATTCATTTAAGACCAACTAAATAATGCTAATATTCAACTCGAGTATATCACAGAATATAGCAACAACAACAGCACCATCAGCATACGATCCTAAAATATTATCACGACCTAAACCACAATTAAAGAGGTTTATTCATCAAAAAATTCTAACGACAGCAAATAAAAATTTTGTCAAGTCATTGAATTTTAAATTGAAGGCAAAATGAGTTCAATAATAAATGTCTTAGATAAACCCTTATCTGATGAAAATATAATCAAAAAGGACTATCATACATATGTGCCATACCTACAATCCTACAACAATAATGATGAAATTCGCATTTCAATTCAAAATCAAGATTTGTATGTGTTACCTAGTGAAAGTTATATATATGGTGAAGGATCTGTTGTAAATGAGAAAACCTCCACATCTACTGACAACTTTAAATTAAAAAACAACTTTGTTGCATATCTCTTTGATGAAATTCGTTATGAGCTTAATGGTATTGAAATTGATCATACAAGATATTTAGGAGGTACAAGTACCATAAAAAATTAGGTTTCTTTATCACCAACGGAAAGCACTGTAATGCAGAATAAAATTGATGATTTAAAACTTGTTAATGGATATTTTAACTTTTATGTACCCTTAAAAATGCTTTGGGTTTCGCTGAAGACTACAACAAAGTCATACTAAATGGGAAACATGAATTGATACTCTTGCGTAATAAGAACGATGAAGATCTTGTACACTCGAGCGTGTCCACAGAAAAAGCAAAACTTTCAATTTCACTCATCTCATGGAGAATTCCACATGTGATTTTAGCAAGTTGAATATGATAAAAATTATTAACAATGGTGCTTCTATACCGATGGCATTCCGTAGTTGGGATTGTCATGTTCAATTAGCTGCAAGTAGAGAACGACCCCGTTTTGTATTGATTCCTTTTCAACAAGAAAATAAGTTTGTTCATTGTGACCTGACAAATTTAAAAGTACATTTAAATTCAGCGTCATATCCATATGATGACCTAAATATCAAATTTAAGAATGAACGCTATGCAATTCTATATGATATGTATCTAAGATTTCAACAGAGCTATTACATGAGAGAATCTCAATCGCTTCTAACTGCTCAAGAATTTAAAAATAATGCACCGATTATTGTAGTAGATGTCAGCCATCAAAACGAATCGCTCAATAACGGACCAATTGATATAAAAATTGAATTTGAAACAGCTACAAATATTGCCTCAGAGACATCAGCATACTGCATTCTTATTCATGATCGCATAATTGAATATGTACCCATAAAAGGACAAGTCCGAAAAGTCTTATAAATTAAACAATATGGATGATAGTATAGTTTGTATAGATATGCAAGGATTCAAAAGCGATTCAAATGATTTCATCGCAAAAGAAGTAGCGATCGTTTTCAACAACAATGAAGCCATAAATTTCATTATAGAACCCCCTTTGATTTTAAATGTCTATCGCCAAAGAAGCGAAAAGAAGTAAACTGGTTAACAAAGAACTATCATCACCTAAAGTGGAACTATGGATCAGTCACATTTCAAAGCGTCTGCAAGTTTTTAAAAGCTAATGTACGTTATTCTAAAATATATGTTAAAGGAGAAGAAAAGAGACAATGGCTAGAAAAAATACTTAAAAAAAGAGTTTTTAACATCGAGGACTTTGGATGCATCAACTTTAAACAAATGGAAATTAAATATCCCGAGTATTTCTATTGTAATTATCATACATATGGTGTTTGCGCATCAAGAAATTCTCTTTTACTAACAAAAGAAATATCTTGTTTAAAATAATTTATATATACAAATTATTATTATTATTATTGTCTTAAAATTTACAATTTTAAAACTTTTTAATCACTTAAATATATTTAATAAAAATTAAATGCATAGAAAAAAAATTAAAACAACTGTTTTCTTATTTCAAATACAACACAACTAAATGATGATTAATAAAATTTTGTTATCAAAATATGTGCAGCTGAATAAACAAAGTCATAAACATGATTCTGCAAAACAAATAATCAGACGGACATTTCAAATGATGACTCATTCTCAAAAAATGCGCAGCTGAATAAACAAAGCAATAAACATGATTCTGCAAAACAAATAATCAGACGGACATTTCAAATGATGACTCATTCTCAAAAAATGATCAGCTGAATAAACACAGCAATAAACATGATTCTGTAGAACAAATATTCAAATTATTATCCCAAGAAATAAAAAAGACGGACATTTGAAACGACATACACACATTCTTCACAAATCTAAAGATAAGAAAAAAGAAACACACACACACCCCCATCCCCCACATATTCACGCACCCACAGCCATGCACAAAGTAAATGTAAACACAAGCATCACAAAAAAAGTATCAAGAACAAAAAAATAATAACAGCGACACAATAAACCCCGTAGGAACCCAAGTCGACTTTTTTATCTACAAATTTTTTTTATCTACATTGTCACCAAACTTGTCTACACTCTTCATTTCAACATATAATCTTAAACACTACCCAATCTCTCAATATGACCCCATAAGAACCACTTTGTCTATACTAAGCCAATACTTTCCAGCTCCAAACTCACTACCCAATGTCTCAATATCACCCCATTAGAATCACATTGTCTATACTAAGCGAATACTTTCAAGCTCCAAACTCACTACCCAATGTTTCAATATCACCCCATTAGAACAACACCCTAAATTTCTATAACACCAAAAAGCATTACACACACTATAATTTTTCACAATCTTCACTTTACACATTTTGCCTACAGAGCACTTTCATTTTTTTCCCCACGGGTATCAAATTACACTTTTGTTTATTTAGCAATTAAAATTTCAAAATTTCAAACTTTAATTACCCAAATTTTAAGATTTTAATTGGGGCCGTGAGCGCAGTTCCCTGCTACTGACGGGAGCAACGGCAATTTTTTCATAGAACTTGCACATCGGCCGAGGAAACATCTACCCCTAAAGTAATGAGACCAGCTTGAGAAGCATCATCGGATATGAATGAATGGTGCACAAACATTTACAAATTTATGATTGCATGATCCATCCAAGACACAGCATACAACAGTCATTAGTATGTATATAATTGCTGGTGGCAGGATTACGCAGCAATTTGGCACCTAAATCGCATAAAATATCCTTATTAATCTGTAAAATAATAAAAAGATGTTTATTTACATCTTTAGAAAATTTTGTTACATACCTTTTCCCTTACAAAAATATTTTCATATGACAAAATAAAAATAAAGTTTTATGAAAACTATTTCGAAGAAGTCACCTTATTCTAATAGCTAAATTAACTTGGATTTTAAGTAAAATATAGTGTACAAATTACCTAACAGCATAGCTAATAAAACAAAAGTTTTTTATTTTCATATAAAAAATAATATCTATGCAAGCTTAGTTGATATTACCTCTTATATTTTTTTGTGTGTAGAGACATATCCAAAAGCTGGGGATAATTATTTCGTAATTATGATAAAAATTTTACATACAGACAGTCCTAGTCATGTATGTTTACACATTTAAAAATTCAATTCAAAGAAAAGTTCCCGGCTTCATGAATAACTTTGCAACAGAAAACCTTCTCTTTTACAAAACTTTATTTATATAGACTATGTTGGCAAAAATTTTTTTTAATAAATTTGATAGTTGCCGATTAAAACCACGAAAGAATTTTATCCCTAATTTCTTAAATATAGGTTACTTGATGCTAATTAATAAGACGTTGACAACGGCCAAGAAATAAAATCGTAATCACATAATTTAATTAAAAAAATTAATCTTACTTATACATGTATTTGAAGTATTTCAAAAATCGTCGGCTTACAAGAGGAACTAAATATAAAAACATTTTTAATAAAATACTTTTAATTTGAGTTATGAATATAGTCGAACTGTATGGTTTCTATTAGGGAAGCGCAATTAATCGAATGATACAATTTTTGATTAATCAAAATTGTGATTAATCGATTAATCAAGAATCATAATTAATCAAAATGCTGATTAATCAAATAATTTTAAATTTGATTATATAAAATATTTCAAACCTAAATTTCAGCTTATTTTCTTACAAACACTTCTTATGGCATGAGTGATTGAATTGAAAACGAATTCAATCCAAACTAATTAAAAAGCTTTGGATGAAATATATTTTCATAAAACAAATTTAGGGATTTTCGGAGCTTATATATTGAAAATTTAGGGTAACATATAAAAAATTGGTGGCCAGATAAAAACAAAATATTTTATTTTTATTTTTGTTTTATTAAATTAATTTCAAAACCTCTTGAAGAAAATGGATGACAACTTTTAAGCGGCTGGACCGAATTTCTTGAAAGATGCTAGCAAATTTAGCATTGTCACTTTTCAAACGAAAAACCGCAAATTAAAATCGGTCTACCCGTTTGGGTGCTAGGGAGCCACAGATACAAGAAGGCACAGCTAGGAAAGAGGATTTAACTGAACGGCTGGACCGATTTTATTTGAACATAGCTAAGACAATCTCGAATAAGTCACTTTTCAAACACAAAAAACTAAATCAAATTCAAGGTAGATTTATTTAAATAAATCTGCCTTGAATCAAACTAAATTAATTTTAGATTGTTTTTTTTTGAAAACAACGAATACTGGGAAATAGAAAATTAAAGATAATTTGATAAGGGCTGGTAAAACATATGACGAGCGAATTCAACAGCTGAGCTTATGCGGCCAACTTATAAAATTCGCCTTGGTAAACTCCAAGATCCAATAATACAGGTCGTGTTGAAAGCACATATGACTATTTCGCCGCGCTGGCTGCATCTGTCAATTGTTTGTTTAATCGTGTGTTTTATGTGGCAATAGACAAAAGAAAGTATTTATTTTAGGCATACGAATTGTAATCACAGTTGTTAAAAGTACATTTTATATAAATTTTCGTCTTCTGTTTTTGAAATATACGGCCAACCAGGCGAATTGATATTGTGTTTGTTGTATTATTACCACCACCTCTAATATTAATTCGCCTTTGTAAACTCGTCATTAAAACAAGTACAACAATACAAAAACAACATGCAGTTCGGCCATTTTGAACAAACCTAATCATGGTAGAATAAAATAACAGGTAGCCGCATAACTAATCCAAATGTACATTTGGGGTACGATATGTCAAACATTAATAGAGAGGGTATGTGTGTGTTTGAAGAACATAAGCAGCAAACATACGTGTGGTATTGTGTGTGCAACGTAGTTATTTCACATATACACAAGATTTGATAGTTCGTACCAAGTTGCATTAATTTTATCAGGTGGTGTTGCTTCTAAAACAACTACAACATTACAAAAACATTTGACATCTCAGCCCCTATGTCAACGTATACAAATTTTGACATACCAGCATCTAATTTGCGGAAAAAAGTAGAACAGATGTGCTTATAATATCACCTGTATAAATCCACCTTGGTTCGTACCATGAAAAAAGCAAATAAAAAACTAATTAGCTGGCGTTCCAGGGCTACCTTGTATATTAGTCTACCATGAACGTAATCTGTCAAAAACAGCAGTCCAAAACAGGGATGGTAAAGTTGATACAATTGATCATTTTTGGTACACTTCGGATTTTAAAAGTACAATGGTACACCATTGGCTTATTTAGTACAATTAATCATTTTTCTATTTTTCTATACTCAGCCATGAACTGTCACTTTACTCTCCCAATTTGTGCTCTCATTTACTGTATTTTGTGTAAACGAAAGCAATTTAGTAAAATGCAGTAAAGTTCAGTAAAAAATTGTAAAAACTTTTGGTACTCGACAGAGTGTGCAAACAAACAAAACTTTTCACAAACGTTTCATCCGAAGACACAATTTATTAAAATATTTTCAATCGTTTCGCACATGAGCAAAACCAAAACAAATACTTTTGCAATGACAAAGATTGCAAACAATACAATTGGCTTTTCACTCATCTGCTGGCAACGCTATGAACGAGTGACGTGTTTTTTTAGCGGCAATCAACTAAATATTTCTTTTTTACTAAGCCAGATTAAATCTTGATAAATAAAAACTGTTGTAACACACATACATAAGCGAACTTGTCCGGATTATATAATTCAGTGTCCAAACATTGTTTGAAGTCTCTGTGGGCCACTCATTAAGCAAAAGTTTTTCTACAATTTCAACCTAACCTATACTATACTAAAGTCATACACTTGTTCAACTTTAAAATGGCACCTGCAGCTAAATGTGGGACTTGCAAAAAACACTGTAACTAACACTAACAATGGCTGGAATGCGACTCATGCGAAGTTTGGTATCATGCATCATGTGCTAAGATATCTGACGACCTATATGCCCTAATCGGCGACAGTGAAAGTGTATGCTTTAACTGTACTAAAGGTCGTGGTAAACACAGCTCTAAAGGTGATAGTTCTACAATGCAGAAATATATTGATGAAATTGACAATAAAGTAAAGTCCAATTTCTCTTCATTTGCTGCTGAATTGCACACGGAACAACTTAGCCCCAAAAATTTGGTTGAGACATCAACTGCCTGCTTACGTGCTGATCTATCTTCCCCTGTTGCAGATCTCAAAAACAACTTTACCCAGTGCAATAATAAAATTGATACAGTAGAAGCTCACGTCATGGAGAAAATACCTAAACTTGAATTGGAGAAAATAAATTGCAAACAGCTTTGAATCGTCCCGATATTATTATTAATGGTTTGCCCAGTGGAATAGCTTGCCTGGTTGAACCTGTCTTAGCTATTTGTTCTCACTATAACATTTCAGCGGTTGCTAGTCATATAAATCAATGCTTTTACATACAAAGGGGTAAATCCATCTTGGTGAAATTTAATCACGTGAAATTGCGAGATGAGGTCATGAGAGCTTATTCTAAAAATCCTGGGATTCTATTAAAACACGTTATTGCCACTGATGTTGGTGCTCGAATATATCTCAATGATAACCTCACTGATGCTGGAAACAAATTGCAATTCATATGCAGGTCATTACGCAGAAAAACTATAATTTCTTGGTACCGTAAACTAAACAGGGACCAACCTATGGTAAAAATCAAGCTGATAGATGGTACTGAAAAAGTCTTAAATACTTCCCAAATCATGGAGCTGTGCGGTGATTGAGTTTTTTCTCTTTTTTTACATTTTGCATATTCTTTCTCTTATTTATCTCGAATGAATTTACCATCACCCGAAGTAGTTTATTGGGATCGAATGGGAGATGTTTTATAAGGTCGTCCTTGTTTTTTACATTAAACTTTCTGCTATTTTTTGTAAACACTCCTGTACATTCACTTGACAAATTATTTTTCATATTAACTACTGAAGTTGTGATAATACTTAAAATAAATATTCTTAAATAAATTTTTCATTTATATATTCTTATGGTTTTAGTTTTCTTAACTCATTGGGTAGTATGAATGAGGGAAAGTATTTTGCTTTTTGCTTGAGAAGTTTTTTAAAACACAAAATTCCGGAAATTGTTCAATATAAAATAAAGTTTTTTTTTGGTTTTAAAACAAATTTTTAGGTAGAGGGCGGGTACTTTTTTTATTCATACTACCCAATATGTCCTTGCATGGAATTTCTCTATAATAAAACATATATTCAGAGTCTTTCTTTAAACATGGGGAGTTTATATCTTTCTCTCATGTAATTTTTTTTCTCTTGTACTAAGTCTGATACTTGACTTTTTATAACAGCTCGAAATGGCATAGATGTCGCTTGCTAAATTACAATTTCAAGAATATTCATTTTAAACTATTTTCAAAATACAATAATACAGTACATACCCGACTATTTCCTTTTGAAAATGGAAATAATGTCTATGGAAATTACGTTTGTAGTAGTGTATGTGTAGCCTTATTATGTTTTGTTTATAATGTACCACTTGACTTATTTAACTTTATATGTATTCTCTACTTTTTTTAAATGCTTTATGTATTTCAGGATAACGGTTTATTTGTACATAGAACTCCACTAGAATATTCATATTGTATATATCTGTCTCTTTTCTTCTTTTTAACATATACGTAGATAATAACTTAGATAATAAGCTTAAATCATATGAGCAAATTGGATGTTTGAAAAAGGCGTCATTAATAAACTTGTACTCGAAAAGAAAAGACGTGTCGTGTTTTATTATAAGCGCCTAAAGTCTCAGAAGTGGGATACCGAAATAATTAAACATTTTTTTTTCTATTCCGATTGAGTGAAGTGAAAAAAGAATAACTGCCTGTTTTTGCAATAAAACTTATATTCCAAAGAAAACTAATTTGGTTAAATAAACGTTTGACTAAAAGAAATAAAGAGGAATATTAGACTGAATGAAAAATTATCACTATTGGATAAAGACAGTGGTTCAGTTTACGTTCAGCTAAGAATAAAAGAAACGAATAATAGAGAAGGAAGTCAAATCCAAAAGGAGTCCAAACAAGGAAGGCAAAGCTGTTAGAAAGCTTAAACAAAAACTTAAATCTAACAATATCGTAGCAACGAAAGCGGATAAAGGAAATACAACGGTATTAATCAACAAGAATGAGTACATCGAAAAAACGGAACAGTTAATAGTGGATACTAAATGCAGGAGAATCAGGAAAGATCCTACAGACGAATACCAATCAAAGGTAAAGGAATTAATAAAAAAGGCAACCAAAGCAATAAAACGAGGCACATCATATTCATTAACACTTATGAATCCATCCGCTCCATCTATGATCGCTTTACCGAAGATACATAAGCAAAACACGCCAATGAGACCCATAATTAATTATAAATCTGCTCCAAGCTATAGACTATCCAAATACTTAAAAACAATACTGAAAGATACCTTGGACCTAGAGAATAAACACACAATAGCCAACACCACGGAATTAGTTAACAAGATAGGGAGCATACAGATAACAGAAAATACTAAACTAGTCTCATTTGATATAAAAGACTTATATCCATCAATCCCAACAACAGAGACAATAAACATGCTACATAAAACACTACTCAATAAAACAGAAGACGTGGATTTTTCAATGCAACTCACAAGCACGCTAAAAGCCACATTGGAGCAAAATTACTTCAATTTCAACAATAGCATATATAGGCAAATCAACGGACTAGGAATGGGAAATCCAACATCAGCAATACTCATGGAAGTATTTATGCAAAATTTAGAAGAGAAATACGTAGACGAGTTAAAAACAAATTTTGGGGTAACATTCTATGCAAGATACGTGGACGATATTATATGTGTAATAGAAGGAAATATGGAGGAGCAAATTCTGGATCTACTGAACAAACAACACAAAAACATAAAATTTACAATGGTGGAGGAGAACGATAGGATAAACTACCTAGACCTAACGATTAGGGCAAACAAGAGCTTAAATAGAATTGAATACGAAATATACAGAAAACCAACCGCTATAGATACAATAATACACAACTCATCAAACCATCCTCAACAACATAAGAACGCAGCAATTAGGCAATTAATAACGAGACTTGAGCGAATACCCCTTACAAGTGAGGCCTATATGAAAGAGTTAGGAATAATGTATAACATAGCGGAAAACAACGGATATAAAAAAGACCTAGTTGACAAGATTAGAAAGGATATCGAGGCAAGTAAGAAACGGAACAGAGAACAGGAACAAGAAAAGAAAACCTGGGCTACCTTTACGTATATGGGAAAATCAAAATACAAACTGGCAAAATTTTTTTAGAAAACACAACATTAACACAGAATTCCAAACAAGAAACAACTTGGGTAGAATACTGCAGAACAGAACAAACGAAACAGATTTCCTGGATAAACAAGGAGTGTACAAATTAACTTGCACATGGCAACTCAGTTATATCGGACAAACTGGAAGAAAGATAAAAACAAGATTTCGCGAGCACATGAGAGACTACAACAAGAAACTGAGAGAACCAGGAATAACACCAGAATCGATTTTCGCAAACCACATATTCGACAACAATTGTACACCATGACATATTAGAAAAACAGTTAAACTATTACATTCACAACATAAAGGACGGCGGCTCAACGTATTAGAGAACATGAAAATATACAAGAAAAAATATTTGAGGGAAGAATAATAAATGAACAAATAAATACTTTTACACAAAAGAAAACAATAGTGCAGGCAATGTAGTATAAAATGAAAAAGACAAAAGGATTACCCAGAAACGTACAATTACGGATTATTACCTACGTAGGGATAAAACAACTGATAACTAATAGAGCAGATTATAAACCAAATATTAAACACAAACATATTAGTAAAAGAAACAGGTAGCAGGTAGCGACACACAAAAGCATAAAGAGGCGAGAGAGAGAGAGAAAGAGCGGGAGAGAGAGAAATAGGGAGCAGAATACAAAACGGATCAAGGAAGGAAGTTAGGTATACAAACGAATTATAAAAGAAACAACGTACAACAGAAAAACGATTTAGTATTCAGTAGAACACTGAAGATGGCACATAGCCGAAACCGGTCTGTTTACAAACCAAATTTGACGTGGGATGACGGAAAATCGTTCCAAATTAAAAATCAAAGAAACGTTTAATAAATCTTATTACTTAAAATGGAAAGCGTGTGTGGAAAACATACCGCTGCACAACTACGTCGCTGGCTGCAGCATCTTGGCTTGCCTTCAACAGGTAAAAAACGCCCTTCTGCTAAGAATAAACGAAGTGCCGGCCGAAAAAAGAGGGGAATATCCGGAAGACGACATGATTGAGCAAAGTGAAGATGTAAGTGGTGAAAATGAAAATTTTGAAAATGATATTGCTGGTGGACGAGAAACAAATGAATGCGAAAGAGAAGGTGATACAAATGAAGGCGCAATGAATGAGTGTGAAACAAATGATCGAAGTATAGTGCAGATGAAAGAAAAAAATGATTTTGAATTACTTGGAAAATTACTGAAAAAAGAATTGGAAATTGTTAAGCGAGAACGAGAGTTACTAGAGAAAGAAAATGACTTGTTACAAAAGATTGCTTTATTTGAAAAGTGTCAAAATAAAACTGCAAAGAATGTTGCTGAAAATGAAAAGGACAAAGACACAGTGAGTGTGTGTACACAAAACGATGAAGGATTTTGTTCCAATACGCACAGAAATAAACTGAGTGCATCCTTCAGTATATTAAAAGATATGCTACCTGATTATGATGATGGGTTATTGCCAGAATTATGGATAACTCAATTTAAAAGTATAATTGACGTATATTGTGTGGATGAAAATACAACCAAGGCCTTACTAATGTGCAACTTGAGAGGAAAAGCTCAGACGTGGTTACATTCAGAACCAAATTTCGTTTACGAAAGTGCCGAAGAAATTTTGACTGAGATGAAAGAAATTTTCTGTACAAAGGAAAATAAATTAACAATGCGTCGTAAATTTGAAGCGCGCGTATGGAAATTCGGTGAAACATTCACAGACTACTATAACGACAAAATTGTTTTGGCTAACAAGGTTGATATTTCTGATGATGAATTAATCGACAACATCATTGAAGGTATTCCTGAAGAGCAACTTAGAGTGCAGGCTAGCTTACAGTGTTACGCAAATAAGACGCAACTCCTGCAGGCCTTTTCTAAAATCAGTTTAAAAGAACAAAAGCAGCAATATTATCAAAATAATAGTGGCCAGATGGGTGAAGAAAAGGAAAAGAAATTGAGATGTTATAACTGCAACTCCTTTGGGCACTTTGCAGCTGAGTGTAAAAAGCCAAAACGCCAGGTGGGTTCCTGCTTTGGATGTGGAAGTCTTAAGCACCGTGTAGCAGTTTGTCCAGAACGAAAAGCAGCCGTCCAGTTTATGGGCCAAAATGAATATGTAAGGTATTTTAAATTTTGCATGGATTCTAGTTTTAATTATAATTTTTTCTTAGAATGCCTGATCGATTCCGGTAGTCCAGTGAGTTTTGTGAGGAGGTCGAGTGTTATGAATAGAATTAGTATGAACAAACTTTTATTTTGCACTTCTGCATTTTTTGGGATTAATAAATCAAAATTGAATATTTATGGGAAATTTAAATGCTTTTTGGTTTTGGAAAGTTATAGACCTAGAATTTTTAGTAGTTCCTGATGAATCTATGGTATTTGAATGTGTATTGGGTAGGGACTTCTTAACAAAAGGGAATTTAGGAATTGTGTCTTTGCGCAAGGGGGATGTTGAGCCTGATGTTGATGATGGCGACAGTTTTGAGAGGGCAATTCTGAATATAGATGTAGGGGAGGAGGATGATTGTACATTGACCGTAGGTGATGGAATCGATTATCGAGGCAGGAATAGACTATTTAAGTTATACAATGATTATTATGTACGACCAGAACGTCCCTCTAAACCCAGGGTATATAGCGAGATAAATTTAAATGACGATAGACCTTTTAGTTGCAATCCTAGGAGGCTGTCATATGCCGAAAGATCGGAATTGCAAATTTTATTAGACGAATACTTGGAAAAGGGATATATAAGGCCGAGTGAATCAGAATTTGTCTCACTTATCGTACTGGTCAGAAAGAAGACAGGGGAATTAAGGATGTGTGTGGATTATCGTGTTTTGAACAAGGTGACAGCGAAGTATAATTATCCGATTCCTTTCTTCGATGATCTTTTAGATAGGCTTTCCGGGAAGAAATTTTTTACGAAATCAGATTTGAAGAATGGGTTTTTTCATGTCTTTGTACATCCCGATTCTATTAGGCTTACATCTTTTGTGACACCCTTGGGACAGTATGAGTTTTTGAGAATGCCATTTGGGCTGAAAAATGCACCGTCCGTTTTTCAGAGATTTGTGAATAGGGCTTTCGCGGATATGGTTAGAAATGACAGGATAATCATTTATTTGGACGATATTATGGTAGCAACGGATAATATTGAGGAGCATCTGCAGATTTTGAAGGAAGTCTTCACACGTTTGGTTGAGAATAATTTGGAATTGAGGAATGATAAGTGCGAATTTTTTCAGACGTCGGTTAAATACTTACGATATTCAATCGATGGCAGTGGTATAAGGGCTGATGATAAGGGGTTAAAGGCTATACAGGACTTCCCGGTTCCGAATAAACAACACTCGGTACAGAGTTTTTTAGGTCTTTGTTCCTATTTTCGGCGTTTTGTAAAGGACTTTTCAACGCTGGCAAAACCTTTATATGATCTGACAAAGAAGGATAAGAAATTTTTTTTGGAGAAAACGAATTGAGTGCATTTGAACTGCTTAAGAAAAAGTTAATGGAGTCACCGGTGCTTGCCTTATACGATCCAAAACATGATACTGAGCTTCATTGTGATGACAGTTCAATAGGCTTTGGGGCGGTGCTGCTGCAGAAGAAGGGTGATGGCAAGTTCCATCCAATTTTTTTATTTCTCTAAGAGGACGACGGAGGCAGAGTTAAGATACCATAGCTGTGAGTTAGAGACGCTAGCCATAATGTATGCATTGGAGAGATTTCGTATTTATCTTCAGGGTAGAAAATTTAAGATTGTGACCGACTGTAACTCTCTCGCTATGACGTTGAACAGAAAGGAATTGAACCATAGGATAGCACGTTGGGCCCTGGAACTTCAGAATTACGAGTATGAACTGGAACATCGTTCGGGAAAAAGAATGCAACACGCAGACGCACTGAGTAGGTGCACGAACATAATGGTAGTGGAGTCGAATACTTTCGAGGAGAACTTGATAATTTGTCAGAATAGGGATCGGAAGATGGGGTACTTAAGGGAGAAGCTACAGGCTAGTGAACATAGTCTGTACGAGATGAGAAATGGTGTTCTATATAGAAAGGCAGGAGGCGGTAATTTATTATTTTACGTTCCTGAAGACATGGAGGACCACGTTTTATACAAGTATCATCATGAAATTGGTCATGTTGGTACCGATAAGATGACTGATCTTATCCTGAAAAGTTATTGGTATTCGTCGAAACACGGCAAAGAGGAAGGATATCTGAACAGTATACCGAAGCCGAATAAACCGTTTGACGTGATTCACATAGACCACTATGGGCCAGTTGATAATGGTAGGCAGTAAAGCATATCTTAGTTGTTGTAGATTCTTGCACAAAGTTCGTACGGTTATATCCGACGAAGACAACTAACACAAGGGAGGTCATCATGGCACTAAAGGATTATTTTAGATCATATAGTCGACCGAGGTGTGTGATAAGTGATCGGGGAACTAGCTTTACTTCGAATGATTTTGCAGAGTTTTTAAGAAAAAATAATATTGTCCACACTTTGATAGCTACTGGTTCACCGCAGGCGAATGGCCAGGTTGAAAGGGTCAACAGGTCTATAGGCCCAATGTTGGCGAAACTCGTTAGTGTTGAGAAGGGAATATGTTGGGATCATGTGGTTCATCAGGTTGAGCACACTTTGAACAATACTGTTCACAGGTCCATTGGGAGCATCCCAGTGTCATGTCGTTTGGTACAAATCAGAAGGGAAATGTTATTGACCCGTTGAGGGAATGTCTTGAGGGTGCTAATGCGAGTTCTCAGTGTGATCACGATGGGATAAGGTCACGGGCATTCGATAAACAGGAAAGGGTGCAGAAATATAATGAGAAGTATTTTAATAGACGGAGAAAGGAACCGAGGGTTTATAAGGATGGGGACTACGTACTGTTGAAGAATTTTGATTCTACGGCTGGAGTATCTCGGAAATTGATTCCAAAGTATAAGGGTCCATATAAAATATCTAAAGTACTAAGAAATGATCGTTATTTGATTGAAGATGTGGACGGTTATCAACAATCCCGCACACCTTACAAGGGCGTTTGGGCCGTCTCTAATACACGCCCATGGTTTAGAGGGCGCGAAAGGTCATGTTAACGATAGATCAGGGGATCTAATGGTCAGGATGGCCGAATTGTAGTAGTGTATGTGTAGCCTTATTATGTTTTGTTTATAATATACCACTTGACTTATTTAACTTTATATGTATTCTCTACTTTTTCTAAATGCTTTATGTATTTCAGGATAACGGTTTATTTGTACATAGAACTCCACTAGAATATTCATATTGTATATATCTGTCTCTTTTCTTCTTTTTAACATATACGTAGATAATAACTTAGATAATAAGCTTAAATCAGATGCTTGAAAAAGGCGTCATTAATAAACTTGTACTCGAAAAGAAAAGACGTGTCGTGTTTTATTATAAGCGCCTAAACGTTTATGGACATTGTTTCCATGGACGTTATTGCATGCCAGCAAAGTTTCACTTGTTTCAAAATTCGATATTTTTGTTTCATGAAAAAGTTGATTAATGCTGCAGACGAAAAAAGTACTGTTAGTTTTTCAAATAAATCATTCTTAGCTTTCTACACTTTACTTCCTTGACGGGAGCAACGGCAATTTTTTCATGGAACTTGCACATCGGCCGAGGAAACATCTACACCTAAAGTAATGAGACCAGCTTGAGAAGCATCATCGGATATGAATGAATGGTGCACAAGCATTTACAAATTTATGATTGCATGATCCATCACTCCAAGACACAGCATACAACAGTCATTAATATGTATATAATTGCTGGTGGCAGCATTACGCTGCAATTTGGCACCTAAATCGCTTATAATATCCTTATTAATCTGTAAAATAATAAAAATATATTTATTTACATCTTTAGAAAATTTTGTTACATACCTTTTCCCTTACAAAAATATTTTCATATGACAAAATAAAAAAAAGTTTTATGAAAACTATTTCGAAGAAGTCACCTTATTCTAAAAGCTAAATTAACTTGGATTTTAAGTAAAATATAGTGTACAAATTACCTAACAGCCTAGCTAATAAAACAAAATTTTTTGTTTTCATATAAAAAATAATATCTATGCAAGCTTAGTTGATATTACCTCTTATATTTTTTTATGTGTAGAGACATATCCAAAAGCAGGGTATAATTTTTTCGTATTTAGGATAAAAATTTTACATACAGACAGTCCTAGTCATGTATGTTTACACATTTAAAAATTCAATTAAAAGAAAAGTTCCCGACTTCATGAATAACTTTGCAACAGAAAACCTTCTCTTTTACAAAACTGTATTTGTATAGACTATGTTGGCAAAAATTTTTTTTAATAAATTTGATAGTTGCCGATTAAAACCACGAAAGAATTTTATCCCTAATTTCTTAAATATAGGTTACTTGATGCTAATTAATAAGACGTTGACAACGGCTAAGAAATAAAATCGTAATCACATAATTTAAGTAAAAAATTAATCTTACTTATACATGTATTTGAAGTATTTCAAAAATCGTTGGCTTACAAAAGGAACCAAATATAAAAACATTTTTAATAAAATACTTTTCATTTGAGTTATGAATATAGTCGAACTGTATGGTTTCTATTAGGGAAGCGCAATTAATCGAATGATACAATTTTTGATTAATCAAAATTGTGATTAATCGATTAATCAAGAATCATAATTAATCAAAATGCTGATTAATCAAATAATTTTAAATTTGATTATTTAAAATATTTCAAACCTAAATTTCAGCTTATTTTCTTACAAACACTTCTTATGGCATGAGTGATTGAATTGAAAACGAATTCAATCCAAACTAATTAAAAAGCTTTGGATGAAATATATTTTCATAAAACAAATTTAGGGATTTTCGGAGCTTATATATTGAAAATTTAGGGTAACATATAAAAAATTGGTGCCCAGATAAAAACAAAATATTTTATTTTTATTTTTGTTTTATTAAATTAATTTCAAAACCTCTTGAAGAAAATGGATGACAACTTTTAAGCGGCTGGACCGAATTTCTTGAAACAGGCTAGCAAATTTAGCATTGTCACTTTTCAAACGAAAAACCGCAAATTAAAATCGGTCTACCCGTTTGGGTGCTAGGGAGCCACAGATACAAGAAGGCACAGCTAGGAAAGAGGATTTAACTGAACGGCTGGACCGATTTTATTTGAACATAGCTAAGACATTCTCGAATAAGTCACTTTTCAAACACAAAAAACTAAATCAAATTCAAGGTAGATTTATTTAAATAAATCTGCCTTGAATCAAACTAAATTAATTTTAGAATGTTTTTTTTTGAAAACAACGAATACTGGGAAATAGAAAATTAAAGATAATTTGATAAGGGCTGGTAAAACATATGACGAGCGAATTCAACAGCTGAGCTTATGCGGCCAACTTATAAAATTCGCCTTGGTAAACTCCAAGATCCAATAATACAGGTCGTGTTGAAAGCACATATGACTATTTCGCCGCGCTGGCTGCATCTGTCAATTGTTTGTTTAATCGTGTGTTTTATGTGGCAATAGACAAAAGAAAGTATTTATTTTAGGCATACGAATTGTAATCACAGTTGTTAAAAGTACATTTTATATAAATTTTCGTCTTCTGTGTTTGAAATATACGGCCAACCAGGTGAATTGATATTGTGTTTGTTGTATTATTACCACCACCTCTAATATTAATTCGCCTTTGTAAACTCGTCATTAAAACAAGTACAATAATACAAAAACAACATGCAGTTCGGCCATTTTGAACAAACCTAATCATGGTAGAATAAAATAACAGGTAGCCGCATAACTAATCCAAATGTACATTTGGGGTACGATATGTCAAACATTAATAGAGAGGGTATGTGTGTGTTTGAAGAACATAAGCAGCAAACATACGTGTGGTATTGTGTGTGCAACGTAGTTATTTCACATATACACAAGATTTGATAGTTCGTACCAAGGTGCATTAATTTTATCAGGTGGTGTTGCTTCTAAAACAACTACAACATTACAAAAATATTTGATATCTCAGCCCCTATGTCAACGTATACAAATTTTGACATACCAGCATCTAATTTGCGGAAAAAAGTAGAACAGATGTGCTTATAATATCACCTGTATAAATCCACCTTGGTTCGTACCATGAAAAAAGCAAATAAGAAACTAATCAGCTGGCGTTCCAGGGCTACCTTGTATATTAGTCTACCATGAACGTAATCTGTCAAAAACAGCAGTCCAAAACAGGGATGGTAAAGTTGATACAATTGATCATTTTTGGTACACTTCGGATTTTAAAAGTACAATGGTACACCATTGGCTTATTTAGTACAATTAATCATTTTTCTATTTTTCTATACTCAGCCATGAACTGTCACTTTACTCTCCCAATTTGTGCTCTCATTTACTGTATTTTGTGTAAACGAAAGCAATTTAGTAAAATGCAGTAAAGTTCAGTAAAAAATTGTAAAAACTTTTGGTACTCGACAGAGTGTGCAAACAAACAAAACTTTTCACAAACGTTTCATCCGAAGACACAATTTATTAAAATATTTTCAATCGTTTCGCACATGAGCGAAACCAAAACAAATACTTTTGCAATGACAAAGATTGCAAACAATACAATTGGCTTTTCACTCATCTGCTGGCAACGCTATGAACGAGTGACGTGTTTTTTTAGCGGCAATCAACTAAATATTTCTTTTTTACTAAGCCAGATTAAATCTTGATAAATAAAAACTGTTGTAACGCACATACATAAGCGAACTTGTCCGGATTATATAATTCAGTGTCCAAACATTGTTTGAAGTCTCTGTGGGCCACTCATTAAGCAAAAGTTTTTCTACAATTTCAACCTAACCTATACTATACTAAAGTCATACACTTGTTCAACTTTAAAATGGCACCTGCAGCTAAATGTGGGACTTGCAAAAAACACTGTAACTAACACTAACAATGGCTGGAATGCGACTCATGCGAAGTTTGGTATCATGCATCATGTGCTAAGATATCTGACGACCTATATGCCCTAATCGGCGACAGTGAAAGTGTATGCTTTAACTGTACTAAAGGTCGTGGTAAACACAGCTCTAAAGGTGATAGTTCTACAATGCAGAAATATATTGATGAAATTGACAATAAAGTAAAGTCCAATTTCTCTTCATTTGCTGCTGAATTGCGCACGGAACAACTTAGCCCCAAAAATTTGGTTGAGACATCAACTGCCTGCTTACGTGCTGATCTATCTTCCCCTGTTGCAGATCTCAAAAACAACTTTACCCAGTGCAATAATAAAATTGATACAGTAGAAGCCCACGTCATGGAGAAAATACCTAAACTTGAATTGGAGCAAAATAAATTGCAAAAAGCTTTGAATCGTCCCGATATTATTATTAATGGTTTGCCCAGTGGAATAGCTTGCCTGGTTGAACCTGTCTTAGCTATTTGTTCTTACTATAACATTTCAGCGGTTGCTAGTGATATAAATCAATGCTTTTACATACAAAGGGGTAAATCCATCTTGGTGAAAAATAATCACGTGAAATTGCGAGATGAGATCATGAGAGCTTATTTTAAAAATCCTGCGATTCTATTAAAACACGTTATTGCCACTGATGTTGGTGCTCGAATATATCTTAATTATAACCTCACTGATGCTGGAAACAAATTGCAATTCATATGCAGGTCATTACGCAGAAAAACTATAATTTCTTGGTACCGTAAACTAAACAGGGACCCACCTATGGTAAAAATCAAGCTGATAGATGGTACTGAAAAAGTCTTAAGTACTTCCCAAATCATGGAGCTGTGCGGTGATTGAGTTTTTTCTCTTTTTTTACATTTTGCATATTCTTTCTCTTATTTATCTCGAATGAATTTACCATCACCCGAAGTAGTTTATTGGGATCGAATGGGAGATGTTTTATAAGGTCGTCCTTGTTTTTTTACATTAAACTTTCTGCTATTTTTTGTAAACACTCCTGTACATTCACTTGTCAAATTATTTTTCATATTAACTACTGAAGTTGTGATAATACTTAAAATAAATATTCTTAAATAAATTTTTCAATTATATTTTGTTACGGCCGTAGGGACCAGTGAGGTTTCCGACTAGCTTTACAGGTGAACATATCCCAGACGGTTCCATCCCTTCTCACTGGGTACACCGCACATAATAAAAAAACACAAAACAACATAAAACAACATTTACTCTTAGAACCACGTACCTGACAATGACACCTTTTAATAAATTTTCCCTGAGGCAGATGTTATCCTCAGAATTTGCCCACCCAACCATGTCACAATTAGATCCCAAAAATTTAGTTATATTTGTGACCCAATAACCCACCCGACTTCTCCTACCTTACCTTACCTTCATGCCATAAACCCTTTTTAAATTCAAGCCAACGACATATTTAAAATTTTAATTTTTTCAAACTCAATTACATATTTATAAAAAAAAACTTAAGTCTAACAATTTTGTTAATCCTATATTCTAACTAACGATATAATATTTTTTTTTATATATTTATTATTACAAAACTACTCCTACCACAAAATTTTTTATCATAAACTTAATAAATTACGTAAATCTACAAACAAATGTACAGCAAAAGGTTCTTTATTTATTTTGGCTATCAAACACCACTTTTCTTTAAGGTCTGTATAATTAAATTATCACCGGTGAAAATTGTTGCTTCCTAAGTTCATTTCAATATCTCAAATAATCACAATCTATTCTACTACTAAAAACCCTAACCTGAAGGAGCTCCCTAAGGTTGGTAAAATTCTCCTGCACTTTTCAGGAATATTAATTTTTGACTTAATACACTTATTGCTGCGAACCAAAAAGCAAAAATCTTTTTGTTTCCGGTAGACTAAATAAAACAAACGATATTACTGCAAAACTAAAAGAAATTTCTCATTGCCTGACTTTAGGCGTAAATTTTCTATACACTAAATTCTTATCAGATCTCCAAACCGTTTACTGTACTGACCACTAAATACAGGGGAAATTATTCTTAACACATTAGGCCTAACCACACTAATTAAAGACAAAATCCTTATACAAATATTAAGCTAAACTGAAGTTTTTGTTATATTTTTACGGCCGTATGCTAAAAAATATTTTACTTTGGCTTTGAAGTTCATAGTAGTTACCAAGCACTTTAAGGCTAACATAACTTTGTTAAGAAATTATATGCAAAAGACAACTTTAATTATTTTGTGATTTAATAATAAATACTGGCAACACCACCGTGTTCAACAACCACTTCATAGTTTATGATGTACAAAAGCGAATACAAATTTCATTCGAGTAGTCAAATAACTTTTTATATTATTAAATAACTTTTTATTACTTTGAAGTAAAACAACTTAATTAAAAAAATATGAGCTTCTGACATTGTAGTAAAGCATAAAAACATTTCTATTAAGTAAAAGTAAAAAATATGATGAACGTAGAAGAATTAACACAATTTCTTTTACTCGAATGAAATGAGTATTTGAATATCTAACTTTTTTCGATCTGTTTTGATTTTATATACATCACTAAGACATTTTTTTATATTTGTATTTTTTTTAATGAATTTTTCTATGTATTTCGAATCAACTAGATAATTTGGTGTTGTTTCCCATTACATGAAACAAATAATGATTTTAAGCTAAGAGATAAGACTTCAAGCATCATTTTCATATGTAACATGAATCAATATGTGCTATATTAACGAACATATTTGAGGTAAAAAATACACATTTTGGAAATATCAACTTAAAGTAGTCTTAACAAACGTGAGTGCCTACTTTAAAATTTTGATATAATAATTTTTTTAGAATACAACTTTACTCAACATTGCTTGGCAAAGCTACTTTAATTATTTTTGCATACAGCCGTTATTCTTTTGTTAATTTCTTGGTGACTTTACTTTTTCTTTCTTTTACCGGATTTTAACCGCGTTTTTTTTCTATGTAATAAATATATCGACTTTTAAAGATTAATATAGTATAATTGATTTTTGATTTATATAATTTCTTTTTCTTCAAGTTTTTTTAGAAATAATTTTGCCCAAACTTTCGACTTTTCGACGATTTTTTTTCTCTTTTTTTTTCCTATCAGCTTACTTGTTTTTTTAACTTCGTTTTTCTATCCCAGATTCAGAGCCTTTTTTCACAGCCTTTCACTTATCACCACAATAAAAGAATTTACCTGGCTATATGTTGGTCTAATTGGTAGATTATTTAGGGCTTTTCTCCTCGCCTTTTTTCCGAGACGTGTTCACAATGGATATTATTTCCTTCACTGGACACAATTCCTTCGGCTTTCTACGACAGATTATTCCTATAGCCAGCTATAAGAATATAAAATATTTTACACTATAAGCTACAAAAAAAAACACTGCTTCTCGATTTTGCTTACGTTGTTTTTTGTTCGTCACTTTATTTTTTTCGGAACTATTTTTAGTAATATGTACTTGGTGAATTCGTTAGGCCGACATATAAATTTTTATTAAACTTTTTCTTATCACAATTTTTATTCCATTTATTTTTTTGCACTTTTAATGTGAATACTTAGACAGTCTTTTTGCTTCTGATTATTTCGCACCAATGGCTTTCCTAACAACCTATCGGATTTCTAGTCGGTTTTCCAATTTTCCATGGCTTTCCTAAATCGAATATTTGCCGAATTTTCTAGAAAAATAATTTTTTCCCTCCTAATCTCCATCTTTTTTCATACTCTATCATTGGTTTTCTTGTTTTTTTTTATCTAAAAACTTCTGATTTCTTTTTATTTATTAACTTGTACAAATTCCTTTATTCATTTTCCCAGATTTTCTTCCTAAACTGCAATTACGTCCTCTCGTCTTGCTTGTTCTCGCCAGTTCGACCTTTATAGACTTTCCTTTTACTAGGTCAACAGCAAAAGTAGAACGATCTTATTTTCATTCACAAATTCGATATTTTACCCTTTTTTTTAAACTTAACCAACTTGCGAACAAAATATATGAACTACCCTGTGTTGTTTTACTATCAATTTTTCCCCTTACGTTTATTATTTGTACTAACAACACAGTGCTAGCAACTGTAACATGAGTAGAAATAAAACAACAAAAAAACACATGAAAACAAAAGTGACAGCAGACCAATCAACCGGGATATTTACATTTGTGAAAATAAATAAAAATTAATAGAAAATCATTAAGTGCAGAAAATAAAAAACTGAAAAAATATATATAAAAACAAATCATCCAACCGGTTATATAAAAAAATAATAAACAAGGAGATTAAAAAAAACTCATCCATGTAGATATGTGCGCATACATTTGGACAGCACATTATATACATGGGCATATACATATGTCTATATGTATGCAGATACATTCTTTTATCCACTAATGTTCAACCGTAGTAAATAACAACACACATTTTAAAGGTAAGTAGCGTATTTATGTTTTATTACATTTACTTATCGGTCTTTACATTCCAGGCTATTTTAGTGTTGTAACCTAACCCAATAAACAATCCTATGAGGTAATTTTTTATATGAAGCGAAGCAACTTACACCACTGAACAGAGCAACAATTGTCATTGATTCGCCGTTCCCTTTTCTCATCCGCAACAACACTCCGGTACTACGAGAGTTCGAGGTAGGAGACGGTGTGCGGAAGTAATGGACGGATACATGACACAACAATTGAACGTGGGGAACTCTCATGACCCTGACAGAGTCTCAACATCTACCTGATACTAGCCGGGCCTATTTTTTTTTTTTTTTTTTTTTTTAACTAGCAAGTGAGTAAGATCCTCTTCCATTCTGTGCGTTATTAACTATATATGTAAATAATTTCAGTAGAATTTTTCATTGTCGGAAACCTCATCCATACCGTATTAGAACTACAGCCTCCTGCTGGACTTTTCTTGTGGTAAGAAAAACCATAGTGGCAACCCATAATATCGAAAGATAAGTAGTCAGTTTCTTGCAATTGGTTTCTTTTTACCAATTAGGCACATAAGTGCGAATATATTTAATTCGAACGCCTACAAAACTTGTTTTGAGGCAAAATTTTAAAATAATTAAATTAAAAGTTTATACATACATATTTGTCATGATTATCTGTTTTATCGTCATTATTTATTTATTTTTTTATTAATAAATTATTTCTTATCCTTTCCAGTTTGGGTAACGCCTCTATTTCTTTCTCCGATTGAATCTGGTAGCTCTACGGATGTGGATCCCTCTCTTAGATACTTTTATTGTGAAACACAAGTACCTGGAGAGCAAATGGTCTTACGACATAAACTCATTACGGGAAGTATACCTTGATTTCCTACGTAAAGTAAGAGTTTACTTTGTGCATCCCTCTTTTGTCTTTTCAGGTTTCATCCAATCTCAGCTATCGCTAGTCGAACTACCTGACGGTTGCTTACACTATTATTAGAAAAATAAGGGACAACACAGCAAACACTCATATCACAGATGGAAATCAGGTACTCTTCTTACAACTAATATTGCACTAGAAAATGGTCTGTAAGATTTAACTATTAATTGCTAGCCTATATCACAGGTGTTACGATACCTTTTTTTCTACGGATCTTAAAGTGAATTGCTAAATCTAAAAAATTTGGGACAACACAACAAACATTTCATTGTATAATTACTAAAAATAAGAATAATTAATGGTCTTATGTCCTATTATTGCACTTATTCTCGAGTTAAAATCGTAAAAATAATTACTTTCAGCTTAGCAATTCATACTTTAATATCCCTAACGTGATACACACCTATTTTCTTTCCCTCTAAATTCTCTAACTCGTACATCTGGTTACCTACAGGTCGGATCACTCTACACTTAAGAAATTTTCTGCAGAATTTTGCATTCAGGTTCTTTGTAAAGCTACTCTGCACCATATTTCTCCTATAGACCTTCTGTCCAGGAACAAATTTGATAATTCTGGCTCTCTTATTATAACGAGCGGCACTTCTTTCATAGGCTTTGGTCATATTCTCCTTGATTTGCTCTCGAATTATTTCAAGTTTTTCATTTGGCTTCGAAAGTACTCTGTGATCTGTAATTGACTGCAATTTTCTGCCCAATTTGTATTCTGCTCCACTTGAATACATGTGGTATCCAAACAGGGCGTAAAATGGTGTAAAACCTATTGCGCTATGGAACGAGTTTCTCAATGAGCAGTCAATTTCAGACAAATACAGATCCCAGTCTCGGTGGTCTTCCTTCAAATATGCTCTTATTGCTGATAAAATACTTTGGTTAACTCTTTCTGATGCATTACTACTTGGCTGATACACAGGGGTTTTGATTCGCTGTATTTGGTAGCTGTCGACTAAATTTTGAAAATTTTTTGAAGTAAATTGGACACCATTATCTGTATGTATGATTTCCGGTACGCCAAATTTGTGGAATACCTCATGCGTTAAAAATTCCATAACCTTTCCAGCTGTAGCTTCTGTCATAGCTTTTATAAATGTATATTTAGTAAAATGGTCGAGCACAATAAACACGTAACAGTTGCCACTTTTAGATCTTGGGTATTTTCCCAAGAAATCTAAATACAGTTTTTGAAAAGGCCGATCTGTGACGACTTGATTACCGATTCCTGGGCGAAGATTTTGGTGTGAGGGCTTTATCTCCTTACACGTCTGACAATTTCTTACAAATGCTTTTACCTGGGTGGACATTTTTGGCCAGTAAAAGAATCTTCTCAGCCGCTCTAATGTTTTTACCCCACCACCGTGCGCCGCGGTCAGACTGCTGTGAGCTTTTTCTATCAGCGTTTGGGTAATGTTCGCTGGAATCCAAAGCTTCCACAGGTGGTCTGTTTCATCTCCCCTGTCGAATTCGGTTTTCTTGAATACTAGACCGTCTTCAACTTTCAAATCTGGCAAAATTTTACTATTGGTGTTGATGTGTTCTATTAGCTCTAAATAATCCTCGCTTTGGAACTCTGTTGTTTCGAATCCCAGAAGCTCTTCGAGATTTATTTCTTCTACTTTACCACCTTCTTCATGCATACGAGACAATGTATCAGCTACAATGTTTTCAGAACCTCTTCTGTGAACGATATCAAAGTCGAATGCCTGTAACTGTAGTGACCATCGCGCCAGCCTTCCAGTCAAATCCTTCAACGACATCAGCCACTTAAGGCTAGCGTGGTCTGTGAGTATGGTAAAGGGCATCATTTCGACGTATGGGCGGAATTTTTGTACAGACATGGCTGCCGCCAAACATTCCTTTTCAGTCACGCTATAATTTCTCTGACAGGAATTAAGTTTCTGGCTGTAAAATGCTATGGGGTGTTCTTCGTTATCTTCGCTTAGCTGATACAAAACAGAGCCGATTCCGTAATCGCATGCATCGCACTGAATCCAGAATCGTTTTGTGAAATCAGCATGTCTTAGCACAGGAGCTGATGTCAGTGCTTTCTTCAGGTTTTCGAAAGCTTCAATTGCCTCAGGTGTCATCTCAAACTTTTTCGCCTTTTTGAGCCTGTCAGCTAGTGGTGCTGATATTGATGCAAAGTCTTTTATAAAACGGCGGTACCAACCGGCGGTTCCCAAAAAGCTGCGCACCTCTCGAGGAGACCTCGGTACCCTTATTTCCCGGATTGCTTTTACTTTTTCCGGATCCGTTCTTAAATTTCCACCACCAATGATAAACCCAAGATACTTCAGCTGTTGGAAGCAAAATTGCGATTTCTGTATACCTATTGTTAAATTAGCTTTTCTCAGACATGCAGCTACTTCTGCAAGAATTTTTAAGTGCTTTTCAAAAGTATCGGAAATCACCAGAAGGTCGTCTAAATATATAAAAACATTCTCTTTTAATTTTTGAGGAATGACTTTGTCCATAAGTCTACAGAGGCGTTGAGCCGCGTTACAAAGTCCGAAGGGCATTACGCGAAATTGGTAAAGTGGCCGACCTGCCACGGTAAACGCAGTACATGGCCTACACTCCTCATCAAGCTCTATCTGCCAGAAAGCAAATTTTAGGTCGACGCTACTTATAAAATAAGTCTCATCGATTCGACTCAATATCCCATCAATATTTTGAAGAGGGTAAGCATCTTTGATGGTAATTTTGTTGAGCCTTCTGGCGTCAAGGCAGAACCTATTCTTCCCTGGTTTCCTAACTACGGTTGTTCTATTTGACCAGGGGCTTTCGCTCTCTTCTATGACGTTTAACGATAACATTGTGTCAATTTCTCGGTATACTATTTCTTGGACTGCTGGGGATAAAGGATAGTGACGATCCTTAAAGGGCACCGCACCATCTACCAATTTAATAGTGTGTTTTTCTAGAGAAGTGCATCCTAAACCTTCCTTTTCGAACGCAGGAAACAAATCAATGACCTTATTTAGTTCTACCCGCTGTTTCTCATTCAAAGTATGAGGATTCGATCTGTGATCGCTTAAATCAAAATGGTTTTGTATATTTTCAATCTGTAATTCCTCAACTCCGAAAACTTCCGGCGCTAGGTTAAAAACTCTCCAAAAATCGACTCCTAGATAAGCCTCTTGTTCAAGATCTGGGCATAAGTAAAATACAATTGGCTTTGTGGTTTCCCTAAAAGTAACACTTAATTCAGTTTTCCCCAATAATCTATGCTCTTTTCCAGCTGCGGTTGAAACGACAGAAAATATCGGATTAAAACTAACTTGTAATTTGTCTATTAGCTCCCTGCATCCTTTTCCTAATAAACTAATAGATGCTCCAGTGTCTAAAAGACCTGTAACACAGATATCTTTTATGCTGATTTTGGCAAAAACACGCGGATCATTTTTTCCATCGGCTGTCTTTATGGTCTCTAAGGCTAATTTTCTAATCTTTCGTTTTTCGGCAAATTTACTTCTTAGTTTTCTGATTCTATTTGAAACTATTTTTCTAAACCCTATCGCTTCATTGAATATTCTACGTCTAACTTTTTCATAATTACTTTGACGTTCTTCAAGTGTATAAGTATGACGCATTTGTGGAATGAACTTGTTGAAACTTTTAACTGTTTTAATCAAATTTATTTTATTCCCTTTTAAGATGGGCCTATTGGCGGGATTTCCTTGGAACGATGGTTCCCCGCTGTTACCTCGCTCCTGGGAAAATTTCTATTACTTAGGCAATTGCTACAATTTGGTGATTTGACGTCAGCCTTACCACATCGATAGCAGAATAATGTTCTTGTTGTTGAGGGACAATGGGTGAACATGTGACCTGGTTGACGGCAATTCCAGCAATTTAATATTTTGGCACTGGATGGATTTTGCACCCTATTTGCTTCTAATTCAGCTACTTCTTCATATGGCTCATTAATGTCTATGGGACTGTCTGCTGGTTTCTCGACAATCTCATGGACTTGCCTGGTATACCGATTAAGGGGTGTAGATGTGGCTAAGCTTTTGGGCTCTTTCCTGCAGAATACCTTTTCCGCCTCCACGCATTCCTGTCGCAATTCTTCAACGGTATTAACAGTAATGGCGTAAACTCTACTTTTTAGATCATCTCTTAAATTTTTCTTGATCATTTTAATCATCTCTCTTTCAGGTATTGACCGGTCTAATCGCGAGCGCATTTGCGTCATGACAAAGAAAAAAGTATCGATGCCTTCTCCAGGCTGCTGTTTTCTTTCAACCATGTCGCTTAACAGCTCGAAACTAGATCGCGTGCTTTGATACTGCTTCAATAAGGCCTCCTTCAGCGTGAGCCATTCCGAGACATAATTTGTCTGGATATATAGCCAATACCATTTTTCGGCTACTCCCTTGACGAAGAGGTGGAAATTATCTAAAACTTCTTGCCACGTAACTTTGTACTGCTTTTGTAGACTCTCGATACGGAAAACAAAATCCTCCACCGCCAGTTTATTTGGATTGCCAGGCCCCACTTGTCTATTCTCATCCTCTGGTAAGTTTTAGAATGACTAGTGTCAAAATTTTCATCTGACGCTATCGATGACCTAGCGGAATCCCTTGGTGATATGTCTTCCAAATTCGAAGTTCCATTGTTGCTCTTGATCCTACTCGGTGCAAGTTCGTCTCGCAACTTCTGGTTTTCTTGCTGCGTATGCTTAAGCACAAGACTGATTTTTCTGACGGCGGCCGTCAGGTCTGCCATTTGCCTTTTCATGTCACTCACCTGAGAGGAAACGTCCTGCTCTATCCTACCCCTACCATGTTCCTCATTAGCTACTTGTTGCTGTGCCCTACTAGCCTCGTAAGCTCTACGTGCAGCTTCACTAGTGCTAGGCTGGTTAGCATTTATTGTTTGGGACATATCAATAAATTGGGATGGGTTATTTTCGGTACCCTGACTCATTTTTAAATTTATCTCTCGAATTGGGTTCCTGCAGGTAGTGTTATTATCATACGTTTTATCTAAATCAGATGGCGTAGAACGGTTGGAATCAAAATGAACCTGCCTAATTCTTTTCCTAGTCTCTCTATCAGCCGAGCTCAGGGACATTAACGTGTCGTATTCTATATAAATTCAAATTTTCGTGCAAAAACTGCGCTAGGTAAAACTAAGTCTATGCTAGATTTAGATCAAACAATTAAATTTTCAGTGAGTTCACGGGAATTATAAAAATTATGCTTTAATAAAAATATGTATAGATGTATATATATGCATATGAGTTGTTATCTTTAATAATATCAAAAAATATATGTAATGTTCTAGATCGGGTTTGGCATGTAGATAAGTAGCGGTTGTCGAAGTGGTTATCAAAAATATTTAAAAAAATAAAAAGAAATTCATTCAGGTATCATCGCAGTACGTAAATCGACATTAAACAAACAAAATGTATTCCCCATACGATCATGACCTATACAGTTTTCATATCATGAGATTATGGGAGTTTTAGAATGAAGCTTGATACAACTGACCTTATGATTTTTAATGTTCACAAGCGGTTATCAAAACTGTCATTCTATTATCACACCAAAATGTCTAAAAGCTGAAACTATTTAAAAATTACAAAAAAAAATAAAAGAAATGATACCAATACAAGTAGAGAAACAATTACTGTACGAACACATTTTCTAAGCTATTGGTATCTTTCCCAGAATGCATTAGTAGAAACGCTAGATTCCCAATACCAAACCTAAATCACTTCCATACTACCTTTTGAGATTTATTCTCCTAAGGGCTATGGAATAAAATTTCAAGTTTAGCTCAAGGTAATATACCATTTCGTAGGGCTATTGATAAAAAAACTAGCTGTCTATTGATACATGCTTAGCTGACTTTACATGCTATTTTCACGTTATTTTGGGAAACCCTAATCGAACTTAGTTTTTCCCCAAATCGTATGCTTCTAGATTGGGCGCCATTTATGTTACGGCCGTAGGGACCAGTGAGGTTTCCGACTAGCTTTACAGGTGAACATATCCCAGACGGTTCCATCCCTTCTCACTCGGTACACCGCACATAATAAAAAAACAGAAAACAACATAAAACAACATTTACTCTTAGAACCACGTACCTGACAATGACACCTTTTAATAAATTTTCCATGAGGCAGATGTTATCCTCAGAATTTGCCCACCCAACCATGTCACAATTAGATCCCAAAAATTTAGTTATATTTGTGACCCAATAACCCACCCGACTTCTCCTACCTTACCTTACATTCATGCCATAAACCCTTTTTAAATTCAAGCCAACGACATATTTAAAATTTTAATTTTTTCAAACTCAATTACATATTTATAAAAAAAAAACTTAAGTCTAACAATTTTTTTAATCCTATATTCTATCTAACGATATAATATTTTTTTTTAATATATTTATTATTACAAAACTACTCCTACCACAAAATTTTTTATCATAAACTTAATAAATTACGTAAATCTACAAATGTACAGCAAAAGGTTCTTTATTTATTTTGGCTATCAAACACCACTTTTCTTTAAGGTCTGTATAATTAAATTATCACCGGTGAAAATTGTTGCTTCCTAAGTTCATTTCAATATCTCAAATAATCACAATCTATTCTACTACTAAAAACCCTAACCTGAAGGAGCTCCCTAAGGTTGGTAAAATTCTCCTGCACTTTTCAGGAATATTAATTTTTGACTTAATACACTTATTGCTGCGAACCAAAAAGCAAAAATCTTTTTGTTTCCGGTAGACTAAATAAAACAAACGATATTACTGCAAAACTAAAAGAAATTTCTCATTGCCTGACTTTAGGCGTAAATTTTCTATACACTAAATTCTTATCAGATCTCCAAACCGTTTACTGTACTGACCACTAAATACAGGGGAAATTATTCTTAACACATTAGGCCTAACCACACTAATTAAAGACAAAATCCTTATACAAATATTAAGCTAAACTGAAGTTTTTGTTATATTTTTATTCTTTTGTTAATTTTATTTCTTGGTGACTTTACTTTTTCTTTCTTTTACCGGATTTTAACCGCGTTTTTTTTTCTATGTAATAAATATATCGACTTTTAAAGATTAATATAGTATAATTGATTTTTGATTTATATAATTTCTTTTTCTTCAAGTTTTTTTAGAAATAATTTTGCCCAAACTTTCGACTTTTCGACGATTTTTTTTCTCTTTTTTTTCCTATCAGCTTACTTGTTTTTTAACTTTGTTTTTCTATCCCAGATTCAGAGCCTTTTTTTCACAGCCTTTCACTTATCACCACAATAAAAGAATTTACCTGGCTATATGTTGGTCTAATTGGTAGATTATTTAGGGCTTTTCTCCTCGCCTTTTTTCCGAGACGTGTTCACAATGGATATTATTTCCTTCACTGGACACAATTCCTTCGGCTTTCTACGACAGATTATTCCTATAGCCAGCTATAAGAATATAAAATATTTTACACTATAAGCTACAAAAAAAAACACTGCTTCTCGATTTTGCTTACGTTGTTTTTTGTTCGTCACTTTATTTTTTTCGGAATTATTTTTAGTAATATGTACTTGGTGAATTCGTTAGGCCGACATATAAATTTTTATTAAACTTTTTCTTATCACAATTTTTATTCCATTTATTTTTTTGCACTTTTAATGTGAATAGTTAGACAGTCTTTTTGCTTCTGATTATTTCGCACCGATGGCTTTCCTAACAACCTATCGGATTTCTAGTTGGTTTTCCAATTTTCCATGGCTTTCCTAAATCGCCATATTTGCCGAATTTTCTAGAAAAATAATTTTTTCCCTCCTAATCACCATCTTTTTTCATACTCTATCATTGGTTTTCTTGTTTTTTTTTATCTAAAAACTTCTGATTTCTTTTTATTTATTAACTTGTACAAATTCCTTTATTCATTTTCCCAGATTTTCTTCCTAAACTGCAATTATGTCCTCTCGTCTTGCTTGCTCTCGCCAGTTCGACCTTTATAGACTTTCCTTTTACTAGGTCAACAGCAAAAGTAGAACGATCTTATTTTCATTCACAAATTCGATATTTTACCCTTTTTTTAAACTTAACCAACTTGCGAACAAAATATATGAACTACCCTGTGTTGTTTTACTATCAATTTTTCCCCTTACGTTTATTATTTGTACTAACAACACAGTGCTAGCAACTGTAACATGAGTAGAAATAAAACAACAAAAAAACACATGAAAACAAAAGTGACAGCAGACCAATCAACCGGGATATTTACATTTGTGAAAATAAATAAAAATTAATAGAAAATCATTAAGTGCAGAAAATAAAAAACTGAAAAAAATATATAAAAACAAATCATCCAACCGGTTATATAAAAAAAATAATAAACAAGGAGATTTAAAAAAAACTCATCCATGTAGATATGTGCGCATACATTTGGACAGCACATTATATACATGGGCATATACATATGTCTATATGTATGCAGATACATTCTTTTATCCACTAATGTTCAACCGTAGTAAATAACAACACACATTTTAAAGGTAAGTAGCGTATTTATGTTTTATTACATTTACTTATCGGTCTTTACATTCCAGGCTATTTTAGTGTTGTAACCTAACCCAATAAACAATCCTATGAGGTAATTTTTTATATGAAGCGAAGCAACTTACACCACTGAACAGAGCAACAATTGTCATTGATTCGCCGTTCCCTTTTCTCATCCGCAACAATTTTCTTATGGTTTTAGTTTTCTTAGCTCATTGGGTAGTATGAATGAGGGAAAGTATTTTGCTTTTTGCTTGAGAAGTTTTTTAAAACACAAAATTCCGGAAATTGTTCAATATAAAATAAAGTTTTTTTTTTTGGTTTTAAAACAAATTTTTAGGTAGAGGGCGGGTACTTTTTTTATTCATACTACCCAATATGTCCTTGCATGGAATTTCTCTATAATAAAACATATATTCAGAGTCTTTCTTTAAACATGGGGAGTTTATATCTTTCTCTCGTGTAATTTTTTTCTTTTGTACTAAGTCTGATACTTGACTTTTTATAACAGCTCGAAATGGCATAGATGTCGCTTGCTAAATTACAATTTCAAGAATATTCAATTTAAACTATTTTCAAAAAACAATAATACAATACATACCCGACTATTTCCTTTTGAAAATGGAAATAATGTCTATGGAAATAACGTTTGTAGTAGTGTATGTGTAGCCTTATTATGTTTTGTTTATAATGTACCACTTGACTTATTTAACTTTATATGTATTCTCTACTTTTTTTAAATGCTTTATGTATTTCAGGATAACGGTTTATTTGTACATAGAACTCCACTAGAATATTCATATTGTTTATATCTGTCTCTTTTCTTCTTTTGTAACATATACGTAGATAAAAACTTAGATAATAAGCTTAAATCATATGAGCAAATGGGATGTTTGAAAAAGGCGTCATTAATAAACTTGTACTCGAAAAGAAAAGACGTGTCGTGTTTTATTATAAGCGCCTAAAGTCTCAGAAGTGGGATACCGAAATAATTAAACATTTTTTTTCTATTCCGATTGAGTGAAGTGAAAAAAGAATAACTGCCTGTTTTTGCAATAAAACTTATATTCCAAAGAAAACTAATTTGGTTAAAAAAACGTTTGACTAAAAGAAATAAAGAGGAATATTAGACTGAATTAAAAATATCACTATTGGATAAAGACAGTGGTTCAGTTTACGTTCAGCTAAGAATAAAAGAAACGAATAATAGAGAAGGAAGTCAAATCCAAAAGGAGTCAAGGAAGGCAAAGCTGTTAGAAAGCTTAAACAAAAACTTAAATCTAACAATATCGTAGCAACGAAAGCGGATAAAGGAAATACAACGGTATTAATCAACAAGAATGAGTACATCGAAAAAACGGAACAGTTAATAGTGGATACTAAATGCAGGAGAATCAGGAAAGATCCTACAGACGAATACCAATCAAAGGTAAAGGAATTAATAAAAAAGGCAACCAAAGCAATAAAACCAGGCACATCATATTCATTAACACTTATGACTCCAGCCGCTCCATCTATGATCGCTTTACCGAAGATACATAAGCAAAACACGCCAATGAGACCCATAATTAATTATAAATCTGCTCCGAGCTATAGACTATCCAAATACTTAAAAACAATACTGAAAGATACCTTGGACCTAGAGAATAAACACACAATAGCCAACACCGCGGAATTAGTTAACAAGATAGGGAGCATACAGATAACAGAAAATACTAAACTAGTCTCATTTGATATAAAAGATTTATATCCATCAATCCCAACAACAGAGACAATAAACATTCTACATAAAACACTACTCAATAAAACAGAAGACGTGGATTTTTAATGCAACTCACAAGCACGCTAAAAGCCACATTGGAGCAAAATTACTTCAAACTCAACAATAGCATATATAGGCAAATCAACGGACTAGGAATGGGAAATCCAACATCAGCAATACTCATGGAAGTATTTATGCAAAATTTAGAAGAGAAATACGTAGACGAGTTAAAAACAAATTTTGGGGTAACATTCTATGCAAGATACGTGGACGATATGATATGTGTAATAGAAGGATATATGGAGGAGCAAATTCTGGATCTACTGAACAAACAACACAAAAACATAAAATTTACAATGGTGGAGGAGAACGATAGGATAAACTACCTAGACCTAACGATTAGGGCAAACAAGAGCTTAAATAGAATTGAATACGAAGTATACAGAAAACCAACCGCTACAGATACAATAATACACAACTCATCAAACCATCCTCAACAGCATAAGAACGCAGCAATTAGGCAATTAATAACGAGACTTGAGCGAATACCCCTTACAAGTGAGGCCTATATGAAAGAGTTAGGAATAATGTATAACATAGCGGAAAACAACGGATATAAAAAAGACCTAGTTGACAAGATTAGAAAGGATATCGAGGCAAGTAAGAAACGGAACAGGAACAAGAAAAGAACACCTGGGCTACCTTTACGTATATGGGAAAATTAAGTTATTTAAATTATTTATCAATTATTTAACCAAATTAGTTTTCTTTGGAATATAAGTTTTACTGCAAAAACAGGCAGTTATTTTTTTCACTTCACTCAATCGGAATAGAAAAAAATGTTTAATTATTTCGGTATCCCACTTCTGAGACTTTAGGCGCTTATAATAAAACACGACACGTCTTTTCTTTTCGAGTACAAGTTTATTAATGACGCCTTTTTCAAGCATCCCATTTGCGCATATGATATAAGCTTATTATCTAAGTTATTATCTACGTATATGTTACAAAAGAAGAAAAGAGACAGATATATACAATATGAATATTCTAGTGGAGTTCTATGTACAAATAAACCGTTATGCTGAAATACATAAAGCATTTAAAAAAAGTAGAGAATACATATAAAGTTAAATAAGTCAAGTGGTACATTATAAACAAAACATAATAAGGCTACACATACACTACTATAAACGTTATTTCCATGGACATTATTTCCATTTTCAAAAGGAAATAGTCGGGTATGTTCTGTATTATTGTATTTCGAAAATAGTTTAAAATGAATATTCTTGAAATTGTAATTTAGCAAGCGACATCTATGCCATTTCGAGCTGTTATAAAAAGTCAAGTATTAGACTTAGTACAAGAGAAAAAAAATTACATGAGAGAAAGATATAAACTCCCCATGTTTAAAGAAAGACTCTGAATATATGTTTTATTATAGAGAAATTCCATGCAAGGACATATTGGGTAGTATGAATAAAAAAGTACCCGCCCTCTACCTAAAAATTTGTTTTAAAACCAAAAAAAAAAACTTTATTTTATATTGAACAATTTCCGGAATTTTGTGTTTTAAAAAACTTCTCAAGCAAAAAGCAAAATACTTTCCCCCATTCATATTACCCAATGAGTTAAGAAAACTAAAACCATAAGAAAATATAAATGAAAAATTTATTTAAGAATATTTATTTTAAGTATTATCACAACTTCAGTAGTTAATATAAAAAATAATTTGACAAGTGAATGTACAGGAGTGTTTACAAAAACATAGCAGAAAGTTTAATGTAAAAAAGGACGACCTTATAAAACATCTCCCATTCGATCCCAATAAACTACTTCGGGTGATGGTAAATTCATTCGAGATAAATAAGAGAAAGAATATGCAAAATGTAAAAAAAAACCCAATTACCGCACAACTCCATGATTTGGGAAGTATTTAAGACTTTTTCAGTACCATCTATCAGCTTGATTTTTACCATAGGTTTAGTTTTTCTGCGTAATGAACCAAGATGGATTTACCCCTTTGTATGTAAAAGCATTGATTTATATCACTAGCAACCGCTGAAATGTTATAGTGAGAACAAATAGCTAAGACAGGTTCAACCAGGCAAGCTATTCCACTGGGCAAACCATTAATAATAATATCGGGACGATTCAAAGCTTTTTGCAATTTATTTTGCTCCAATTCAAGTTTAGGTATTTTCTCCATGACGTGAGCTTCTACTGTATCAATTTTATTATTGCACTGGGTAAAGTTGTTTTTGAGATCTGCATTCGGGGAAGATAGATCAGCACGTAAGCAGACAGTTGATGTCTCAACCAAATTTTTGGGGCTAAGTTGTTCCGTGCGCAATTCAGCAGCAAATGAAGAGAAATTGGACTTTAATTTATTGTCAATTTCATCAATATATTTCTGCATTGTAGAACTATCACCTTTAGAGCTGTGTTTACCACGACCTTTAGCACAGTTAAAGCATACACTTTCACTGTCGCCGATTAGGGCATATAGGTCGTCAGATATCTTAGCACATGACGCATGATACCAAACTTCGCATGAGTCGCATTCCAGCCATTGTCAGTGTTAGTTACAGTTTTTTTGCAAGTCCCACATTTAGCTGCAGGTGCCATTTTAAAGTTGAACAAGTGTATGACTTTAGTATAGTATAGGTTAGGTTGAAATTGTAGAAAAACTTTTGCTTAATGAGTGGCCCACAGAGACTTCAAACAATGTTTGGACACTGAATTATATAATCCGGACAAGTTCGCTTATGTATGTGCCTTACAACAGTTTTTATTTATCAAGATTTAATCTGGCTTAGTAAAAAAGAAATATTTAGTTGATTGCCGCTAAAAAAACACGTCACTCGTTCATAGCGTTGCCAGCAGATGACTGAAAAGCCAATTGTATTGTTTGCAATCTTTGTCATAGCAAAAGTATTTGTTTTGGTTTTGCTCATGTGCGAAACGATTGAAAATATTTTAATAAATTGTGTCTTCGGATGAAACGTTTGTGAAAAGTTTTGTTTGTTTGCACACTCTGTCGAGTACTAAAAGTTTTTACAATTTTTTACTGAACTTTACTGCATTTTACTAAATTGCTTTCGTTTACACAAAATACAGTAAATGAGAGCACAAATTGGGAGAGTAAAGTGACAGTTCATGGCTGAGTATAGAAAAATAGAAAAATGATTAATTGTACTAAATAAGCCAATGGTGTACCATTGTACTTTTAAAATCCGAAGTGTACCAAAAATGATCAATTGTACCAACTTTACCATCCCTGTTTTGGACTGCTGTTTTTGACTGTTGTCGACTATATGATCTAAAATAATCCTTTAGTGCCATGATGACCTCCCTTGTGTTAGTTGTCTTCGTCGGATATAACCGTACGAACTTTGTGCAAGAATCTACAACAACTAAGATATGCTTTACTGTCCTACCATTATCAACTGGCCCATAGTGGTCTATGTGAATCACGTCAAACGGTTTATTCGGCTTCGGTATACTGTTCAGATATCCTTCCTCTTTGTCGTGTTTCGACGAATACCAATAACTTTTCAGGATAAGATCAGTCATCTTATCGGTACCAACATGACCAATTTCATGATGATACTTGTATAAAACGTGGTCCCCCATGTCTTCAGGAACGTAAAATAATAAATTGCCGCCTCCTGCCTTTCTATATAGAACACCATTTCTCATCTCGTACAGACTATGTTCACTAGCCTGTAGCTTCTCCCTCAAGTACCCCATCTTCCGATCCCTATTCTGACAAATTATCAAGTTCTCCTCGAAAGTATTCGACTCCACTACCATTATGTTCGTGCACCTACTCAGTGCGTCTGCGTGTTGCATTCTTTTTCCCGAACGATGTGCCAGTTCATACTCGTAATTCTGAAGTTCCAGGGCCCAACGTGCTATCCTATGGTTCAATTCCTTTCTGTTTAACGTCATAGCGAGAGAGTTACAGTCGGTCACAATCTTAAATTTTCTACCCTGAAGATAAATACGAAATCTCTCCAATGCATAAATTATGGCTAGCGTCTCTAACTCACAGCTATGGTATCTTAACTCTGCCTCCGTCGTCCTCTTAGAGAAATAAAAAATTGGATGGAACTTGCCATCACCCTTCTTCTGCAGCAGCACCGCCCCAAAGCCTATTGAACTGTCATCACAATGAAGCTCAGTATCATGTTTTGGATCGTATAAGGCAAGCACCGGTGACTCCATTAACTTTTTCTTAAGCAGTTCAAATGCACTCAATTCTTTTTCCTCCAAAAAAAATTTCTTATCCTTCTTTGTCAGATCATATAAAGGTTTTGCCAGCGTTGAAAAGTCCTTTACAAAGCGCCGAAAATAGGAACAAAGACCTAAAACACTCTGTACCGAGTGTTGTTTATTCGGAAACGGGAAGTCCTGTATAGCCTTTAACCCCTTATCATCAGCCCTTATACCACTGCCATCGATTGAATATCGTAAGTATTTAACCGAGGTCTGAAAAAATTCGCACTTATCATTCCTCAATTCCAAATTATTCTCAACCAAACGTGTGAAGACTTCCTTCAAAATCTGCAGATGCTCCTCAATATTATCGTCCAAATAAATTATTATCCTGTCATTTCTAACCATATCCGCGAAAGCCCTATTCACAAATCTCTGAAAAACGGACGGTGCATTTTTCAGCCCCAATGGCATTCTCAAAAACTCATACTGTACCAAGGGTGTCACAAAAGATGTAAGCCTAATAGAATCGGGATGTACAAAGACATGAAAAAACCCATTCTTCAAATCTAATTTCGTAAAAAATTTCTTCCCGGAAAGCCTATCTAAACGATCATCGAAGAAAGGAATCGGATAATTATACTTCGCTGTCACCTTGTTCAAAACACGATAATCCACACAAATCCTTAATTCCCCTGTCTTCTTTCTGACCAGTACGATAAGTGAGACAAATTCTGATTCACTCGGCCTTATATATCCCTTTTCCAAGTATTCGTCTAATAAAATTTGCAATTCCGATCTTTCGGCATATGACAGCCTCCTAGGATTGCAACTAAAAGGTCTATCGTCATTTAAATTTATCTCGCTATATACCCTGGGTTTAGAGGGACGTTCGGGTCGTACATAATAATCATTGTATAACTTAAATAGTCTATCCCTGCCTCGATAATCGATTCCATCACCTACGGTCAATGTACAATCATCCTCCTCCCCTACATCTATATTCAGAACTGCCCTCTCAAAACTGTCGCCATCATCAACATCAGGCTCAACATCCCCCTTGCGCAAAGACACAATTCCTAAATTCCCTTTTGTTAAGAAGTCCCTACCCAATACACATTCAAATACCATAGATTCATCAGGAACTACTAAAAATTCTAGGTCTATAACTTTCCCATCTACAACCAAAAAGCATTTAAATTTCCCATAAATATTCAATTTTGATTTATTAGTCCCAAAAAATGCAGAAGTGCAAAATAAAAGTTTGTTCATACTAATTCTATTCATAACACTCGACCTCCTCACAAAACTCACTGGACTACCGGAATCGATCAGGCATTCTAAGAAAAAATTATAATTAAAACTAGAATCCATGCAAAATTTAAAATACCTTACATATTCATTTTGGTCCATAAACTGGACGGCTGCTTTTCGTTCTGGACAAACTGCTACACGGTGCTTAAGACTTCCACATCCAAAGCAGGAACCCAAAGGAGTTGCAGTTATAACATCTCAATTTCTTTTCCTTTTCTTCACCCATCTGGCCACTATTATTTTGATAATATTGCTGCTTTTGTTCTTTTAAACTGATTTTAGAAAAGGCCTGCAGGAGTTGCGTCTTATTTGCGTAACACTGTAAGCTAGCTTGCACTCTAAGTTGCTCTTCAGGAATACCTTCAATGATGATGTCGATTAATTCATCATCAGAAATATCAACCTTGTTAGCCAAAACAATTTTGTCGTTATAGTAGTCTGTGAATGTTTCACCGAATTGCCATACGCGCGCTTCAAATTTACGACGCATTGTTAATTTATTTTCCTTTGTACAGAAAATTTCTTTCATCTCAGTCAAAATTTCTTCGGCACTTTCGTAAACGAAATTCGGTTCTGAATGTAACCACGTCTGAGCCTTTCCTCTCAACTTGCACATTAGTAAGGCCTTGGTTGTATTTTCATCCACACAATATACGTCAATTATACTTTTAAATTGAGTTATCCATAATTCTGGCAATAACCCACCATCATAATCAGGTAGCATATCTTTTAATATACTGAAGGATGCACTCAGTTTATTTCTGTGCGTATTGGAACAAAATCCTTCATCGTTTTGTGCACACACACTCACTGTGTCTTTGTCCTTTTCATTTTCAGCAACATTCTTTGCAGTTTTATTTTGACACTTCTTTTCAAATAAAGCAATCTTTTGTAACAAGTCATTTTCTTTCTTTAGTAACTCTCGTTCTCGCGTAACAATTTCCAATTCTTTTTTCAGTAATTTTCCAAGTAATTCAAAATCATTTTTTTCTTTCATTTGAACTATACTTCGATCATTTGTTTCACACTCATTCATTGCGCCTTCATTTGTATCACCTTCTCTTTCGCATTCATTTCTTTCTCGTCCACCAGCAATATCATTTTCAAAATTTTCATTTTCACCACTTACATCTTCCCTTTGCTCAATCATGTCGTCTTCCGGATATTCCCCTCTTTTTTCGGCCGGCACTTCGTTTAATCTTAGCAGAAGGGCGTTTTTTTTTACCTGTTGACGGCAAGCCAAGATGCTGCAGCCAGTGACGTAGTTGTGCAGCGGTATATTTTCCACACACGCTTTCCATTTTAAGTAATAATATTCATTAAACGTTTCTTTTATTCTTAGCTGAACGTAAACTGAACCACTGTCTTTATCCAATAGTGATATTTTTCATTCAGTCTAATATTCCTCTTTATTTCTTTTAGTCAAACGTTTATTTAACCAAATTAGTTTTCTTTGGAATATAAGTTTTACTGCAAAAACAGGCAGTTATTCTTTTTTCACTTCACTCAATCGGAATAGAAAAAAATGTTTAATTATTTCGGTATCCCACTTCTGAGACTTTAGGCGCTTATAATAAAACACGACACGTCTTTTCTTTTCGAGTACAAGTTTATTAATGACGCCTTTTTCAAACATCCCATTTGCTCATATGATTTAAGCTTATTATCTAAGTTTTTATCTACGTATATGTTACAAAAGAAGAAAAGAGACAGATATATACAATATGAATATTCTAGTGGAGTTCTATGTACAAATAAACCGTTATCCTGAAATACATAAAGCATTTAAAAAAAGTAGAGAATACATATAAAGTTAAATAAGTCAAGTGGTACATTATAAACAAAACATAATAAGGCTACACATACACTACTACAAACGTTATTTCCATAGACATTATTTCCATTTTCAAATTGTAATTTAGCAAGCGACATCTATGCCATTGCGAGCTGTTATAAAAAGTCAAGTATCAGACTTAGTACAAAAGAAAAAAAATTACATGAGAGAAAGATATAAACTCCCCATGTTTAAAGAAAGACTCTGAATATATGTTTTATTATAGAGAAATTCCATGCAAGGACATATTGGGTAGTATGAATAAAAAAAGTACCCGCCCTCTACCTAAAAATTTGTTTTAAAACCAAAAAAAAAACTTGATTTTATATTGAACAATTTCCGGAATTTTGTGTTTTAAAAAACTTCTCAAGCAAAAAGCAAAATACTCTCCCTCATTCATACTACCCAATGAGTTAAGAAAACTAAAACCATAAGAAAATATAAATGAAAAATTTATTTAAGAATATTTATTTTAAGTATTATCACAACTTCAGTAGTTAATATGAAAAATAATTTGACAAGTGAATGTACAGGAGTGTTTACAAAAAATAGCAGAAAGTTTAATGTAAAAAAACAAGGACGACCTTATAAAACATCTCCCATTCGATCCCAATAAACTACTTCGGGTGATGGTAAATTCATTCGAGATAAATAAGAGAAAGAATATGCAAAATGTAAAAAAAGAGAAAAAACTCAATCACCGCACAGCTCCATGATTTGGGAAGTACTTAAGACTTTTTCAGTACCATCTATCAGCTTGATTTTTACCATAGGTTGGTCCCTGTTTAGTTTACGGTACCAAGAAATTATAGTTTTTCTGCGTAATGACCTGCATATGAATTGCAATTTGTTTCCAGCATCAGTGAGGTTATCATTGAGATATATTCGAGCACCAACATCAGTGGCAATAACGTGTTTTAATAGAATCGCAGGATTTTTAAAATAAGCTCTCATGATCTCATCTCGCAATTTCACGTGATTAAATTTCACCAAGATGGATTTACCCCTTTGTATGCAAAAGCATTGATTTATATCACTAGCAACCGCTGAAATGTTATAGTGAGAACAAATAGCTAACACAGGTTCAACCAGGCAAGCTATTCCACTGGGCAAACCATTAATAATAAAATCGGGACGATTCAAAGCTTTTTGCAATTTATTTTGCTCCAATTCAAGTTTAGGTATTTTCTCCATGAACTGAGCTTCTACTGTATCAATTTTATTATTGCACTGGGTAAAGTTGTTTTTGAGATCTGCAACCGGGGAAGATAGATCAGCACGTAAGCAGGCAGTTGATGTATCAACCAAATTTTTGGGGCTAAGTTGTTCCGTGCGCAATTCAGCAGCAAATGAAGAGAAATTGGACTTTAATTTATTGTCAATTTCATCAATATATTTCTGCATTGTAGAACTATCACCTTTAGAGCTGTGTTTACCACAACCTTTAGCACAGTTGAAGCATACACTTTCACTGTCGCCGATTAGGGCATATAGGTCGTCAGATATCTTAGCACATGACGCATGATACCAAACTTCGCATGAGTCGCATTCCAGCCATTGTCAGTGTTAGTTACAGTTTTTTTGCAAGTCCCTCATTTAGCTGCAGGTGCCATTTTAAAGTTGAACAAGTGTATGACTTTAGTATAGTATAGGTTAGTTTGAAATTGTAGAAAAACTTTTGCTTAATGAGTGGCCCACAGAGACATCAAACAATGTTTGGACACTGAATTACATAATCCGGACAACATTTAATCTGGCTTAGTAAAAAAGATATATTTAGTTGATTGCCGCTAAAAAACACGTCACTCGTTCATAGCGTTGCCAGCAGATGAGTGAAAAGACAATTGTATTGTTTGCAATCTTTGTCATTGCAAAAGTATTTGTTTTGGTTTTGCTCATGTGCGAAACAATTGAAAATATTTTAATAAATTGTGTCTTCGGATGAAACGTTTGCGAAAAGTTTTGTTTGTTTGCACACTCTGTCGAGTACCAAAAGTTTTTAAAATTTTTTACTGAACTTTACTGCATTTTACTAAATTGCTTTCGTTTACACAAAATACAGTAAATGAGAGCACAAATTGGGAGAGTAAAGTGACAGTTCATGGCTGAGTATAGAAAAATAGAAAAATGATTAATTGTACTAAATAAGCCAATGGTGTACCATTGTACTTTTAAAATCCGAAGTGTACCAAAAATGATCAATTGTACCAACTTTACCATCCCTGTTTTGGACTGCTGTTTTTGACAGATTACGTTCATGGTAGACTAATATACAAGGTAGCCCTGGAACGCCAGCTGATTAGTTTTTTATTTGCTTTTTTCATGGTACGAACCAAGGTGGATTTATACAGGTGATATTATAAGCACATCTGTTCTACTTTTTTCCGCAAATTAGATGCTGATATGTCAAAATTTGTATACGTTGACATAGGGGCTGAGATGTCAAATGTTTTTGTAATGTTGTAGTTGTTTTAGAAGCAACACCACCTGATAAAATTAATGCAACTTGGTACGAACTATCAAATCTTGTGTATATGTGAAATAACTACGTTGCACACACAATACCACACGTATGTTTGCTGCTTATGTTCTTCAAACACACACATACCCTCTCTATTAATGTTTGACATATCGTACCCCAAATGTACATTTGGATTAGTTATGCGGCTACCTGTTATTTTATTCTACCATGATTAGGTTTGTTCAAAATGGCCGAACTGCATGTTGTTTTTGTATTGTTGTACTTGTTTTAATGACGAGTTTACAAAGGCGAATTAATATTAGAGGTGGTGGTAATAATACAACAAACACAATATCAATTCGCCTGGTTGGCCGTATATTTCAAAAACAGAAGACGAAAATTTATATAAAATGTAGTTTTAACAACTGTGATTACAATTCGTATGCCTAAAATAAATACTTTCTTTTGTCTATTGCCACATAAAACACACGATTAAACAAACAATTGACAGATGCAGCCAGCGCGGCGAAATAGTCATATGTGCTTTCAACACGACCTGTATTATTGGATCTTGGAGTTTACCAAGGCGAATTTTATAAATTGGCCGCATAAGCTCAGCTGTTGAATTCGCTCGTCATATGTTTTACCAGCCCTTATCAAATTATCTTTAATTTTCTATTTCCCAGTATTCGTTGTTTTCAAAAAAAAACATTCTAAAATTAATTTAGTTTGATTCAAGGCAGATTTATTTAAATAAATCTACCTTGAATTTGATTTAGTTTTTTGTGTTTGAAAAGTGACTTATTCGAGAATGTCTTAGCTATGTTCAAATAAAATCGGTCCAGCCGTTCAGTTAAATCCTCTTTCCTAGCTGTGCCTTCTTGTATCTGTGGCTCCCTAGCACCCAAACGGGTAGACCGATTTTAATTTGCGGTTTTTCGTTTAAAAAGTGACAATGCTAAATTTGCTAGCCTGTTTCAAGAAATTCGGTCCAGCCGCTTAAAAGTTGTCAAGCTCAAGCTGGTCTCATTACTTTAGGTGTAGATGTTTCCTCGGCCGATGTGCAAGTCCCGTGAAAAAATTGCCGTTGCTCCCGTCAAGGAAGTAAAGTGTAGAAAGCTAAGAATGATTTATTTGAAAAACTAACAGTACTTTTTTCGTCTGCAGCATTAATCAACTTGTTCATGAAACAAAAATATCGAATTTTGAAACAAGTGAAACTTTGCTGGCATGCAATAACGTCCATGGAAACAATGTCCATAAACGTTTAGGCGCTTATAATAAAACACGACACGTCTTTTCTTTTCGAGTAGAAGTTTATTAATGACGCCTTTTTCAAGCATCTGATTTAAGCTTATTATCTAAGTTATTATCTACGTATATGTTAAAAAGAAGAAAAGAGACAGATATATACAATATGAATATTCTAGTGGAGTTCTATGTACAAATAAACCGTTATACTGAAATACATAAAGCATTTAGAAAAAGTAGAGAATACATATAAAGTTAAATAAGTCAAGTGGTACATTATAAGCAAAACATTATAAGGCTACACATACACTACTACAATTCGGCCATCCTGACCATTAGATCCCCTGATCTATCCTTAACATGACCTTTCGCGCCCTCTAAACCATGGGCGTATATTAGAGACGGCCCAAACGCCCTTGTAAGGTGTGCGGGATTGTTGATAACCGTCCACATCTTCAATCAAATAACGATCATTTCTTAGTACTTTAGATATTTTATATGGACCCTTATACTTTGGAATCAATTTCCGAGATACTCCAGCCGTAGAATCAAAATTCTTCAACAGTACGTAGTCCCCATCCTTATAAACCCTCGGTTCCTTTCTCCGTCTATTAAAATACTCCTCATTATATTTCTGCACCCTTTCCTGTTTATCGAATGCCCGTGACCTTATCCCATCGTGATCACACTGAGAACTCGCATTAGCACCCTCAAGACATTCCCTCAACGGGTCAATAACATTTCCCTTCTGATTTGTACCAAACAACATGACACTGGGATGCTCCCCAATGGACCTGTGAACAGTATTGTTCAAAGTGTGCTCAACCTGATGAACCACATGATCCCAAAATATTCCCTTCTCAACACTAACGAGTTTCGCCAACATTGGGCCTATAGACCTGTTGACCCTTTCAACCTGGCCATTCGCCTGCGGTGAACCAGTAGCTATCAAAGTGTGGACAATATTATTTTTTCTTAAAAACTCTGCAAAATCATTCGAAGTAAAGCTAGTTCCCCGATCACTTATCACACACCTCGGTCGACTATATGATCTAAAATAATCCTTTAGTGCCATGATGACCTCCCTTGTGTTAGTTGTCTTCGTCGGATATAACCGTACGAACTTTGTGCAAGAATCTACAACAACTAAGATATGCTTTACTGTCCTACCATTATCAACTGGCCCATAGTGGTCTATGTGAATCACGTCAAACGGTTTATTCGGCTTCGGTATACTGTTCAGATATCCTTCCTCTTTGCCGTGTTTCGACGAATACCAATAACTTTTCAGGATAAGATCAGTCATCTTATCGGTACCAACATGACCAATTTCATGATGATACTTGTATAAAACGTGGTCCTCCATGTCTTCAGGAACGTAAAATAATAAATTACCGCCTCCTGCCTTTCTATATAGAACACCATTTCTCATCTCGTACAGACTATGTTCACTAGCCTGTAGCTTCTCCCTCAAGTACCCCATCTTCCGATCCCTATTCTGACAAATTATCAAGTTCTCCTCGAAAGTATTCGACTCCACTACCATTATGTTCGTGCACCTACTCAGTGCGTCTGCGTGTTGCATTCTTTTTCCCGAACGATGTTCCAGTTCATACTCGTAATTCTGAAGTTCCAGGGCCCAACGTGCTATCCTATGGTTCAATTCCTTTCTGTTCAACGTCATAGCGAGAGAGTTACAGTCGGTCACAATCTTAAATTTTCTACCCTGAAGATAAATACGAAATCTCTCCAATGCATAAATTATGGCTAGCGTCTCTAACTCACAGCTATGGTATCTTAACTCTGCCTCCGTCGTCCTCTTAGAGAAATAAAAAATTGGATGGAACTTGCCATCACCCTTCTTCTGCAGCAGCACCGCCCCAAAGCCTATTGAACTGTCATCACAATGAAGCTCAGTATCATGTTTTGGATCGTATAAGGCAAGCACCGGTGACTCCATTAACTTTTTCTTAAGCAGTTCAAATGCACTCAATTCGTTTTCTCCAAAAAAAATTTCTTATCCTTCTTTGTCAGATCATATAAAGGTTTTGCCAGCGTTGAAAAGTCCTTTACAAAGCGCCGAAAATAGGAACAAAGACCTAAAACACTCTGTACCGAGTGTTGTTTATTCGGAACCGGGAAGTCCTGTATAGCCTTTAACCCCTTATCATCAGCCCTTATACCACTGCCATCGATTGAATATCGTAAGTATTTAACCGAGGTCTGAAAAAATTCGCACTTATCATTCCTCAATTCCAAATTATTCTCAACCAAACGTGTGAAGACTTCCTTCAAAATCTGCAGATGCTCCTCAATATTATCGTCCAAATAAATTATTATCCTGTCATTTCTAACCATATCCGCGAAAGCCCTATTCACAAATCTCTGAAAAACGGACGGTGCATTTTTCAGCCCAAATGGCATTCTCAAAAACTCATACTGTACCAAGGGTGTCACAAAAGATGTAAGCCTAATAGAATCGGGATGTACAAAGACATGAAAAAACCCATTCTTCAAATCTAATTTCGTAAAAAATTTCTTCCCGGAAAGCCTATCTAAACGATCACCGAAGAAAGGAATCGGATAATTATACTTCGCTGTCACCTTGTTCAAAACACGATAATCCACACAAATCCTTAATTCCCCTGTCTTCTTTCTGACCAGTACGATAAGTGAGACAAATTCTGATTCACTCGGCCTTATATATCCCTTTTCCAAGTATTCGTCTAATAAAATTTGCAATTCCGATCTTTCGGCATATGACAGCCTCCTAGGATTGCAACTAAAAGGTCTATCGTCATTTAAATTTATCTCGCTATATACCCTGGGTTTAGAGGGACGTTCGGGTCGTACATAATAATCATTGTATAACTTAAATAGTCTATCCCTGCCTCGATAATCGATTCCATCACCTACGGTCAATGTACAATCATCCTCCTCCCCTACATCTATATTCAGAATTGCCCTCTCAAAACTGTCGCCATCATCAACATCAGGCTCAACATCCCCCTTGCGCAAAGACACAATTCCTAAATTCCCTTTTGTTAAGAAGTCCCTACCCAATACACATTCAAATACCATAGATTCATCAGGAACTACTAAAAATTCTAGGTCTATAACTTTCCCATCTACAACCAAAAAGCATTTAAATTTCCCATAAATATTCAATTTTGATTTATTAATCCCAAAAAATGCAGAAGTGCAAAATAAAAGTTTGTTCATACTAATTCTATTCATAACACTCGACCTCCTCACAAAACTCACTGGACTACCGGAATCGATCAGGCATTCTAAGAAAAAATTATAATTAAAACTAGAATCCATGCAAAATTTAAAATACCTTACATATTCATTTTGGTCCATAAACTGGACGGCTGCTTTTCGTTCTGGACAAACTGCTACACGGTGCTTAAGACTTCCACATCCAAAGCAGGAACCCACCTGGCGTTTTGGCTTTTTACACTCAGCTGCAAAGTGCCCAAAGGAGTTGCAGTTATAACATCTCAATTTCTTTTCCTTTTCTTCACCCATCTGGCCACTATTATTTTGATAATATTGCTGCTTTTGTTCTTTTAAACTGATTTTAGAAAAGGCCTGCAGGAGTTGCGTCTTATTTGCGTAACACTGTAAGCTAGCTTGCACTCTAAGTTGCTCTTCAGGAATACCTTCAATGATGTTGTCGATTAATTCATCATCAGAAATATCAACCTTGTTAGCCAAAACAATTTTGTCGTTATAGTAGTCTGTGAATGTTTCACCGAATTGCCATACGCGCGCTTCAAATTTACGACGCATTGTTAATTTATTTTCCTTTGTACAGAAAATTTCTTTCATCTCAGTCAAAATTTCTTCGGCACTTTCGTAAACGAAATTCGGTTCTGAATGTAACCACGTCTGAGCCTTTCCTCTCAACTTGCACATTAGTAAGGCCTTGGTTGTATTTTCATCCACACAATATACGTCAATTATACTTTTAAATTGAGTTATCCATAATTCTGGCAATAACCCACCATCATAATCAGGTAGCATATCTTTTAATATACTGAAGGATGCACTCAGTTTATTTATGTGCGTATTGGAACAAAATCCTTCATCGTTTTGTGCACACACACTCACTGTGTCTTTGTCCTTTTCATTTTCAGCAACATTCTTTGCAGTTTTATTTTGACACTTCTTTTCAAATAAAGCAATCTTTTGTAACAAGTCATTTTCTTTCTTTAGTAACTCTCGTTCTCGCGTAACAATTTCCAATTCTTTTTTCAGTAATTTTCCAAGTAATTCAAAATCATTTTTTTCTTTCATTTGAACTATACTTCGATCATTTGTTTCACACTCATTCATTGCGCCTTCATTTGTATCACCTTCTCTTTCGCATTCATTTCTTTCTCGTCCACCAGCAATATCATTTTCAAAATTTTCATTTTCACCACTTACATCTTCCCTTTGCTCAATCATGTCGTCTTCCGGATATTCCCCTCTTTTTTCGGCCGGCACTTCGTTTAATCTTAGCAGAAGGGCGTTTTTTTTACCTGTTGAAGGCAAGCCAAGATGCTGCATCCAGTGACGTAGTTGTGCAGCGGTATATTTTCCACACACGCTTTCCATTTTAAGTAATAATATTCATTAAACATTTCTTTTATTCTTAGCTGAACGTAAACTGAACCACTGTCTTTATCCAATAGTGATATTTTTTCATTCAGTCTAATATTCCTCTTTATTTCTTTTAGTCAAACGTTTATTTAACCAAATTAGTTTTCTTTGGAATATAAGTTTTACTGCAAAAACAGGCAGTTATTCTTTTTTCACTTCACTCAATCGGAATAGAAAAAAAATGTTTAATTATTTCGGTATCCCACTTCTGAGACTTTAGGCGCTTATAATAAAACACGACACGTCTTTTCTTTTCGAGTACAAGTTTATTAATGACGCCTTTTTCAAACATCCCATTTGCTCATATGATTTAAGCTTATTATCTAAGTTTTTATCTACGTATATGTTACAAAAGAAGAAAAGAGACAGATATATACAATATGAATATTCTAGTGGAGTTCTATGTACAAATAAACCGTTATCCTGAAATACATAAAGCATTTAAAAAAAGTAGAGAATACATATAAAGTTAAATAAGTCAAGTAGTACATTATAAACAAAACATAATAAGGCTACACATACACTACTACAAACGTTATTTCCATAGACATTATTTCCATTTTCAAAAGGAAATAGTCGGGTATGTATTGTATTATTGTTTTTTGAAAATAGTTTAAATTGAATATTCTTGAAATTGTAATTTAGCAAGCGACATCTATGCCATTTCGAGCTGTTATAAAAAGTCAAGTATCAGACTTAGTACAAAAGAAAAAAAATTACATGAGAGAAAGATATAAACTCCCCATGTTTAAAGAAAGACTCTGAATATATGTTTTATTATAGAGAAATTCCATGCAAGGACATATTGGGTAGTATGAATAAAAAAAGTACCCGCCCTCTACCTAAAAATTTGTTTTAAAACCAAAAAAAAAAAACTTTATTTTATATTGAACAATTTCCGGAATTTTGTGTTTTAAAAAACTTCTCAAGCAAAAAGCAAAATACTTTCCCTCATTCATACTACCCAATGAGTTAAGAAAACTAAAACCATAAGAAAATATAAATGAAAAATTTATTTAAGAATATTTATTTTAAGTATTATCACAACTTCAGTAGTTAATATGAAAAATAATTTGGCAAGTGAATGTACAGGAGTGTTTACAAAAAATAGCAGAATGTTTAATGTAAAAAAACAAGGACGACCTTATAAAACATCTCCCATTCGATCCCAATAAACTACTTCGGGTGATGGTAAATTCATTCGAGATAAATAAGAGAAAGAATATGCAAAATGTAAAAAAGAGAAAAAACTCAATCACCGCACAGCTCCATGATTTGGGAAGTACTTAAGACTTTTTCAGTACCATCTATCAGCTTGATTTTTACCATAGGTTGGTCCCTGTTTAGTTTACGGTACCAAGAAATTATAGTTTTTCTGCGTAATGACCTGCATATGAATTGCAATTTGTTTCCAGCACCAGTGAGGTTATCATTGAGATATATTCGAGCACCACCATCAGTGGCAATAACGTGTTTTAATAGAATCGCAGGATTTTTAAAATAAGCTCTCATGATCTCATCTCGCAATTTCACGTGATTAAATTTCACCAAGATGGATTTACCGCTGAAATGTTATAGTGAGAACAAATAGCTAAGACAGGTTCAACCAGGCAAGCTATTCCACTGGGCAAACCATTAATAATAAAATCGGGACGATTCAAAGCTTTTTGCAATTTATTTTGCTCCAATTCAAGTTTAGGTATTTTCTCCATGACGTGAGCTTCTACTGTATCAATTTTATTATTGCACTGGGTAAAGTTGTTTTTGAGATCTGCAACCGGGGAAGATAGATCAGCACGTAAGCAGGCAGTTGATGTAATGGGTGATTTTATAAGAACTATCGGAAAGAAAAAAAAAACACATAAAATTCAGAAAAATGCATGAAATATTTATTTGGATCGATAGTTGGGTCGATATAATTTAATGTTTGAAGATTATTTCATGCAAATGTTGGCCGCGGCTGCGCCTCAAATGGTCCATCCGCTTAGTCCAATTTTGGCATACTCTTTCCAACATTTCGGCCGGTATCTCACGAATAATGTTGGCAATGTTGGCTTCCAGTGCGTCAATCGAAGCGGGCTTGTCGCTATAGACATTAGCCTTAACATGGCCCCACAAAAAATAGTCTAGAGGCGTTAAATCGCACGATCTGGGCGGCCAATTGACTGGTCTCAAGCGTGAAATAAACTGTTCACCGAACTCGCCTCTCAATTGGTCCATTGTTTCGCGTGCTGTGTGGCATGTGGCACCGTCTTGTTGAAACCACATGTCATGCAAGTCAAGCTCTTCCATTTTGGGCAGAAAAAAGTTTGTTATCATCGCACGGTAGCGCTCACCATTCACAGTAACGTTGTGATTCGCATCATCTTTGAAGAAATACGGCCCAATGATGCCGCCAGCCCATAATCCGCACCAAACGGTTGTTTTTTGTGGATGCATTGGTAGCTCTTGCAATGCTTCTGGCTGCTCTTCACTCCAAATACGGCAGTTTTGCTTGTTCACGTATCCATTCAACCAGAAATGAGCCTCGTCGCTGAACACAATTCTTCGCGCGCGATGAACTTTCTTAACAGAGCACGCATTTTGGTAATAAAATTCAATAATTTGCAAGCGTTGTTCGTTTGTAAGACGATTCATGATTAAATTATAGACCAAACTGAAGATGTTTGACAGTGATACAAGATACAAAACGTGCGTGAGCTGTCAAAACTAGTGTTGCCAAAAAGATAATAGCAAAAAAATCACTCGTTATCAACCAAATTTTTGGGGCTAAGTTGTTCCGTGCGCAATTCAGCAGCAAATGAAGAGAAATTGGACTTTAATTTATTGTCAATTTAATCAATATATTTCTGCATATCAATATATTTCTGCATTGTAGAACTATCACCTTTAGAGCTGTGTTTACCACGACCTTTAGCACAGTTAAAGCATACACTTTCACTGTCGCCGATTAGGGCATATAGGTCGTCAGATATCTTAGCACATGACGCATGATACCAAACTTCGCATGAGTCGCATTCCAGCCATTGTCAGTGTTATTTACAGTTTTTTTGCAAGTCCCTCATTTAGCTGCAGGTGCCATTTTAAAGTTGAACAAGTGTATGACTTTAGTATAGTATAGGTTAGTTTGAAATTGTAGAAAAACTTTTGCTTAATGAGTGGCCCACAGAGACATCAAACAATGTTTGGACACTGAATTACATAATCCGGACAAGATTTAATCTGGCTTAGTAAAAAAGAAATATTTAGTTGATTGCCGCTAAAAAACACGTCACTCGTTCATAGCGTTGCCAGCAGATGAGTGAAAAGACAATTGTATTGTTTGCAATCTTTGTCATTGCAAAAGTATTTGTTTTGGTTTTGCTCATGTGCGAAACAATTGAAAATATTTTAATAAATTGTGTCTTCGGATGAAACGTTTGCGAAAAGTTTTGTTTGTTTGCAAACTCTGTCGAGTACCAAAAGTTTTTACAATTTTTTACTGAACTTTACTGCATTTTACTAAATTGCTTTTGTTTACACAAAATACAGTAAATGAGAGCACAAATTGGGAGAGTAAAGTGACAGTTCATGGCTGAGTATAGAAAAATAGAAAAATGATTAATTGTACTAAATAAGCCAATGGTGTACCATTGTACTTTTAAAATCCGAAGTGTACCAAAAATGATCAATTGTACCAACTTTACCATCCCTGTTTTGGACTGCTGTTTTTGAGAGATTAGGTTCATGGTAGACTAATATACAATGTAGCCCTGGAACGCCAGCTGATTAGTTTTTTATTTGCTTTTTTCATGGTACGAACCAAGGTGGATTTATACAGGTGATATTATAAGCACATCTGTTCTACTTTTTTCCGCAAATTAGATGCTGGTATGTCAAAATTTGTATACGTTGACATAGGGGCTGAGATGTCAAATGTTTTTGTAATGTTGTAGTTGTTTTAGAAGCAACACCACCTGATAAAATTAATGCACCTTGGTACGAACTATCAAATCTTGTGTATATGTGAAATAACTACGTTGCACACACAATACCACACGTATGTTTGCTGCTTATGTTCTTCAAACACACACATACCCTCTCTATTAATGTTTGACATATCGTACCCCAAATGTACATTTGGATTAGTTATGCGGCTACCTGTTATTTTATTCTACCATGATTAGGTTTGTTCAAAATGGCCGAACTGCATGTTGTTTTTGTATTGTTGTACTTGTTTTAATGACGAGTTTACAAAGGCGAATTAATATTAGAGGTGGTGGTAATAATACAACAAACACAATATCAATTCGCCTGGTTGGCCGTATATTTCAAAAACAGAAGACGAAAATTTATATAAAATGTACTTTTAACAACTGTGATTACAATTCGTATGCCTAAAATAAATAATTTCTTTTGTCTATTGCCACATAAAACACACGATTAAACAAACAATTGACAGATGCAGCCAGCGCGGCGAAATAGTCATATGTGCTTTCAACACGACCTGTATTATTGGATCTTGGAGTTTACCAAGACGAATTTTATAAGTTGGCCGCATAAGCTCAGCTGTTGAATTCGCTCGTCATATGTTTTACCAGCCCTTATCAAATTATCTTTAATTTTCTATTTCCCAGTATTCGTTGTTTTCAAAAAAAAACATTCTAAAATTAATTTAGTTTGATTCAAGGCAGATTTATTTAAATAAATCTACCTTGAATTTGATTTAGTTTTTTGTGTTTGAAAAGTGACTTATTCGAGAATGTCTTAGCTATGTTCAAATAAAATCGGTCCAGCCGTTCAGTTAAATCCTCTTTCCTAGCTGTGCCTTCTTGTATCTGTGGCTCCCTAGCACCCAAACGGGTAGACCGATTTTAATTTGCGGTTTTTCGTTTGAAAAGTGACAATGCTAAATTTGCTAGCCTGTTTCAAGAAATTCGGTCCAGCCGCTTAAAAGTTGTCATCCATTTTCTTCAAGAGGTTTTGAAATTAATTTAATAAAAAAAAATAATAAAATATTTTTTATATATTACCTTAAATTTTCAATATATAAGCTCCGAAAATCCCTAAATTTTTTTTATGAAAATATATTTTATCCAAAGCTTTTTAATTAGTTTGGATTGAATTCGTTTTCAATTCAATCACTCATGCCATAAGAAGTGTTTGTAAGAAAATAAGCTGAAATTTAGGCTTGAAATATTTTAAATAATCAAATTTAAAATTATTTGATTAATCAGCATTTTGATTAATTATGATTCTTGATTAATCGATTAATCACAATTTTGATTAATCAAAAATTATATCATTCGATTAATTGCGCTTCCCTAATAGAAACCATACAGTTCGACTATATTCATAACTCAAATGAAAAGTATTTTATTAAAAATGTTTTTATATTTAGTTCCTCTAGTAAGCCGAGGATTTTTGAAGTACTTCAAATATATGTATAAGTAAGATTGATTTTTTTACTTAAATTTTGTGATTACGATTTTATTTCTTAGCCGTTGTCAACGTCTTATTAATTAGCATCAAGTAACCTAAATTTAATAGGGATAAAATTCTTTCATGGTTTTAATCGACAACTAGCAAATTTATTTTAAAAAATTTTTGACAACATAGTCTATACAGATAAAGTTTTGTAAAAGAGAAGGTTTTCTGTTGCAAACTTATTCATGAAGCCGGGAACTTTTCTTTTAATTGAATTTTTAAATGTGTAAACATACATGACTAGGACTGTCTGTATGTAAAATTTTTATCCTAATTATGAAAAAATTATCCCCAACTTTTGGATATGTCTCTACACAAAAAATATAAGAGGTAATATCAACTAAGCTTGCATAGATATTATTTTTTATATGAAAATAAAAAACTTTTGTTTTATTAGCTAGGCTGTTAGGTAATTTGTACACTATATTTTACTTAAAATCCAAGTTAATTTAGCTATTAGAATAAGGTGCCTTCATCGAAATAGTTTTCATAAAACTTTTTTTTATTTTGTAATATGAAAATATTTTTGTAAGGGAAAAGGTATGTAACAAAATTTTCTAAAGATGTAAATAAATATTTAAATAAATATCTTTTTATTATTTTACAGATTAATAAGGATATTATAAGCGATTTAGGTGCCAAATTGCTGCGTAATCCTGCCACCAGCAATTATATACATATTAATGACTGTTGTATGCTGTGTCTTGGAGTGATGGATCATGCAATCATAAATTTGTAAAAGCTGGTCTCATTACTTTAGGTGTAGATGTTTCCTCGGCCGATGTGCAAGTTCGATGAAAAAATTGCCGTTGCTCCCGTCAAGGAAATAAAGTGTAGAAAGCTAAGAATGATTTATTTGAAAAACTAACAGTACTTTTTTCGTCTGCAGCATTAATCAACTTTTTCATGAAACACAAATATCGAATTTTGAAAAAAGTGAAACTTTGCTGGCATGCAATAACGTCCATGGAAACAATGTCCATAAACGTTTAGGCGCTTATAATAAAACACGACACGTCTTTTCTTTTCGAGTACAAGTTTATTAATGACGCCTTTTTCAAGCATCTGATTTAAGCTTATTATCTAAGTTATTATCTACGTATATGTTAAAAAGAAGAAAAGAGACAGATATATACAATATGAATATTCTAGTGGAGTTCTATGTACAAATAAACCGTTATCCTGAAATACATAAAGCATTTAGAAAAAGTAGAGAATACATATAAAGTTAAATAAGTCAAGTGGTACATTATAAACAAAACATAATAAGGCTACACATACACTACTACAATTCGGCCATCCTGACCATTAAATCCCCTGATCTATCGTTAACATGACCTTTCGCGCCCTCTAAACCATGGGCGTTTATTAGAGACGGCCCAAACGCCCTTGTAAGGTGTGCGGGATTGTTGATAACCGTCCACATCTTCAATCAAATAACGATCATTTCTTAGTACTTTAGATATTTTATATGGACCCTTATACTTTGGAATCAATTTCTGAGATACTCCATCCGTAGAATCAAAATTCTTCAACAGTACGTAGTCCCCATCCTTATAAACCCTCAGTTCCTTTCTCCGTCTATTAAAATACTTCTCATTATATTTCTGCACCCTTTCCTGTTTATCGAATGCCCGTGACCTTATCCCATCGTGATCACACTGAGAACTCGCATTAGCACCCTCAAGACATTCCCTCAACGGGTCAATAACATTTCCCTTCTGATTTGTACCAAACAACATGACACTGGGATGCTCCCCAATGGACCTGTGAACAGTATTGTTCAAAGTGTGCTCAACCTGATGAACCACATGATCCCAAAATATTCCCTTCTCAACACTAACGAGTTTCGCCAACATTGGGCCTATAGACCTGTTGACCCTTTCAACCTGGCCATTCGCCTGCGGTGAACCAGTAGCTATCAAAGTGTGGACAATATTATTTTTTCTTAAAAACTCTGCAAAATCATTCGAAGTAAAGCTAGTTCCCCGATCACTTATCACACACCTCGGTCGACTATATGATCTAAAATAATCCTTTAGTGCCATGATGACCTCCCTTGTGTTAGTTGTCTTCGTCGGATATAACCGTACGAACTTTGTGCAAGAATCTACAACAACTAAGATATGCTTTACTGTCCTACCATTATCAACTGGCCCATAGTGGTCTATGTGAATCACGTCAAACGGTTTATTCGGCTTCGGTATACTGTTCAGATATCCTTCCTCTTTGCCGTGTTTCGACGAATACCAATAACTTTTCAGGATAAGATCAGTCATCTTATCGGTACCAACATGACCAATTTCATGATGATACTTGTATAAAACGTGGTCCTCCATGTCTTCAGGAACGTAAAATAATAAATTACCGCCTCCTGCCTTTCTATATAGAACACCATTTCTCATCTCGTACAGACTATGTTCACTAGCCTGTAGCTTCTCCCTCAAGTACCCCATCTTCCGATCCCTATTCTGACAAATTATCAAGTTCTCCTCGAAAGTATTCGACTCCACTACCATTATGTTCGTGCACCTACTCAGTGCGTCTGCGTGTTGCATTCTTTTTCCCGAACGATGTTCCAGTTCATACTCGTAATTCAGAAGTTCCAGGGCCCAACGTGCTATCCTATGGTTCAATTCCTTTCTGTTCAACGTCATAGCGAGAGAGTTACAGTCGGTCACAATCTTAAATTTTCTACCCTGAAGATAAATACGAAATCTCTCCAATGCATAAATTATGGCTAGCGTCTCTAACTCACAGCTATGGTATCTTAACTCTGCCTCCGTCGTCCTCTTAGAGAAATAAAAAATTGGATGGAACTTGCCATCACCCTTCTTCTGCAGCAGCACCGCCCCAAAGCCTATTGAACTGTCATCACAATGAAGCTCAGTATCATGTTTTGGATCGTATAAGGCAAGCACCGGTGACTCCATTAACTTTTTCTTAAGCAGTTCAAATGCACTCAATTCGTTTTCTCCAAAAAAAATTTCTTATCCTTCTTTGTCAGATCATATAAAGGTTTTGTCAGCGTTGAAAAGTCCTTTACAAAGCGCCGAAAATAGGAACAAAGACCTAAAACACTCTGTACCGAGTGTTGTTTATTCGGAACCGGGAAGTCCTGTATAGCCTTTAACCCCTTATCATCAGCCCTTATACCACTGCCATCGATTGAATATCGTAAGTATTTAACCGAGGTCTGAAAAAATTCGCACTTATCATTCCTCAATTCCAAATTATTCTCAACCAAACGTGTGAAGACTTCCTTCAAAATCTGCAGATGCTCCTCAATATTATCGTCCAAATAAATTATTATCCTGTCATTTCTAACCATATCCGCGAAAGCCCTATTCACAAATCTCTGAAAAACGGACGGTGCATTTTTCAGCCCAAATGGCATTCTCAAAAACTCATACTGTCCGAAGGGTGTCACAAAAGATGTAAGCCTAATAGAATCGGGATGTACAAAGACATGAAAAAAACCATTCTTCAAATCTAATTTCGTAAAAAATTTCTTCCCGGAAAGCCTATCTAAAAGATCATAACTTAAATAACTCAAATAGTCTATCCCTGCCTCGATAATCGATTCCATCACCTACGGTCAATGTATAATCATCCTCCTCCCCTAAATCTATATTCAGAATTGCCCTCTCAAAACTGTCGCCATCATCAACATCAGGCTCAACATCCCCCTTGCGCAAAGACACAATTCCTAAATTCCCTTTTGTTAAGAAGTCCCTACCCAATACACATTCAAATACCATAGATTCATCAGGAACTACAAAAAATTCTAGGTCTATAACGTTCCCATCTACAACCAAAAAGCATTTAAATTTCCCATAAATATTCAATTTTGATTTATTAATCCCAAAAAATGCAGAAGTACAAAATAAAAGTTTGTTGATACTAATTCTATTCATAACACTCGACCTCCTCACAAAACTCACTGTACTACCGGAATCGATCAGGCGTTCTAAGAAAAATTATAATTAAAACTAGAATCCATGCAAAATTTAAAATACCTTACATATTCATTTTGCCCCATAAACTGGACGGCTGCTTTTCGTTCTGGACAAACTGCTACACGGTGCTCAAGACTTCCACATCCAAAGCAGGAACCCACCTGGCGTTTTGGCTTTTTACACTCAGCTGCAAAGTGCCCAAAGGAGTTGCAGTTATAACATCTCAATTTCTTTTCCTTTTCTTCACCCATCTGGCCACTATTATTTGGATAATATTGCTGCTTTTGTTCTTTTAAACTGATTTTAGAAAAGGCATGCAGGAGTTGCGTCTTATTTACGTAACACTGTAAGCTAGCTTGCACTCTAAGTTGCTCTTCAGGAATACCTTCAATGATGTTGTCGATTAATTCATCATCAGAAATATCAACCTTGTTAGCCAAAACAATTTTGTCGTTATAGTAGTCTGTGAATGTTTCACCGAATTGCCATACGCGCGCTTCAAATTTACGACGCATTGTTAATTTATTTTCCTTTGTACAGAAAATTTCTTTCATCTCAGTCAAAATTTCTTCGGCACTTTCATAAACGAAATTTGGTTCTGAATGTAACCACGTCTGAGCTTTTCCTCTCAACTTGCACATTAGTAAGGCCTTGGTTGTATTTTCATCCACACAATATACGTCAATTATACTTTTAAATTGAGTTATCCATAATTCTGGCAATAACCCACCATCATAATCAGGTAGCATATCTTTTAATATACTGAAGGATGCACTCAGTTTATTTCTGTGCGTATTGGAACAAAATCCTTCATCGTTTTGTGCACACACACTCACTGTGTCTTTGTCCTTTTCATTTTCAGCAACATTCCTTGCAGTTTTATTTTGACACTTCTTTTCAAATAAAGCAATCTTTTGTAACAAGTCATTTTCTTTCTTTAGTAACTCTCGTTCTCGCGTAACAATTTCCAATTCTTTTTTCAGTAATTTTCCAAGTAATTCAAAATCATTTTTTTCTTTCATTTGAACTATACTTCGATCATTTGTTTCACACTCATCCATTGCGCCTTCATTTGTATCACCTTCTCTTTCGCATTCATTTGTTTCTCGTCCGCCACCAATATCATTTTCAAAATTTTCATTTTCACCACTTACATCTTCACTTTGCTCAATCATGTCGTCTTCCGGATATTCCCTTCTTTTTTCGGCCGGCACTTCGTTTAATCTTAGCAGAAGGGCGTTTTTTACCTGTTGAAGGCAAGCCAAGATGCTGCAGCCAGTGACGTATTTGTGCAGCGGTATATTTTCCACACACACTTTCCATTTTAAGTAATAATATTTATTAAACGTTTCTTTTATTTTTAATTTGGAACGATTTTCCGTCATCCCACGTCAAATTTGGTTTGTAAACAGACCGGTTTGGCTATATGCCATCTTCAGTGTTCTATTGAATACTAAAACGTTTTTCTGTTGTACGTTGTTTCTTTTATAATTCGTTTGTATACCTAACTTCCTTCCTTGATCCGTTTTGTATTCTGCTCCCTATTTCTCTCTCTCTCCCGCTCTTTCTCTCTCTCTCTCTCTCTCTCTCTTTATGCTTTTGTGTGTCTCTACCTGCTACCTGTTTCTTTTACTAATATGTTTGTGTTTAATATTTGGTTTATAATCTGCTCTATTAGTTATCAGTTGTTTTATCCCTACGTAGGTAATAATCAGTAATTGTACGTTTCTGGGTAATCCTTTTGTCTTGTTCATTTTCTACTACGTTGCCTGGACTATTGTTTTCTTTTGTGTAAAAGTATTTTAACGGTTCAAATATTACGTCTGAAGCAGTGTTTATTTGTTCATTTATTATTCTTCCGTCAAATATTTTTTGCTTGTATATTTCCATGTTCTCTAATACGTTCAGTCGCCGTCCTTTATGTTGTGAATGTAATAGTTTAACTGTTTTTCTAATATGTCCTGGTGTACAATTGTTGTCGAATATGTGGTTTGCGAAATTCGATTCTGGTGTTATTCCTGGTTCTCTCAGTTTCTTGTTGTAGTCGCTCATGTGCTCGCGAAATCTTGTTTTTATCTTTCTTCCAGTTTGTCCGATATAACTGTGTTGGCATGTGCAAGTTAATTTGTACACTCCTTGTTTATCTAGGAAATCTGTTTCGTTTGTTCTGTTCTGCAGTATTCTACCCAAGTTGTTTCTTGTTTGGAATGCTGTGTTAATGTTGTGTTTTCTAAAAAATTTTGCCAGTTTGTATTTTGATTTTCCCATATACGTAAAGGTAGCCCAGGTTTTCTTTTCTTGTTCCTGTTCTCTGTTCCGTTTCTTACTTGTCTCGATATCCTTTCTAATCTTGGCAATTAGGTCTTTTTTATATCCGTTGTTTTCCGCTATGTTATATATTATTCCTAACTCTTTCATATAGGCTTCACTTGTAAGGGGTGTTCGCTCAAGTCTCGTTATTAATTGCCTAATTGCTGCGTTCTTATGTTGTTGAGGATGGTTTGATGAGTTGTGTATTATTGTATCTGTAGCGGTTGGTTTTCTGTATATTTCGTATTCAATTCTATTTAAGCTCTTGTTTGCCCTAATCGTTAGGTCTAGGTAGTTTATCCTATCGTTCTCCTCCACCATTGTAAATTTTATGTTTTTGTGTTGTTTGTTCAGTAGATCCAGAATTTGCTCCTCCATATTTCCTTCTATTACACATATAATATCGTCCACGTATCTTGCATAGAATGTTACCCCAAAATTTGTTTTTAACTCGTCTACGTATTTCTCTTCTAAATTTTGCATAAATACTTCCATGAGTATTGCTGATGTTGGATTTCCCATTCCTAGTCCGTTAGTAGTAGGGAACTGGGCTCATGGGGGCAATTAAATTTTTAAAATTTGGGTAATTAAAATTTGAAATTTTAATTGTTAAATAAACAAATGTGTAATTTGACACCCGTGGGAAAAAAATGAAAGTACCCTGTAGGTAAATTGTTGTTAAAAATTTGTGATGAATTATTATTGAGTTAAAGTGTTAGTGTGAAATTATATTATAGATAATGTTTTGTGTTATATGAATTTCGGATATGGGTGTATCTGTGGGTGAGTGGGGTTCGATACCTACCATAGATCCTGGATGTTTTCCGTTGCTTCGTGGCTTGTGGTTGTGTTGAGATAGTGACCTAGGAACAATTGGCTTGGTATAGACAATGTGGTTCTAATGGGGTGATATTGAGACATTGGGTAGTGAGTTTGGAGCTTGAAAGTATTGGCTTACTATAGACTGTGTGGTTCTTATGGGGTCATATTGAGAGATTGGGTAGTGTTTTAGATTATATGTGGAAATAAAGAGTGTAGACAAGTTTGGTGACAACGTCACCAAACTTGTAGATAAAAAAGTCGACTTGGGTTCCTACGGGGTTTATTGTGTCGCTGTTCTTATTTTTTTGTTCTTGATAATTTTTTTTGATGCTTGTGTTTACATTTACTTTGTGCATGGCTGTAGGTGCGTGAATGTGTGGGGGATGGGGGTGTCTGTGTTTGTGTGTGCGTGTGTGTTTCTTTTTTCTTATCTTTAGATTTGTGAAGAAATGTGTATGTCGTTTCAAATGTCCGTCTGATTATTTGTTTTGCAGAATCATGTTTATTGCTTTGTTTATTCAGCTGCGCATTTTTTGGAATGAGTCATCATTTGAAATGTCCGTCTGATTATTTGTTTTGCAGAATCATGTTTATTGCTTTGTTTATTCAGCTGCGCATTTTTTGAGAATGAGTCATCATTTGAAATGTCCGTCTGATTATTTGTTTTGCAGAATCATGTTTATGACTTTGTTTATTCAGCTGCAAATTTTTTGAGAATGAGTCATCATTTGAAATGTCCGTTTGATTATTTGTTATGCAGAATCATGTTTATTGCTTTGTTTATTCAGCTGCACATGTTTTGAGAATGAGTCATCATTTGATAACAAAATTTTATTAGTCATCATTTAGTTGTGTTGTATTTAAAATAGAAAAACAGTTTTTTAATTTGTTTTTCTATGCATTTAATTTTTATTAAATATATTTAAGTGATTAAAAAGTTTTAAAATTGTTAATTTTAAGACAATAATAATATTAATTTGTATATGTATTTAAATTATTTTAAACAAGATATTTCTTTTGTTAGTAAAAGAGCATTTCTTAATGCGCAAACACCATATGTATGATAATTACAATATAAATAATCAGGATATTTAATTTCCATTTGTTTAAAGTTGATGCATCCAAAGTCCTCGATGTTAAAAACTCTTTTTTTAAGTATTTTTTCTAGCCATTGTCTCTTTTCTTCTCCTTTAACATATATTTTAGAATAATGTACATTAGCTTTTAAAAACTTGCAGACGCTTTGAAATGTGACTGATCCATCGTTCCACTTTAGGTGATGATAGTTCTTTGTTAACCAGTTTACTTCTTTTCGCTTCTTTGGCGATAGACATTTAAAATCAAAGGGGGGTTCTATAATGAAATTTATGGCTTCATTGTTGTTGTTGTTGTTGAAAACGATCGCTACTTCTTTTGCGATGAAATCATTTGAATCGCTTTTGAATCCTTGCATATCTATACAAACTATACTATCATCCATATTGTTTAATTTATAAGACTTTTCGGACTTGTCCTTTTATGGGTACATATTCAATTATGCGATCATGAATAAGAATGCAGTGTGCTGATGTCTTTGAGGCAATATTTGTAGCTGTTTCAAATTAAATTTTTATATCAATTGGTCCGTTATTGAGCGATTTGTTTTGATGGCTGACATCTACTACAATAATCGGTGAGTATATAGTAAATGCTGATTGAGCATAAAGTAATTAAAATAGTACGGGAATTCGCCGCAAGAGGGCGCTTTGGGCGCAAGGGGTATATGGTTGCCATACTATCGTAGGAAAAGTGTGGAATGGTTTTTGAATTGGCTAAATTGTCGTATAGGAAAATGAATAAAGGTTTTTGAGTTGGCTAAAATGATAAAAACTAGGTGGCAGCGCTATGGTAAAAATGTAATATGTTTGTGAATTGGCTATGTCTGTCTTGGCTAATCCAAAAGCAATTAAGATCATGATTTATGGGTTTTGGATAAGCAGTTGACCTAAAATGGTTAAGCAGTTTATGTAAAAGTTTGTGAGTGTTAACACTAGATGGCAGCGCTATGATAATAATGTACTATATATGTGAATTGGCTATGTTTGTCTTGGCTAATCCAAAAGCAATTAAAATCATGATTTATGGGTTTTGAATAAGTAGTTGACGTAAAAAATTTGTGACTGTTGACACTAGATGGCAGCGCTATGATAATAATGTACCATATTTTTGAATTGCCTATGTTTGTCTTGGCTAATCCAAAAGCAATTAAGATCATGATTTATGGGTTTTGGATAAGCCGTTGACGTAAAATGGTTAAGCAGTTTATATAAAAGTTTGTGAGTGTTGACACTAGATGGCAGCGCTATGATAATAATGTACCATATTTTTGAATTGCCTATGTTTGTCTTGGCTAATCCAAAAGCAATTAAGATCATGATTTATGGGTTTTGGATAAGCAGTTGACGTAAAATGGTTAAGCAGTTTATGTAAAAGTTTGTGAGTGTTGACACTAGATGGCAGCGCTATGATAATAATGTACCATATTTTTGAATTGCCTATGTTTGTCTTGGCTAATCCAAAAGCAATTAAGACCATGATTTATGGGTTTTGGATAAGCAGTTGACGTAAAATGGTTAAGCAGTTTATGTAAAAGTTTGTGAGTGTTGACACTAGATGGCAGCGCTATGATAATAATGTACTATATATGTGAATTGGCTATGTTTGTCTTGGCTAATCCAAAAGCAATTAAAATCATGATTTATGGGTTTTGGATAAGTAGTTGACGTAAAAAATTTGTGAATGTTGACACTAGATGGCAGCGCTATGAATAAAGTACAATGTTTGTGAATTGGTTGTGTCGATGATTGCCATACTATCGTGGGAAAAGTGTAGTAAGGATTTTGAATTGGCTAAATTGATCATATAGGAAAATGTATAAAGGTTATTGAATTGGCTAAAATGATTATAAAACTACATGGCAGCGTTATGATAAAAAGGTACGATGTTTGTGAATTGGTTGTGTCGATGATTGCCATACTATCGTGGGAAAAGTGTAGTAAGGATTTTGAATTGGCTAAGTTGATCATAAAACTAGATGGTAGCGTATGTGGGTTTCATTGGTAGGTGTACGTGTAAAAATATTAATTGATATTTTTCTTTAATCATTTCTATATGCATTAACTTATCTATTATTATGTATTTGTATTATGTTGTTGTAAGAAAGTGTGGTTTGATTAGGAATATTTAGGCATATTGACAGACTAATATACTGCCAACAAAAAAAAGAAACAGAGGATAAAGAATTTGTTTTCCCAGAGATAAGCGTATGCTCTATATATAAAATGATAAAAGTAGATGAATTCCTAGATTTGTGTATGGATATGAGTGGATGTGCGTATGGTTATGAGTGTGGAGTGAGGGAACAAATGCAGTGTTTATGTACATTAACTTATCTATTATTATGTATTTGTATTATGTTGTTGTAAGAAAGTGTGGTTTGATTAGGAATATTTAGGCATAGTGACAGACTGATAAACTGTTAACAAAAAAAGAAGCAGAGGATAAAGAATTTGTTAAGCAGAGATAAGCGCATGCTCTGTATATAAAACGTAAATTTTGTTACATTTTTCTCATTATTCAAACAAGTGTGTTTGTAGAAAAAATTTTTGAATTTTTAAATAAAAATAAGTCAAGTGAAAACAAAAAAGAAATGGATAAATCTAGCAGCCCTCTTTTCGCAACCTTAGAAGATGAGAACTTCTCAAAAATTTCTCTTGATGAGTTTGTGAGGATATACTCCGGAAACAAGGAAGAGGTATCCGTTAGTCCGTTATCTATAGATTTTACGGACGACGATGTTCCTTCCAACATATCAATCAGGGATATTTTCAACTACGATTGCGATGATGAAGATGATATCCCCAACAATCAGTTGGCGTATTTCTATAACGGGAAGTTTAAGGAGGAGGAGGAGACCGATGATTTAATAAAGCAGTTTCGAGATGATAAAGAAGGAGACAAACTGTTGGCGGCTCTTCAGTATACAAAAGAAGCCGCCGATAAATTGATCCAGGAGTGTTTGCTGGACGAAGAAGGCGATGAATTGTTGGCGGCTTTAGATTTAAGTGCGTATTTCTATAACGGGAAGTTTAAGGAGGAGGAGGAGGAGACCGATGATTTAATAAAGCAGTTTCGAGATGATAAAGAAGGAGACAAGCTGTTGGCGGCTCTGGACTATAAGAAAGAAATGACTGATGAAATAATTACTGAATTTATACTGGATAAAGAAGGGGACAAGCTGTTGGCAGCTTTAGATTTAAGTTTTTAACATATTTTTAAAATTAAAATAATATACATAAATTAGTCTGTAGATACATATAAGAAATTAAAATAAATACATATTATACTTAAATTAGAACATACATACATATGTGTAGTTTTTTTTTTTTTAAATTACATTCTTGGAAAGAATTGTTGAGAATGGGTAAGAATTAAGAGTATAAAATTAATTTTGAGTTATTATTGCTTGTTATTTTCGCTTGTGAGTGTTTCTCAATTTAATTTTGAGCTATGCGAAATATCTATAAATTGATAATTAGCAGACTAAAATTTCACAGTCTAATATAAATTACTTAGTAATGAATACCAACGAGGAACTAATTTCTAATTTTAATAAATTAAACGCACGGCAGAGACTTAGTGTCAAGGATATGATACCGCTGGAAGAGTATCATATAACTGCAGCTGAACGCTTAACTACAAAGTATGGAGAATCTATTGTTTTAGAATTGGGGAACAGCATACTTTACCTTCCTAAGAGGTTTAATTCGCTAAGTGACAAGGATATTGAAAACTTATCTAAGGGAGCATATCTCATTTCTAAATATCCTATGAGTAACAATAATGAAAGTTACCTGTGTAGGCTAGAATTAAAGCCAGTTCCCCCTATGAGGGATTATTATCCCTTTAATACATTTAAATAGAAATTATTTTAAATAAAGTTAATATAAAAATCTTAATCATTTGTTTTATATACATATCAATTCAACTCAAGATATAAAAGGTGGGTATGATAACTCTATTGTCAGTTTTAAGCGAAATCTTAATCTAGAAAGATGGATTCTACTAAAGAGTTTTTACTAGAGTTTGGAGATATAATTTTCGATGAACATTTATCGTTTATATATGCATTTAAAAAGGATTATGAGTATTTCAATGAAAATTTACCTTGTCCCCATGATAATTCAAATCAAGATGTTGTTGGTATGTGTGGATGTTTCTTTTTCCACATGAAAAAACAAAGAGTAATGAAAATTATCGATAAATATAAAAGCTTACTACATCACTTTTCAACGATCGCCGTTAATCAAAACAAAAATGATAAAGATCAATAAACAAATATTTAGAATTTTTAATTATTTCTTCTATATAGTTCAATAAAACAACACTTACATAAACATATGCAAAAAGAAAAATGTTCTTCTTATTTATTAAACAAAAAAATTATTAACATATTATTAGTTTCAATTTACTTAAATAATTTCTTTAAGTTTATCTTCAGTATCGGATAGTGTTTAATATATTTTCTATATAAAGGGAATTGTAAAGTGAAATATAATCAGTTTCAATTTTACTTTTGATTTATAAAGTTAAATATTACAAGTTTGCTGCAAATGGAAAACAAAATGAAAAACTTTTTCCAATCAGGACATAAGCCGCAAATACATGACCTTGTATTTGAAATGGAGTATTTCCTTAATTTAAATTTGAAAGTTTCCTGTGGATTTTCAACCATACATGGATTTAAGCCGATGATATGGTTGCACTACAAGAGTAAGCAGTTCATAGGACTAGACCGGGAGGAGTGGCTGCACTTAATTAGCTATAAGGATTACATTACAAATGTACTGTTACAGCGTGAATTTCAAGACTCTATTAATCTAATAGATAGCTCCACAGAGAGGAATACAAAATACTCTTTCAACTACAAAAATAGTGCATGCCGTTTGATTATTCAGCAGGATAATTATAAAATAAAAATTGATTCGGACACTTGGCAATCGCTAATTCGGATTGGATTATTCTTAACATCAATCATATGTTGGAATGGTATATTAAGAAGACATATCCTCAATTTTTATCATAACTACTATATACCAACATGCTCCGCTTTGAAAAAAACAAATTTACAGCTGTGTGACATTATTGGGATTGATATTAGAGATATAGAAATTGATTTAACTCGTCTTTGTTACGAAATTGGGAAAAAAATGCAAAGTAAAATTGTAACAGATATAAAAATTCATAGGTTAATTTTAAGAATTGATAATAAATGAGAAAAAATATATATATAAATAGAAAAATTGTACTTGTGTTATTATTTTATATTGGTTTTATTTCAGAAATTTGCTAAAAATTTTAAACATAAAAGACCACAATTAAAGGTATTAAATTTCTGATGTCTTCTATAGTTATAGTTTATATCATTTCCTAAATATTTTAAAACTTCTAGTGGTGGTTGAAGGTTACCATAGCTGTCAAAGTAATCCACATTATCATCCTTTTTGTAATATGCTACCCAATGTGTTCCATATCCTGTATTGGAGTCCAAATTAATAATTCCGCATTCTGTCTGCCGTGGAACTTTAGGAAGTTCGTTTCTCATATAAACACCTCTAAAGTGGGGAATATACTTCTTTCCAAAGATTTTCAAATCAATATATGATAGAGGTCTGGTGGGTAGCTTCTTTAGTAGTTTTTTGTAATATTTTTTTTATTGTAGAATATTCCATATCCCTTTTTGTATGGTTTGAGATAGAGACCTTTGCCCATTGCTATTGCCTCTAAAGATCTATTGTGACGCTTATTCTCCTCCAGTTGCTCTCTTCCATTTTTAGCTGTATTAATAGCTCTAGCAATTGACGACCCTCCAGATGCTAATGCACCTAATGCTCCTAGTGCTGTGAGTATAGGTACTAGAGGTAGTAAGCCGCCAATTTTCGGAACTTTAATAATTCTTGGAATCTTTACTTCAGATTTTTTTCCAAGAAAAGAATGTTTAATAACTTTCCGTGCAGTTTTTATAGCGTCTTTTATGTCTAAAGGTTTCTGTTTTTTCAAGATATCAGTCGCTGCTTTAATCGCATTATGAAAATGGTTTCGTTTACAAGTTTTTTTAATGTTGATGGATTTAACACCCAAACCAAATTTTACTTTAGATTTCATAGCGTTAGTTACAAGGTATGCATTAATTTTTTCTCCAATTGTAGCGTCTTTAGCTTTTACCCTCTCCCAAGCCTTTGCAGCTAATTCTTTATCTGCCTGATGACGTTTCTTAATATTAGTATTCTGAGAATAAGCAATATCATGAACTCGACAAGCTGCATCCCCTCTTTGTAAACGTTTTTCTAGTTTCGTTCCAGGTCCGCAAAATTGATAACCAGGTAAATGCAATTCAACTGGTAGTGAATTAATTAAACTGTTTACTAGTCCTTCTCCTTGAACTATCTTTTTGGCATTAAAATTTTTATTTGCATACACAATCATTTATATATTTTATTATTTCTGAAAATAACACTTTTATTATACCTTTGCAAATATAAAGAGAAAAATATTTATCAAATCATAATATAACTGTCAGTTGTAAATATGCGGTTGATTAAACAACATTCAAATATTTTAGTTAAAAATTTAGATTTCAATGCAGATAATAATCTAACTAAACACAGTTGCCTATTACCAAATTCTATAAGAGCATTAATAGTAGGTCCATCTAATTGTGGGAAAACAAATGTAATGCTATGTTTGATTGAAAGTCCAAATGGATTAAAGTTTACAAATATATATCTGTATTCGAAATCATTACATCAACCAAAATATCAATATCTAAAGAAACTAATTTCATCCGTAAAGGGAATGGAAATTTACACGTTTTCAGAGAACGAAGATGTTTTATCACCTGAAAAAGCTAAGGCAAATTCAATAATGATATTTGATGACGTTGCATGTGAAAAACAGAATAATATTAGATCATACTTTTGTATGGGACGTCATAAAGGCATTGATTCATTTTACTTATGTCAAACGTATACACGTATTCCAAAACATTTAGTACGTGATAATGCAAATTTTATTGTGATGTTTAAACAAGACGAATTAAATTTAAAACATATTTATAATGATCATGTTGGAAGTGATATGACTTTCGAAATGCTTCATAACATATGCAGAGAATGTTGGAAGGAGAAGTATGGATTTCTTGTAATAAGCAAAGATGATGATATACGGAATGGACGATATAGAAAAGGCTTTGATATATTCATTGAAGCTTAGTTATAAATATTCATCCAACTGTTTCAGACGTTTACTATTTAAATATCTGTTCAGCAGTTCTAAGAAGCTGTTTATCTGTTTTAAGAAGCTGTTTTGCTATTTTAAGAATCTATTTTAAGAAGCTGTTTAGCTGTTTTAAGAAGCTGTTTTGCTATTTTAAGAATCTATTTTAAGAAGCTGTTTAGCTGTTTTAAGAAGCTGTTTTGCTATTTTAAGAATCTATTTTAAGAACCCGTTTTGCTGTTTGAGTATCTGTGCAAAATTTCCTAATAAAAAAAATGGAGGAAAATATTTTAAGAGAGTTGGTAAAATCAAGAAAAATATTAAAACAGAAATTTGATAGTTTAAAACAAGGAGAAGCAGAAAAGTTTAATAAATTAGAGCATACATTTAAGCCTTTAACAGAACCATTAAAAAAACTAGTAAAATTATCTAGTGAGATTTCTACGGATCCAATAGCATTGTCTAATCAAAAAATAAAATCTGAAAACAACAGTAAAATTAAATTAAATGAGCAAAGTTTTATTACCAGCACACCGAAGAAAGAAAAGTATTTTGATTCGTTACAAAAGACAAGTCAAAATGAAGTAGATTCCGAATTTAATGAAACTTTTTATTCTCAATCTGAAGATTGGAAATTTAATTTAACAGATTTGCTAGAAAAGAAAAAACTCGATACTATATTTGGAGCTTCTAAGAGTGCAAATGGTGAATGGAAATTTGGAAATTCAGATTTAAAGTTAACCGATGATAAAATAATAATAGGAAATAAATCTTGGGCATTAACTCCAGGCCTTTACTCATTTGTAGCATTTATAAATAAAAGGCGTTCTAATTATTTTTATTATTAACGTTTTACTTTTATTTTATCGAACTGAGCAACTATATGCGTCGCTCCAGTTCTTGTTAATTAATGTCTTTATTGGGTAGAAATCTCCTTCTTTTATACCAATTTTGAGAAGAAAGATTAACCCCCTAATTCTATAGTAATTACATTTGGTTTCTTATAACTACTTAAAATTAGTTCAGCGGGAAAACAAAATAAATGTGTTTCCCATCGATGAAATGTGAGGCGGCATAGAACACACACAAACATGAAGTGTATTTCAAGTGCAGCGGCAGAGTTAGGCAAATTGTGTGTGCAATGTCACACACAAGGTGTTGTGTTGAAACAGTAAGTGAAATATTTTAACCATTCATCCCAATCTGTTTTGTCAACTGTAATATAAGAACGTACGTACTCATTGAAAGTTCTATGACTTCTTTCGATTGTTCCTAATGTTTGATGATGGTATGCTGTTGAAGTTAGTTTTTGAATCTTTAATAGATCGCATAGTTCTGTTAGTAAGATGTTTTTGTATTCTGTACCCATGTCGGAAATGAACGTCTTCATTGGACCATAGGTTAGTATGAAATTTTCAAATATTGCTTTTGCAACCGTTTTAGCGCTTTTGTCTTTAATTGGTATTGTTACTAAATATTTAGTTAAGTCGCATATTATTGTGACTGCATATTCATTTTCGTGTAATGATTTTGGAAAAGGTCCTATTGTATCCACGTACACCGTGTCAAATGGTTTTGCAGGTGTAGGTGTAATAGTCATTGGACTCTTTGAATGTTTAAACGTTTTAGCAGTTTGGCACTTATGACATGTTTTTACAAATTTAGATATGTCTTTTGACATATTTTTCCCATAGTAATATCTTTTAATTTTTTCTATTGTTCTATAAATTCCACAATGTTCTCCTTCTATGGGATCATCATGATATTTCAGCATAATCTCAAGAATTGCCTTGGCATTCTTATTATCAATTTGGGTCACCTCGTTTAGTAGCGCTACTTCAATTTTATTTAATATATTATTGCCCATTTTTTTAAAATCATTTATTGAGATAAATTCGAAAATTTTCTCTGTGGGTGCCACTTGTAATTTATATATTTTAAGTTTACCGGCCACATTTTCGAGCCTAGAGAAAAATTGTCCTAAGTCAAAGTTCCCATTAGTAAACAAATCGTATATTTGTATATATGTTACTATAGATTTTCCTCGTTTGATGTAACATCTTCTGGGAGAAATCTTTAGTTTATAATATTTTCTGACGTCAGTGTTCTTTAAAGGTACATATATACTGGGCTTATTATTTATATCAACTTTATGCTGTTTATTTAGTGTATTACCATTATTTTCTTTTAATTGTTTATTAGTCATCGATCTAGTCGTGACTTTTAATATAGAACAAATGTTACTATTCATGTCTTTTAAATCGTTTATTGTTATGCGCGATAAAGCGTCAGCAACATAGTTATCTTTTCCCCTAAGATACTCAACCGTAAAGTCATATTCTTCCAGATCAAGTCTAATTCTTGTTAATTTGGAGCTAGGATTTTTCATTGAGAACAAATAAGAAAGTGGTCTGTGGTCAGTACGGACAAGAAAGTGTTTTCCATATATATATGGTCTGAAATGAGTTATTGCCCAATGTATGGCTGTTAGTTCTTGTTCAATGGTCGATTTGTTACTTTCGCCTTTGGTAAATGCTTTTGATGCATAAGAAATTGGTAAATGTTTACCTTGGTATTCCTGAGTTAACACTGCTCCACAAGCATGTTTACTTGCGTCTGTTGTTATGCAAAATTCTCGTGTAAAATCAGGATATTGCAACAAAGTTGGACTCATTAATGCTTTCTTTAGATACTTAAAAGCAGCGTCACAATCTTTCGTCCATTCAAATGTTATTCCTTTCCTGGACAATTTAGTTAGGTGTCTTGAATATTCAGAGAAATTTTTGATGAATCTTCGGTAATAGTTACAAAAAGCGACAAATCTTCTTGCACTATCAGCGTCTTTTGGCGTCGGATAATTTTCAATAATTGAATATTTATTATCATCCGGTAATATTCCTTTGTCAGTGCATTTATGACCAAGATAGGTTACTTCTTTCATAAAGAATGAACATTTTTCTGGATGTAATTTTAGATTGTGTTCGCGGCATAAGTCAAAAACGTTTTTTAAATTAGATAGCATATGCTTCTCGGAGCATCCTAGGACAACTAAGTCATCCATGTAAAGGAAAGCTTGATCCGGATTTAATCCACTAAAAGCAAGTGTCATCATTCTTTGAAAAGAGTTTGGAGCTATTTTTAAGCCATATGGTAATCTTGTAAATCGGTAAGATCCATTGTTTGTCGAAAATGACGTTAAGTCTCTTGAATTTTTATCTAAACCAATTTGGTGAAAACCTGACATTAGATCCAGACAAGAGAAATATTTTGCTCTTCCTAGTTGATCCAAAATGTCATCTATTCTTGGTAAAGGAAATTTATCTGCAATTAATTTTTTATTTATTTGTCTATAATCTATTACTAGTCTCCATCTTTTATTTTCTGAACCTGGTAGTGATTTCTTTGGTACTAAAAGAATTGGACTGTTGTATTCCGATTGCGACGGTTCAACTATTTTGTCATCTATTAATTTCTTTACTTGTTTGTCAATTTCCTCTTTATGTGCATGTGGTATTCGATAGTTTTTAATGTATACCGGTTGTGTATCTTTTACTCTCAGTTTTTGTTCGTAAAAATTATTAGTTGTTATTGTTTCTGATTCCAAACCGAAAATATCACAATATGAATTGCATAGTTTTGTTAGTGTGTCTTTGAATTGTTCAGGAAAATTTTTTTTTAAAATTTGCAATACTTCTGTATTTCTTGTTTTATTTTTGTTAGAATTCTGCTTTAATACATTGTAGTCTGAAATGTTTTCGGTTTTAATCTTGTTTTGATTAATTCTAGTAATATTGTTGTTAGTATTAAGAATGCGAATGAAAGCTTTACTTGCTGTTACTAATGTATTTGCAATAAAAATACCTGGTTCTATTTCTTGGTTAGGAATTAATAGTTCTTTATTTGTGGATGATAATTTCACTTGGCGTATGACTTCTGATCTTGGAGGGAGAATTATGTCATCACCATTATTAGTAAGTGGTATTTCTATTGGATGTGTTAAGTAGGATGGACGTAGAACAAGGTAATCGTAATCATTATTGAAATCTAATCTACAGTTATACTTTTTAATAAAATCCATGCCGATGATTCCATCACACGGTATTGGGAAATCATTTTGTACTACTTGGAATTTATGTGGTATTAAAAATTTTTCATGTCTTAAATCGAAAAATATACTTCCAATTGATTGTATTTCACCTTGTCCTATTCCGCTTAGGGTTGTTGTTTTGTTAGTATTTATTTGATTTACATTAAAACATGCTATTTTTATTATTGAAATATCTGCTCCGGTGTCTACTAGTAAAGTTATTGGTGTGTTTGTCTTATTTATTCGTGTTTGGATGCAAAAACATAAGTCGAGGTTTAAATTATACACTTTTCTATTTATTGAATTGACCTTAGGGGAAGTTCGGAGTTTTCCGAACCATTTTCATTTGATTCTGTTGCTCTTACGTAGTTATTGTTGCTACGGTTATTATTAAATCTTTGCCGGTTTCTGTTATACATGTTACTATTATTATAGTTATTATTATTATGGTTGTTGTTATTGTTGCGTGAGAAATTATTTCTTCCACGGAATCGTGTATTATTTCCACGGTAACTGTTGTTAGGTTTGTATCTTTGTCCATAATACAATATGGCATTTTGTTGTCCAGTGGCATCGGTGCAACTATTGACAAATTTACTAACCGCTTCATTCATGCTGTTGAATTGTCCTGCTTCCATGATAAGTTTTACTTTATCAATGGTGCAGTTCTTAGTTAGTGCTTTTACAGCAACTTGTGTAGAATATTTGTTTGCTAGCTCGCATGCTAGTCCGTCCGAAATGTATGCGTTTTCTAAAGATTTAGTTAAATTTTCTATTTCACTGCAATAATTGTTAGCTGTTTTATTATTTTGTTTAGTATTCATTATTTTTGCAGTCAATACTTCGACTGATTCACCCTTAACGGAATTATTTAGTTTATTAATAATTTGTGTAATAGTTGACTCATTACTTATTAAGTTTCTAGCGTTACCTTTTAGTTTTGTTTTTATTAGGTTTACTGCTATAGATTCGTGAGAACCTTTAATTGTGTCCACCAAAGATAAAGAGTCAATAAAAGATCGTAAGTTTTCAGATCTACCATCAAAGTCTGTAATCAGCTTTGAGGCTGTGCTTAAAAATTCTACCACTGTTTGGCTCATTGTAACATCTATATTTGGTATGAGTAAATTATAGGGTGTACTTTCATGAAGTGAATTTGGTATTTCTATTGTTATTGCTTTTTTCGAAGCTATTTTTAGAATTCGATTTTTTAGATCGAGGAAAAGTGCGTCTGCTGCTGTTTGATGACTTACAGTAAGTCTGTTATAATGTACATTGAGTAAAACTCTTATTTCTTCAAGTCGTGTGAGGAGATTCTGAAAATGATGTTTAATCGTTTCGGCTTTGGTTGGTCTATCTATGTTCAGACACTTATATGAACGGTCAAAATCTTCTTTTATTATTTTAATTTTATTGATGATATCTTCCCAATTCATATCTTGTCTAAGTCATTTGCTCTACTGACATATTTTTTCTTTAATTTTCTACTATGCATTAAATAAAGTCGCAATATAAAATTTAATCCTATCAAGATTGCTATTATTATGATACAAACTTCAATTGTATGTAAATTGAATTTGTCTTGAACTATTTCCAGCTCATTTATTACATTGGCGGTTGGCCTTTCTAATTTTGTTTGTGATTTGCACATTATGTAAAAAAAAATTTAGTATTATGAAAGTTTTATTCCTTTTTCTCTTTTTCTATACGTTCTACCCATCTTAATCCTTTAATTGTTTCTTCTTCTATTCTTGGTTTTTCTACAATATCAATTATTGTTGGTTTTCCTTCCATTCCTATCAACTCCCAATGCTTACTTAACCACTCTAAATCAATCGGGGTTTCTTTTTCTTTGAAAATATTCATTTTGGAAAAAAAAAAAAAAATATATATATATATATATATATATATATATATATATATATATATATATATATATATATATATATATATATATATATATATATATGTTTGTACTATATAAAATTGTTTATTTTTTTTTTTGATTCTTACATTCTAGTTAATTATTTATTTTTATTTCTTACAACTAATAATAATTTCTCAATTTCTACAATGCGCTTCCATATTTTTGTGGAACGCTCCCAACTGGGTGGTGGATTGCCTTTTACCTCTCTTTGTAATAAAGACTTTTCTCTTTTTAATTTGTTAGAGAAGCCACCTCTTCGTTTAGGCTTAGCCTGTTTGGGTATTGAAATTTTATTCAGTATAGGCTTTTGTTGCCTTTTTCTATATTCTTCTATTGTTATAGGCTTCGGCCCAATTTTTGACATAATGGAAAAGGACAAAGAAAAAAAAATTCTAATTATTTTCTTAGTTAGTTGCCTCGAGCGGTTTACGCTTACAGGCCCTAAGAGTGCGCAGTGTAGCACGCACCTCTTTTATAAGTTAATAAATAAGAATAATTTTAATATTAAATAGATACACGTGATGATGTAATCCTCCTTTTTTTTTTTTTTTTTTGTGGTGTCGTTTTGGTTGCTTCAGTATAGATGTAACAAGCTGGTGCCGTATGATGTGGATGTGGACCTCGCTAGCCTATTTGCCAGGCGGACTTCCTTCTCTGGATTACCTTCTTTTCTGACGGATCGTTGTGGCTGATCCGTCAGGATTAAAAGTTTTTTTTTCCTTTTAATTCTAGGTGCGCATTTAGTTGTCGCACTCTAGAACTGGCAGGATCGCCATGTAGCATTTATAAATAAAAGGCGTTTTAATTATTTTTATTATTTTTATTATTAACGTTTTACTTTTATTTTATCGAACTGAGCAACTATATGCGTCGCTCCAGTTCTTGTTAATTAATGTCTTTATTGGGTAGAAATCTCCTTCTTTTATACCAATTTTGAGAAGAAAGATTAACCCCCTAATTCTATAGTAATTACATTTGGTTTCTTATAACTACTTAAAATTAGTTCAGCGGGAAAACAAAATAAATGTGTTTCCCATCGATGAAATGTGAGGCGGCATAGAACACACACAAACATGAAGTGTATTTCAAGTGCAGCGGCAGAGTTAGGCAAATTGTGTGTGCAATGTCACAACACTGACCGCTTAGCATTTTCACACTCAACAGTATATTTAAAGTGCAGCGGCACGTGGTGTCAAATTGTGTCTGTTGCACATGTGAATTTTTAGTGACACTTGATATTTATTTATTTATTATATGCATGCATTTTAAGGAATGAAATCATGTCGTATGACAAAGAGTGTAATCATGCTACACATTACTATTTCATAAAAGACCGGAACAGTACGACTCAACTGAATTAGATATATATAAACGAATTTTACTTGATACAAACGCATACAGAAGAAACTATGATCCTAACAATCAATTAAAAGGAAATAGGGGTTTTAAGTATAAAGAAATAATAAATAAACTATTTGCTACTACTCACGTTGGTGAAGGTTTAATGAAAGTAAATCTTAATAAACCAAACTATATATATTGGGACAATCCTAATGAAATAGTAGATCGATTAAAACTGTTAATAGCATCACAACAAGCTGGAAACAATAATCATTCTAATGAAATAGTATCAATAATTGAAGAATTGAGAGAAGCAAATATAATTGGGTAGAAGTATTAAATAATAGAGAAGCAAATAGTATGACTGTTGATAAATTTGGTCATTATTTCCATCAAAAGCATAGTAGCGAGGCAAGAAGAAAATATATTTTAAAACATTTTGGTTTTACGCTGGATGGAAATAAAATAAACATAGAGAACAAAAGAATTGTAAATGTAGCTTCACCGTTGGATGGACTAGATGCTGTTAACAAAGCTTATTTGAGTTCACAAATCAATCATCTGAAAGAGTATTTAAAAAAGGCAGTTAGCAAAGAAGTTGTAGATCTTAGATTTGAAATCAAAGACTTAAATAAGAAGATATCTGATATATATGAGGTAATGACAACGGCATCACCATACAATGGAAAAAAGAGCAGTAGTTAATGAACTTCATTCACGAGCGCGGAAGAACTTCTTACGACGCAGGGTTATTATGAAAGGAATTGATGATCTCTGGCAAGCTGACTTAGTAGAAATGGGAAATTATTCAGCATACAATAATGGTTATAAATATATGTTAACAGTTATCGACACATTTTCAAAATATGCGTGGGCTGAATCAATTAAATCAAAAACTGCCTCCGAAGTTAGTAACGCATTTCAGAAAATACTTAGTATGAGGCGTATTCCTAAACATTTACAGACAGATGATGGTAAAGAATTTTTCAATAAAGAATTTGGAGAGCTGATGCGAAAATATTCAATTAATCATTATTCTACATATAGTGTAATGAAAGCATCAATTGTTGAACGCTTTAATAGAACCCTAAAAGAGATGATGTGGAAAGAGTTTAGTAACAATGGAAAATATGAATGGATTGGTATTTATAAAAGTTTGATTAAGCAATATAATAAGAAAAGACATGGAACAATCAAAATGGCGCCTATTAACGTAACTCATAACAACGAGAAGCACCTTCTAAATACTGTATATAATCATTTAAAAATATTTAAGCCTTCACGGTTTAAAATTGGAGATTATGTCCGCATTAGTAAATATAAACATGTTTTTGAGAAGGGATATACGCCGAATTGGACAACAGAAATATTCAAAATAAGATCGATACAGAACACTTACCCTATAACATTTTTGCTAGAAGACTATCAAGGAAATGAAATTAGAGGAGCTTTTTATAAAGAAGAAATACTTCGCACTCGTTTTCCTGATACATATCTAGTTGAAAAAATATTAAAAACTAAAGGAGATAAAGCGTATGTAAAATGGTTAGGGTTTTCAAGTCAACATAATTCTTGGATAAACAAAACTGAAATATTATAAGAATAAGTAAATAAACAGAAAATAAATAAATAAATTTAAAATAAAAACATATACTCTAAAGCATTTTTATTTCATATACAATTTAGTATTCATTATGTCAATAACATTAGCATTAAGCGGAAACTCTTCAATTTTAACAGCAAATTATTTTCCACCTATAGATTTAACGGATGACTATGAGTGTGCTCTAATCGATTTTCATTCATACAATTCTATTCCCAATGTAGACTATGATAACAACCTTTTCCACATTGGGGATACAGTAATTGAAATTCCCATAGGATCTTATGAGTTGCAAGATATTGTTGACTATATAATTGCAGAATATAAAAGAAAAAATTTTAATAAAACCGTTGTAATTGAAGCTAATAATAATACTTTACAAATTGAAATAACTTCATCACACGATACAATTTTCTTCGACCGAATGCGATCGATTGGTAGGTTATTTGGATTTTCAGAAGGATACTTAAATGCTGGCTTAAAACATTTATCCAATCGACCAGTAAATATTTTGAAAGTTAATGCTATACAAATTCAATGTAATATAATAAGGGGAGCATATATGAATAGCGCTCCAGCACATATACTTCACGAGTTTGCATTAGACGTTCCTCCAGGCTATAAATTATACGTTATCCCTAATAATTTAGTTTATCTACCAGTAAACGTGAAAGAAATAACATATCTTAAAATTTGGATTGTTGATCAAGAGGGTCGTTTAATAAACTTTAGAGGTGAAGAAATAACACTAAGATTGCATTTAAGACTAAGACAAAAATGATAATTTATAATAAAAGCAAACAAAACGATAACAAGCTAAGCACTCCTATAAACACTGCTAAGCCAATCAGACCGAAATTAACAGAAGAAAATAAGAAATTTTTAAGATTACTTAAGTTAAAAGTAAACAAAAATGTCTGATATACTCAATGTTATGGAAAAGCCGTTTTCGGATGATAATATAATAAAAAAAGAGTTTCATAGTTATGTGCCATATATTCAATCATTCAAAAATAATGATGAAATTCGTATTACTGTACAAAATCAAGACTTATATATTCTTCCTTCTGAAAGCTTCTTATATATAGAGGGTAGTATAAAGAACAGTAAAGGTGAAGAATCTCATAACACTAAACTTAGGAATAATTGTATTGCATACTTATTTGATGAAATACGTTACGAAATTAATGGTGTTGAAATTGATCGAACACGATACTTAGGAATGTCTAGTACAATTAAGAATTATATTTCTCTAAATGAGTTTGAAAGTAAAATGATGAGAAATGCTGGATGGTGCATTTCTGAAGAGCTATCTCTACAAAAATTTAATTTTTATTTACCTTTAAAATTATTAATGGGATTTGCTGAAGATTTTAACAAAGTTGTATTGAATAGTAAACATGAACTTATTTTATTACGAAGTTCAACTGATGTGAATTCATTTTACTCAACGGATGCAAATGAAAATCTAAATTTATCAATTACAAACATAACATGGAAAATTCCGCACATTCATCTGTCAGATGCTAAAAAACTGCAAATAATGAAAATTATTAAAGATGGATCAGCTTTACCTATGGCATTTCGAAGCTGGGATTGTTATTTCAATCCTACATTTTCTGGTGCAAGAAATCACAACTGGAATGTGAAGCTATCACTTAACAGAGAAAGGCCAAGATTTATAATATTGGTTTTGGAAAATAATAATAAATATATTTATTCCGATTTAAAAAATATTAAAGTACATTTGAACTCAGACTCATACCCATATGATGACTTAAATTTGAAATTTGATGAGAATCGGTATGCTATTTTATATGATATGTATGCAAAATTTCAACAAAGTTACTACATGAGGGAATTTCAACCACTACTTTCGTGTGAAGAATTTAAAAATAACCCAATTACCGTAATTGATGTAAGCTTTCAAAATGAAATCGTAAAGAACGGACCTATCGATGTAAAAATTGAGTTTGAGACCAGTAATCCGATTCCTGTCAATACAAACGCTTACTGTTTAATTCTCTATGACCATTGACTGGAATTGTTCGAAAAATTATATAATCAATTATTATTTTAATACTTACACATTTGTTTTTTTCCAATTTATACAAAATAAAGAGACAATAAAGATTTTTTTTTTCAAATTTAAAATGGTGATTTTATTTTTACAAACAGTTTTTCTTATTCTAAAGTTTTATATGATGATTTATTTACAAACAGTTTTCTTGTTCTACAAATTTAAATAATAATATTTTATTTATAATAAGTTTTCCATGTTATATATCTTATAAATATTTAAAAATTGAATATTTTGCTAAACTATATTACTTATGAGTCTAAACTGTCTATTTCACTTATTAGCATATTCAATTCAAACTCTCCATTACCACTATCTAATTGGTAATGGTGCCAGGCATACGTATTTACATTATCATTCATAATTTTACGCTTAGTATCATTAAAACTTAAAGCTACTTTATTTACTTCATTAGTTAAAATAGTATGTAATTTAGATGTAAATGTATGCATAGACGCAATGACTGGTTCTTTAGAAAATAAAACATGCTTATATGTATCTATATTATAACTGCTGACAACACATTTCTTAACTCCCTTGGCTTTATTGACATTTCCTTCACCTTCAACTGTGTACGAATATACTTTAGGTGCTAATCCTACAAATTCGGTAATAAACTTCCCCTCTGTTTCATCCTTCATCATACCTAATACCTTTTTATTTAAAAGAGGAAAGTTGAAGGTATTATTTTCTGGGTATGATGAAGTGTCGAACCGATCTTTCAAATCATATTTTATGTCAGAATAAAAATCGTTTGTTTGAATTGAATATATAAACGAGTCTGTATCCATGTAATTAAAATTTATTTTCTCTTCGTATTTAGGTTTCATATATCCATAGTGAAAATCATACATTTTCCATTTCGATAATTCTAGGACACAGAAACCTAAATAAATGGGCTTGTTATAATACGTAATGGTCTTATTTAACTGAACAGCCCACATAGAGTCTGTAAATTGTGAAATACTATGGAAATTTGGCTTAGATATTAGTTCACCTATACCTAAATGGTTGCGGTTAGTACGACTCCATTCACTGCGCAAGATTACATCTTTCCGCTTATCGACATTCTCCATTGTTTTGCCATACACTGCATTATTAAGAAGCTTATAAAAGTCTTTTTCAAATGCGTTTTTAGCTAAAGATCTATATTGCGTATTTAAATCTATGTATGTTTTCATCCATGGTTTTTGTTTGAATTGGAGAATGCGATAAACTTTCTCCAAAACTAATCCATAACTCAAACATTGTTCCAAATTTTTGTAATGAATTACATATCTCTTTTTATTTGAAAGATCGGCTACCAATTTCGCGTGCTTACTTCCACCAACGATTTTGTTTTCAGCACAAAATGGTAAATCATTATGGCGATCATGGCAACTAATTGGGTAAGCTAAATCAACTTCGTAAATGTAGCCAACTTCGGAATTTGATGGAATGTTATGTGGGTGAATAAACTCATTTGTCCATGAAAAACCACCCAACGGAAGATATTCCGACATAGCCCAACCGTAAAGGTTATTTGCATCTAAGTATAAAATATACTCAGAGGGTTGCATTTTATCATAAGTACTCAGATACTTATGATTTGCCTTACTATGTCTTTTAGAGCACTGCGTAAGACCACCTCGAATGCCACGTTTGATGAAATTATACATTTCCAGATCTGTTAGAAGCTCTAACTCAATTTTTGTATGCTTCAACATTGCATCCCAAGACAGACCTGGGAGTGTATAATAATGAGGTGGATCAAGATAATGTATTCTTTTGCAAACTTTTCGAAAATTTTCAAAAATATCTGTCAGCAAAAGAACATCAGTTTTAAGGTACAAGCTCATGTAATCACGTATGGTTCTACAACTAAATGTTTCCCATACTTTATGTGCATGTGAATAGTCTTCATCTGAACATTTTTTATTATTCAGTTTAGAATAAAATTCATTGATTGTAGGGAGTTTGTTTTCATCCAATTTAGAATAGGTATTAGCATACTGATATGGAAAAGTACCTTTTCGCTTCATGAGATTAAACTCATCTAGTTGTGGGAAAAACTTTTTAACTGTTTTTAAATCTTTAACAGATAAATTTCCAGCTAAAGTATCTAAACTAGATGCCATAAATCTGAAAGAATCTAGAAATCTTAACTCAACATATTTCTGCTTCTTTCCATTGTCAATTTCTTCGGAACTATAGACCTCAATTGTATGAGATAAAGAAATATAAAGTTCCTTAGTCAAAGGTATTACGTTTGTATTTCCTTTAACATTTAACAATTCTTTTACAAATAAGTGGCAATCGTATGAGGAGAAGTTATGAAAAAAAATTGGAATAAAATTTGGGACTTTATAATTTAAATTGCACGAATTGTGTGCTGCCCCTCTATATTTCCCTGAAAGATGACAGTGATCTTTTACTGTCAATTCATTGCCTAAGGCTTTACCGCAAATATGGCAATCTCTAGCACTTTCAAAGAGTTCTTGTTCTAACTCCCTTAGAAGGGGGACATTGGTATAATATGTTCAAAATGCTTTTTGTAAATGTCCCTACATTCCATAATTACACTACTTACAAAATTTGCACCTACATTTACGTCACTATCGCTATTTACATAAATTTTAAACCTATCTAAACTATCATTAAAACTACACTTAATATAGAAAGCATAAGCACACGGTATGTGCTTCTTAATAAAGGAATGCTCATTGCTACTTACATCTCCCAATATGCATTCGAAATCCGCATAAATGATGAAAGGCACATCCATCTGCTTTTCGAAGTGTTCAAATTTTAATGTTGCTTTCTCTTCTTCCGGCATCTTGGCAACACATTTGCCGCACTCCCTCCTTCGGTGGACTGCCATGACGTCCGCTGAATTTGTATGAAAAAGGCACGCATTGCAGATGATGGTGTTTGTTCCTTTATGGCACGAAATTTGTGTTGAGAGTAATCTAAAAGAGAAACATATTAAGTAAAAGTTGTAATTATAATAAATTAATAATTCATGCATATGTAATAATAACAATAATAACAACAATAATAATAATAATAAAAATAATAATAATAATAATAATAATAATAATAATAATAATAATGATAATAAAAATTAATAATAAATACCTTGAAATATTTTTTATTAAAATGTAGTGATAGTTTTCACTACACTGGCTTTCCAATAACATCAAATTTATGTGGAACTCTTTTTCTGCTTTTGTAATATAAAATGGTCCAACCACTTGTTTCAGCTTGTTGTCGTAACCGAAAACATTTATGCTGATGTCAGGATTTTTTCTCTCAAAAACCTTTATATCCTTGACATCGTTTGGAAACGTCATTCCCTCGAAGTTCAAAATCCTACCGCATTCCAGCGTAATGTTAGTAGCAGATATGTTCCTAATTTGATACGTTGATGGCATGTTCAAGTTGTTGTTGTTTCCAGTATAGAAGGCTGCTATCACACACCATTTAAAACAATATATATCACTATTTTTTATGTTGATGCAGGCTTTCTTCTGTTCTAGCTCCACTGGTGTTTTTACGTGCAGAGATCCTGGAATCGGTGACGCTTTACTAATGTTTAAGTCCATCCATTTTATTTTGATTAAAGTCCATCCAGAATCTCTCTCTTGGAACTCAGACATCTTTGTTTTTATAGATTCTATCTGAGTCCTTAACGTATCACCTATATCATCTGCCCTTGTCAAACGAACCATTTCCGTTATATGGAACATATCCTTCTCAGGCATTATAGGGTTTGCCGGCAATTTGTAGCGAGCTGTCAATTCCAAGTTGAATTTCACTAAAACGTGTTCAGCTAAGCTACAGTTTAGCAATTTTTCAAACATTACGCTACCTTCTCTTAAATAATTTTCGATATTTAATTCATTGTCACCTTTGGGGAAGCGGTAGGATTGAATGCGACATTTAAACGCACTTTTGATCAATATAATCTTATTTCCAAATAATTTTTTTAGATTATCCTTATGATCATCTTTTCGACAGTGGTTGAACCATTTGCTGGAACTTAGTTCCTCATTACAATCCTGGCATCTTAGTAGAGATCCCTCTTCAAGTCGCTGTATTTTTGAAGTTTTATAATCTTCAGCAATCTTTCGTTTCGCTGCTTCTGTTGATGTGGATGGAGGTTCCTGCTGTACATACTGCAACTCATGAAGCTTAGCATGTTCTTTTTTCTCCCACGAGGTTAGAGATACATGGCCGCAATATGTACAGGGCCTATGTACCAGTAAATGACTTTTTAGCTTTTGCATACGTGAATATGCATTTGAGCAAACACTGCACTTGAAACTCATTTTTAAAATAATATTTTTCACTTATTTATATGTTATATATATGGTTAAAGATTAATTTTGTTCTTTATTTAGTATTTCACAGATTTTGATCTTTCTTTAGTGTATTCAAATTTGTTTTTTATTTTAGTTTGGTTTGGATACACTTCTTACTTTCACGAATGAATTTTCACTGACTAAGTTGAAAATGTTTCACTATTCGCCCTTTATACTCGAAAAATCAACAATAGAAATATTACAAATTGTAAAGAACAAAATAATAATAGATAAGTTAATGTACATAAACACTGCATTTGTTCCCTCACTCCACACTCATAACCATACGCACATCCACTCATATCCATACACAAATCTAGGAATTCATCTACTTTTATCATTTTATATATAGAGCATACGCTTATCTCTGGGAAAACAAATTCTTTATCCTATGTTTCTTTTTTTTGTTGGCAGTATATTAGTCTGTCAATATGCCTAAATATTCCTAATCAAACCACACTTTCTTACAACAACATAATACAAATACATAATAATAGATAAGTTAATGCATATAGAAATGATTAAAGAAAAATATCAATTACAATTTTTACACGTACACCTACCAATGAAACCCACATACGCTACCATCTAGTTTTATGATCAACTTAGCCAATTCAAAATCCTTACTACACTTTTCCCACGATAGTATGGCAATCATCGACACAACCAATTCACAAACATCGTACCTTTTTATCATAACGCTGCCATGTAGTTTTATAATCATTTTAGCCAATTCAATAACCTTTATACATTTTCCTATATGATCAATTTAGCCAATTCAAAATCCTTACTACACTTTTCCCACGACAGTATGGCAATCATCGACACAACCAATTCACAAACATTGTACTTTATTCATAGCGCTGCCATCTAGTGTCAACATTCACAAATTTTTTACGTCAACTACTTATCCAAAACCCATAAATCATGATTTTAATTGCTTTTGGATTAGCCAAGCCAAACATAGCCAATTCACATATATAGTACATTATTATCATAGCGCTGCCATCTAGTGTCAACACTCACAAACTTTTACATAAACTGCTTAACCATTTTACGTCAACTGCTTATCCAAAACCCATAAATCATGATCTTAATTGCTTTTGGATTAGCCAAGACAAACATAGGCAATTCAATAATATGGTACATTATTATCATAGCGCTGCCATCTCGTGTCAACACTCACAAACTTTTACATAAACTGCTTAACCATTTTACGTCAACTGCTTATCCAAAACCCATAAATCATGATCTTAATTGCTTTTGGATTAGCCAAGACAAACATAGGCAATTCAAAAATATGGTACATTATTATCATAGCGCTGCCATCTACGTCAACTGCTTATCCAAAACCCATAAATCATGATCTTAATTGCTTTTGGATTAGCCAAGACAAACATAGGCAATTCAAAAATATGGTACATTATTATCATAGTGCTGCCATCTAGTGTCAACATTCACAAATTTTTTACGTCAACTACTTATCCAAAACCCATAAATCATGATTTTAATTGCTTTTGGATTAGCCAAGACAAACATAGCCAATTCACATATATAGTACATTATTATCATAGCGCTGCCATCTAGTGTCAACACTCACAAACTTTTACATAAACTGCTTAACCATTTTACGTCAACTGCTTATCCAAAACCCATAAATCATGATCTTAATTGCTTTTGGATTAGCCAAGACAGACATAGCCAATTCACAAACATATTACATTTTTACCATAGCGCTGCCACCTAATTTTTATCATTTTAGCCAACTCAAAAACCTTTATTCATTTTCTTATACGATAATTTAGCCAATTCAAAAACCATTCCACATATTTCCTACGATAGTATGGCAACCATATACCCCTTGCGTCCAAAGCGCCCTCTTGCGGCGAATTCCCGTACTATTTTAATTACTTTATGCTCAATCAGCATTTACTATATACTTCGGTGCATTATGTTTAAATTCTTGAGCAGTTAGAAGCGATTGCGATTCTCTCATGTAATAGATCTGTTGAAATCTTAGATACATATCATATAGAATTGCATAGCGTTCATTCTTAAATTTGATATTTAGGTCATCATATGGATATGACGCTGAATTTGAATGTACTTTTAAATTTGTCAGGTCACAATGAACAAACTTATTTTCTTGTTGAAAAGCAATCAATACAAAACGGGGTCGTTCTCTACTTGCAGCTAATTTAAGATTCCAGATATGACTTGTTCCTGTATTAAGTTGTGGATTAACATGGCAATCCCAACTACGGAATGCCATCGGTATAGAAGCACCATTGTTAATAATTTTTATCATATTCAACTTGCTAAAATCAGATAATTGTACATGTGGAATTCTCCATGAGATGAGTGAAATTGAAAGTTTTGCTTTTTTCTGTGGAAACGCTCGAGTGTACAAGATCTTCATCGTTCTTATTACGCAAGAGTATCAATTCATGTTTCCCATTTAGTACGACTTTGTTGTAGTCTTCAGCGAAACCCAAAGCATTTTTAAGGGTACATAAAAGTTAAAATATCCATTAACAAGTTTTAAATCATCAATTTTATTCCAGCCAGCATTCTGCATTACAGTGCTTTCCGTTGGTGATAAAGAAACCAAATTTTTTATGGTACTTGTACCTCCTAAATATCTTGTATGATCAATTTCAATACCATTAAGTTCATAACGAATTTCATCAAAGAGATATGCAACAAAGTTGTTTTTTAATTTAAAGTTGTCTGTAGATGTGGAGGTTTTCTCATCTACAACAGATCCCTCAACATATATATAACTTTCACTAGGTAACACATACAAATCTTGATTTTGAATTGAAATGCGAATTTCATCATTATTGTTGTAGGATTGTAGGTATGGCACATATGTATGATAGTCCTTTTTGATTATATTTTCATCAGATAAGGGTTTATCTAAGACATTTATTATTGAACTCATTTTGCCTTCAATTTAAAATTCAATGACTTGAGAAAATTTTTATTTGCTGTCGTTAGAGTTTTTTGATGAATTGACTTCTTTAATTGTGGTTTAGGTCGTGATAATATTTTAGGTTCGTATGCTGATGATGTTGCTGCTGTTGCTATATTCTGTGATATACTCGAGTTGAATATTAGCATTATTTAGTTGGTCTTAAATGAATTCGTATTGTTATTTCCTCTCCTAGGAAATTAATTAAATCACCGTGCTGATCAACTACTCGTAGAGCTAGTGAACTTATCTCTCAGGAGTTCACCGGTAAATAGATGAGATTTCGAGGTACCTCATCTATTTTATAGCCTGGAGGCACATTAATCGGAAATTCATGTAGTGTATGCGCCTTGGAATTATTCATATATGTATTAACAGCGATACTACTTTCAATTCGCAACAGATTCACCTTGAAAATATTAACTGGAAGATCAGAATAATGATCAACGATGGAGTTAGGATTTTACTATTGAATCCCAAGAGTTTTCCAATTGTATTTGCTCTATTAAAAAATATTGCATCCTTAGAGCTGTTGACTTTAACTTGCATTGTATTGTTATTGGCTTCTATAAAAATTCTATTTTCTGGATTGTAGCGTTTATATTGTTCCTCTATATAATCAACAATATCATTCAATTCATAAGATCCAATTGGTATTTCAATCACATTTTCACTTATATGAAACAAATTGTTGTAGACATCAACATTTGGTATGCTATTATATGAATGAAAATCAGTTAGAGCACACTCATATGCCCCATTTAAATCAATAGGTGGGAAGTAATTAGCAGATAACTCTGATGAGTTGGAGCTTAGAGTAAGTGTTATTGACAGTATGACTGTCTGATTACGAATAAATAAGTTCAACACAAAATTGTTTATAAAAAGGATTTACATATTTATTTCATCTTTTTTATTTTAAATTTACATTATAATCTTAAGTACTAAGTATGTATGTATAATAATTGCTGATAATGTTTCAACAATAATATTTCATCTTTACTTATCCATGAATTGTGATCGTTACTAAATCCTAACCATTTAACAAATGCTTCGGCTCCTCTGGTTTTAATAATCTTTTCAACTAGATATGTATTAGGAAATCTTGTTTTTAAAAGTTCTTCATCATAAAATCCACTTTTAATAGGATTTCCACGATAATCTTCTAATATGTGTGTTGTGGGATATGTATTTTGAATAGATTTAATTGTGAAAATTTCTGTTGTCCAATTTGGAGTATAACCTTTTTCAAAAATATGCTTATATTTGCTTATGCGCACATGATCACCAACATTAAATTTCGATATTTTATACATTTTCAAATGACTGTATACTGTATTCAATAATTTTTTCTCATTTCAAGAGTTGACTTTAATTGGAGCCATTTTAATGGTACGATGAACTTTTCTGTTATATGCTTCTAATAGATCTTTGTAGATATCAAGCCAATTGTATGTACCATTAAAACTAAATTCTTTCCACATCATCCCTTTTAATGTTCTATTAAATCGTTCTACTATTGATGCTTTCATTCTGCTATACGTTGAATAGTGATTAATGTTGTTCCAAAGTGTTTATTGAAAGATTCTTTACCATCATCTGTTTGTAGGTTTTTTGGTACTCGTGCCAATTGAAAAATATCTGACATGGCTTGGGTTGTTTCAAGTGCAGTTTTGGTTTTAAGTGATACTGCCCATGCAAATTTGGAGAATGTGTCAATTACAGTTAACAAAAATCTATAATTTTTATTGTCCATAGAATAATTTCCCATTTCAACTAAATCAGCTTGCCAAAGATCATCTATTCCTTTCATCACAACTCTAGGACGTAAAAAAGATTTTCGTCTTCCAAAAATTGTTTGATTTTGGAAATAGTTTCTTGCATTTTCTTATTCTCTTCCAACTGTAATATTATTGCATGTTGTAGCATTTCGATTTGAGTTCTTAGAGTATCATGAATATTGTTGTTATCTTCCTTAAAGTATTTTAATAGCTTGTGTTCTATTTCTTCGATTTGAGTTTGCAGAAACAATTTATTGATAACATCGTTTTCTTCCACAGCTTTTGCCACATTTTTGATTCTTTTGTTTTGGACATCGATGTTGTTGTTCGCATCCATAAAGAACCCCAACATTTTAGGGGCATTTTTCAATGAAATTATATTGCTTGTATCGTTTAGATAATGTCCAAACTTATCAACAGACATACTTTATATAGATTATTCTATTATATTAGCTTCGCGAAGTTCTTCAATAATTGATACAATTTCGTTATTATGATTAGTATGATCTGCAGCTTGTGATACCAGTAGTCGAAGTCGATCTACCATCTCATTTGGATCATCCCAGTATATATAGTTTGGCTTATGAGGGTTAAACTGTATCAATCCATCACCTTTATAATTAGATATTGTCTTATTTTTTGATAAAGTCTGTTGGTTTTTCTCTTTAAACATCTTTTTAATAATATGTTTATATTTATAGGCTTTCGTTCCCTTGATTTGTCCATCTGGTTTATAGTCTCTTCTGTACGCATTTGTATTAATTAAAATTTTTTGTAGAGTTCTAGTTCATATTTATCATAGTGTTTTGGTATTTTATGAAACATTAGAGAAAATATTCCTGGTGTTAGAGCCCATATTTGACTACCAACATGTATTTTGTTTTCATTTAATTTGAGCTTACTATCACCAAATTTCCATTCATTATTGAAATCTTTATGTGGACCATAGTTAGTATCTAATTCATTTCTTCCTTCCAAAACAGATAAGTCAGTGTAACTCTCTTCAGCATTTGAGTTTTGAGAGTAAAATCGTCATCATCATCATCATCATCATCATCATTATCAATAGTACTTTCACCATTAGGATCAGCAAGTGAATTGCTGGTATCAAATATTGATTCTTCTACAAGTTTCTTTGGTGTACTTGTCTCCAACTTAATTGATGGTTTCTTAAGATGATTAGAACTGTTATTATATTCAATTTCTGTTTTCATCTCATTCTTTTCTTTTTTGATAGTTCCATTGATATTATTAGAATTATTTATAAATTTGTTTAAAGGATCGGTTATAGGTTTAAATGTATCTTTTAGTTGTTCACGTGTGTCTATTTCGCCCGTTTTTATACTACGAAGCTTTTTCTTCAAGACATTTCTTGTCGCAACCAGCTCTTTTAAAATTTTTTTATCCATTTTCCAGCTATCAGATCAGCTTATTAGGTTTCTGATCAGGTTATCAGATCAGCTTATTAGGTATCTGATTAGGTTATCAGATCAGGTTATTAGGTATCAGATCAGCTTATTAGGCATCTGATCAGGTTATCAGATCAGCTTATTAGGTACCTGATCAGGTTATCAGATCAGGTTATTAAGTATCAGATCAGCTTATTAGGTATCTGATCAGGTTATCAGATCAGCTTATTAGGTATCAGATCAACTTATTAGGTATCAGATCAGATCAGGTTATTAGGTAGATAATTAGATCAGGTATAGTTGATATTTCAAGAGCTATGTAGATGTATTATGGTTAAAGTCAAATTATATACTAAAGTTTTTCTTTTATGTAGAGCAATTTATATTGTTATGAAATAATCGAATAATTTTCTGTAGCGCCCATTGTTTAATTCATTATCTTTGCTTATCATCAAAAATCCATATTTATCCTTCCAGCACAATCGACAAATTTCATGAAACCTTGCATAACTCATATCGCTGGCAACATGATCCCTATAAACATGTTTCATATTTGTCTCATCTTGTTTAAACATTATAATCATATTCGCATTGTCTCTTATTAAATGCTTGGGAATTCTGGTATAAGTTTGACACAAGTAGAATGAATCAACATCCCTATGTCGTCCCATACAAAAATAATCACGTATACTATTCTGCTTCTCACATGCAACATCATCAAATATCATAATTGAATTAGTTTTAGCTTTGTCAGGGGGAATAACTGATTCATTTTCGGTGAATGTGTAATATCCCATTCCTTTAATAGGTGTAATTAATCTCTTCAAGTATTGATATTTCGGCTGATATAGAGATTTTGAGTATAAATAGATGTTTTGAAACTTTAGTCCATTAGGACTTTCTAGTAAGCCAATCATAACATTAGTCTTTCCACAATTTGATGGTCCCACTATTAGAGTAAGAGTGAATTATGTTTTATTTTTGAACTGATGTTCGATGAATCATCAATGTTTCGAACTAAAATATTTTTACGTTGTTTTACTAACTGCATTTTTATAACTAAATGCAATTCATGTTTGTTACCTTTTATTATAGAAAAAATAAATAAATAAGATGGTTATACATTATCAAAAGTCATTTAGTCATAAAAACACCTTCGTTGGAGCAGGTTTACTGGATAAAATAATAAACTCTCTTCCTGTTGAACTTCATCTTCCTGGATATCAATACTGTGGACCTGGAACTAAACTACAAAAACGTTTAAATCGAGGTGATAAAGGAATCAATTTATTGGACTCTGCCTGCAAAAATCACGACATAGCTTATTCTAAAAATAAAGATTTAAATATTAGACATCAAGCTGATAAAATTCTTGAAAATTCAGCTTGGGATCGAGTTTTATCAAAAGATAGCAGTCTTGCAGAAAAATCATTTGCATATATGGTTACTAACGCTATGAAAGCCAAAACAAAATTTGGTATGGGTGTGGAGAAAAAGAAAAATGTGAAGAAACCTAAATTAAATGGTAAAAAATTGTTCAGTTCATCAATTAGAGCTGCAACAAAAATACTAAAGGAGAAAAAACCTTTAGACATTAACAATGCTATTAGAATAGCACGTAAAACGATCAACAAAACATTAAGAGGCAGAAAATCCCAAGTTATAATACCTCGCATAATAAATGTACCAAAAATTGGTGGTTTTTTACCACTAATACCGATTTTAACTGCTCTGGGTGCAATTGGAAGTCTAACGACTGGAGGTGCTGCTATAGCTAAGGCTGTAAATGCGACAAAGAATGCAAAAAATCAGCTTGATGAAGCAACTCGACATAATAAAGCGATGGAATCTATAGCTGTTGGGAAAGGACTTTACCTAAAACCATTTAAAAAGGGTTATGGTTTAGTTTATAAAGAGCAGACAAAAAACTTTTAAAAATGCTACCTAATAGAAAATTTTCAAACAAAATTCCACATTTTAGAGGAGTTTTCATGTTGGACTCACTACCAAAACGACCAAAGAAAAAAGAATGTGGCATAATCAATTTGGATATATCAACAGGACCTGGTACACATTGGGTAGCATATTATAAAAACATCAATAAAAAATAATATTTCGATAGTTTTGGAAACTTACAACCTCCTTCGGAAGTACTCAAATATCTGGGCACAAATATAAAATACAACTATAATCAACATCAGAATTTTAATACATTTACCTGTGGTCATTTATGTCTTAAGTTTCTTTATGAAATAACTGAAAATATTAAATAAAAAACACAATTGTAGATATATATATATATATATATATATATATATATATATATATATATATATATATATATATATATATATATATATATATATATATATATATATATATATATATATATATATATATATATATATATATATATATATATATATATATATATATATATATATATATATATATATATATATATATATATATATATATATATATTCACAAAACTGTTTAATGCATTTTTATTTATTTATTTATAATTTACAATACAGAATTAATTTTTTATTTTTTTTTATTCCCAAATGGGATATTGAGCATTTTGAATCAAAAATTCGTCCATCTCACTCTCAAGGATTAAGCTTTGTTCACCATCTCTGCGTAGTTGAAATATTCCACTCGAGAGATCCTTAATTTCATCATCTGTCAGAGTATTATATCTTTTAGGTAGAAACATTATATTTTTTTCCATCTCAACTCTTAGTGTTGGTCCATGTTTTGTTGTTACCCGTGTAATATTTTATATTTAGCAGCTACATCTAGATCCTTTATATGAATTAAGCTTTTGTTGTTTACTGAATTAAATTTTGATAGTAAATTTTTTGAGGAGCTCATTTTTTAAATAGATCTTGTCACTTTGAATCTTTAATGGAAATTGATTCTGAAAGTAGTGATGATGAGTCCAATAAGCCTAACCGAAAATATTTATTGTGAGAAGGTTAATATGTATATGTGGAGAAATAGTGCTAGAGAGATAGGGATAAATATATATGAATATTAATATGAATGTTCCTTCTTTTAATTTTTTAATAGTCTCTTTGAAATGAGTTGGAAAGAGAAATATGTATATTTTATACCCTCTATTCTAGAAGGATTATAGGAAAATGGAGAAGGGTATAAGAGGAGGAAAAAATAATATTGAATTTTATTCACTTTGTAGCTAAATATTTAGGAAAAAAATTATCCGTATCGACGAATCTTTTGAAAAAGTAAGCAGCAACAAAATTAATACGGAATATTAACAAAAATGAGTCAAATAAGAAGAAGTCTTAATAAATTTATATCGGATTTTGATAACTTTAGACTATACGATCATTGGGAAATGATCATATTTTTTCAAAATATGCTGGACGAGAATTATGAATTTGATGTTATGGAAGATGAGGACAACACAGAGGGACATTTTAAATGCTGTCCCAGGTATGATCCGAATTGTGAGGAAGGACCTGATACATATAGGTGCTCGATATACTTTCTACGGAAAGCTATATTAGAAAATTTAATGGAATCTTATTATACAATGTTTCAACCATCATAATAAAATTTAAGAAATAATATAGTATTATTAAAATAAAATATTCACTGTCTTGTATTATTTTTTCTAAAGGATAATTAGGAAAATTAAAGAAATTTTTAAGTTAAAAATTTAATGAATAACTTATGAGATTATCCATTTTCTTTGACTCTGTAAAATGTTGAAATAATTAAATTTAATACAATTTCATAATGTTGTGAAATTCAAATTCCCTTGTCAAGAAATAAACAAATCAAATCAAGATTATGCAGGATCTAAGAGTACAGTTAAACTTATAAACAGAAAAATTTGCAAGAATGCAAAAAACAAGACAAGAATTGTTTTGATCCAACAAAAATTGTTTTCTCTGCTAGCAGCAAGACGTGTATGCACAGTCAACGTCAGCGTTTTTTTCAATTTGATGATGATATCAGGGCTGAACAAGAAAATAAAACAAAGATTGTATATTTTTTTTATATTAATAAGATTTTTTTATTATTATTTAATTTTTTTCTTATTTCATTACTATTATAATTTTTTTTAATAACAAACCAAATTTTCTTAATAACTAAACATTAATAACTAAATATTTACATATAAACAGAAACAAATTACATTTAAGTAAAAAACTCATCATTCTTCTTGAAGCTTATCAATTTCCATTAGCAACATATCCAGTTCATATTCTGGATTTGTTTCCTCAATTCGATAATTATACCATGCTAATGTATTTATACCATCACATTGTATTTTTCTTTTATCATCTTGATAACTAAGTACAACCTTATTTAGTTGGTTGGTATAAATTTGATGAACTTTTGACTTAAATGTTAACATATCATCATAAACAATAGACTTATTAAATAAACAATTTCTATACGCCTCTAAACTATATTTATTAAGAACACATTTCTTAACCCCCTTCGATTTTTTTACATCATTTTCATATTGCACGCTAAAAGAATACATTTTTGACCGAAGTCCCACAAATTCTTTCATCACTTTCCCACAATTCTCATCCTTCATCATACCCAGCACCTTTTTGTTTAAAAGAGGAATACCATATACGTTATCTTTTGGGTAATCGGAAGTGTCAAATTCTTGTCCTATGTCAGATTTTATGTCGGCATAAAAGTCGTCAGTTTTTATTGTATATATAAATGAGTCGGTGTCCATGTAATTTAAAGATAAATTTGATTTAAACTTGGGTTTCATGAATCCATAATGGAAATTGTACATTTTCCATTTAGAAAGCTCCAAGACGCAAAATTCCAAGTATATGGGATTGTTGTAATATGTTTTGACTCTATTCATTTCTATAGCTACCATATCTTCAGAAAATATAGATAAACTATGAAAATTGGATTTAGATATCCAATCTTGAGCCCCCAAATGGTTACAGTTTGTTCTGTTCCAGTTGGTTACAATTTTCACATCTCTCCTCTTGTCCACATTCTCCATTGTTTTGCCATACACAGCATTATTGAGTAATTTGAAAATTTTTTTCTCAAAAGCATTTTTAGCAGTGGCTCTGTGTTTGGTATTTAAGTCAATATAACCTTTTAACCATGGAGATTGTTTAAATGCTAGAATACGATGCGTTTTCTTTAGAATCAAACCATATTCCAAACATTGCTTCAGAACTCTGTAATGTATTACATAAGAGTTTTTTAGCGAAAAATCCGCAATTAATTTCTTATGGTTTGATTCTAAAGTTTTCTTGTTTTCAACACAGAAGGGAAGGTCATCGTGAGAGTCATGCAGATGTGAAGGATATTCCAAAATGACCTCATATACATAACCATCTTGTGAGTTATTATCTATGCTTTTCGCATCCAGATTCAGCTCATCACTTGTCAGCCATCGGAATCCTCCATAAGGAAGATACTCAGACATCGCCCAACCGTGTAAAGGTTATTTGCGTCTAAATATATTAGAAATTCTGAAGGCTTGTCTTCATCAAAATCATCTAAATATTTATTATTTGCTTTGGAATGTCGCTTACTGCACTGTACCATTCCACCGCGTATTCCCTTTTTTAAGAAGTTATACATGTCAATGTCTGTTAACAACTCTAATTCTATTTGTGTGTGTTTTAACATGGCATCCCATGATAGTCCTGGAGCAGTATAGTACTGACACGGATCTAGATTATAAATCCCCTTACAGACTTTTCGAACATTTTCGAATATGTCTGCTAACAAAAGCACATCTGTTTTGAGATATAATTCCATATAATCTCGCAGGGTTTTGCAATTAAAGGTATGCCAAATCTTTATTGCATGCTCATAATCTTCAATTGAGCATTCCTTGTTATTTAATTTATTTAAAAAATCTTCTCTTGATGGAAGCTGACCATCATTCAATTTTTTCAAATGAATCAAGATATTCATAAGGGAAAACACCCTTTCTTCGTACAAGGTCAAATTCTGTCTTTCTGTTAACGTGTGCCCTAACCGTATGGAAATCATTGTCCGTTAGATTATTAGGTAAGGATTCTAAGCTATCAGCCATAAAACGAATAGTATCTAAAAATCGGAGTTCAAGATTGCAATTGTCAGTCATTTTTGTAAATGTCGATAGTGAAATGTACAGTTCTTTGTTCAGTGGTAGGACTTTTATGTTGGCAGACTTTTTACCTAATTCTTTAACAAAGAGGTGGGAGTCATATGATGAATAATTATGAAAATATATGGGTATGAACTTCGGAGTTTGGTACTTTAAGTTGCAAATATTGTGAGCTGCACCTCGATATTTACCACTTATGTGACAATGATCTCTAACACGATCTTTACCGAGAAATTTGTCACGTATGTGACAATTTATTGAATTTTGAAAACTGTATATTTCCGAAAGGGTCAAGCTGTTCATTTTTGTCTTACTGGTGAGGAACTGATTGTAAATATCTTCGCAATCGTCAATTAACCAGTCAAAAAATTTTACAGATGCGTCCTCACCAGTATATATCTTAAATTTATCTAAACTATTATTACCTACACATTTTATATAATAACTAAAGGCACAAGGAATGTGCCTCTTTATAACTTGAGTTTTGTCACTTACAGTAGTTTGAATGTCTTCTAGTATGCACTCGAAATCTGCGTATATAACGAATGGCACATCCATCTGCCGCTGGTGATCTTTAAACTTCAAAATACTATCTTCGGGAGAAGGTAACGCATCAACAATTTTCCCACATTCCGTTTTGTTGTTCCATAGTCCATTCATTGTGTGTATATTGTAGGCAGGTATTACAAAATTTGAGACTGTCATGGTGTTTTGTTGTCTGACGCCTTAATAATCTGTAAAAGGAATAAATTTATATATGTATGTATATAGTTATTCATACACATGTATTTACTTGCTTACCTTGATATATCTTTAATAAAAATGTAATGGTGAATGTCTCCAGCTTCCAACAGCAATAAATTCACATGATTTGTTTTTTCCTTTTGTGTATTGTAGAATGACCCAATGATTTCATCCTTCTCATTATCATACCCAAACACATTCACACTTATTCCATCATTCCTATCCTCAAATTCTTGAATATTTTTTAATGCCAATGGGAACTTTAAATTTGTGAAGTCAAGCACAATTCCATTTTGCAAGCAAATGACATCAGCGCTAATGTCTTCGATGTTATATGACCTGCAACGTCGCTTTTCCTCTATTACTGTGGTATCCAATGCGGCAACTAAACTCCATTTAAAACAATAATCATCATTGTTTTCAATGTTGATACAGCCCCGCTTTTTAGCCAGTTTCAATGGTGTGCTTATCCAATGAGATCCTTTTACTAGTGAACTTTTGTTTATGTTAATTTCAGCGCGAATAATTCTGATTAAAGTCCACCCAGAGTCTCTTTCCTGGAAGTCTGACATTTTATTATGAATGTCCTGGAATTGTTTTTCAATTAGCTCATCTACATTACTTCCCAGGCACAATAAATCCATTTTTGCTCTGTGTGAAATTTGACACAAGTCAATTTCTTCACCAACAATTTTTATGTACTCTCCAATAAGAGTTACACAGAATTTTAAAATATTATGTTTAACCAAACTTTTTTCAAGTCTTTCCTTGAAAATAGGTTTATTTTCCAGAACAAAGTCTTCAAATAGAAGATCATCTTTTTTATTGGGAATTCCATATGTTGCAATATTTTTTTTAATGCACTGTTTATTTCATAATATTTTGGTTCTACATTCAAAGGAGTATTATCATATTTACCGCTGGGAGTATCCATGTCATCAAACGCAATATTATCTAGTTGTTGCTGTTGTTGCTGCTGTTATTGTTGTTGTTGTTGATGAAGATGCTGCTGTTGTTGCTGATGATGTTGCTGCTGTGGTTGTTGTTGCTGTTGAGGATATCTGGAACTGTCCATCGTCAAGGCAAATTGATTATTCAAAACTGAAGGATAATAGTTGGGCATATTATATTGCTGCCATTGCATTGGTGATGTATATTGATAAGGAATAGGAAGATGATGTGGAATTTTTGTGGGTACTGAAAACTGATTATTCCATGACATTGATATCGGATAGCTGGTAGACATACCGTATTGCTCATAATTCATTGGTAGTGGATATGGTTGGTACCGTAGAGAAGCTTGGTGCTGATGTTGTTGTTCTCCATTTGAGTCCTGATTGATGATCACTTGACCTGGTTGACCATGATTTCGGACGTGATCCAAGAACGCTTTTTGGTATTTGTATACCTTATTACACAAATTACATTGATATACAGAAGAACTATTTTTTTCTATTTATTTATTTAATCAAATTTATTTAATTATTTTGTTTTATTTATTTAGTCCTTTTTTTCAAAAACACTATAAACTTCTTTATTAGTAAATTTTTTGTTTTCAAACTATTTATTTAATTAGTAACAATTGACATTATTTAATTATTTTATTTTATTTCTATTGTAAAAACACTACGAAATTGTTTATTAATACATTTTTTGCTTTCAACCGCACTTATTGAGTTATTAGAATATACCGATGAAAAATCTTCATTATTTCTTCTACTTATATACATCCTATGAGAATCGCGTAGTAGGCATCAAGTCTAATTTTTTTATTGATATTACGAGATTGATGAAATTCATATGTATACATAGCAACAGCAAGAACTAGAACAGAACATTGTGTAATATTTTATTTTATATAAATGATGACTAATAAAATTTTGTTATCAAATGATGACACATTCTCAAATTATATCCAGCTGAATAAACAAAGTCATAAACATGATTCTGCAAAACAAATAATCAGACGGACATTTCAAATGATGACTCATTCTCAAAAAATGCGCAGCTGAATAAACAAAGCAATAAACATGATTCTGCAAAATAAATAATCAGACGGACATTTCAAATGATGACTCATTCTCAAAAAATTCGCAGCTGAATAAACAAAGCAATAAACATGATTCTGCAAAACAAATAATCAGACGGACATTTCAAATGATGAATCATTCTCAAAAAATGCGCAGCTGAATAAACAAAGCAATAAACCTGATTCTGTAGAACAAATATTCAAATTATTATCCCAAGAAATAAACAAGACGGACATTTGAAACGACATACACATTTCTTCACAAATCTAAAGATAAGAAAAAAGAAACACACACACACACACCCATCCCCCACATATTCACGCACCCACAGCCATGCACAAAGTAAATGTAAACACAAGCATCACAAAAAATTATCAAGAACAAAAAAATAATAACAGCGAAACAATAAACACCGTAGGAACCCAAATCGACTTTTTTGTCTACACTCTTTATTTCCACATATAATCTAAAACACTACCCAATCTCTCAATATGACGCCATAAGAACCACACAGTCTATAGTAAGCCAATACTTTCAAGCTCCAAACTCACTACCCAATGTCTCAATGTCACCCCATTAGAACCACATTGTCTATACTAAGCCAATTGTTCCTAGGTCACTATCTCAACACAACCACAACCCACGAAGCAACAGAAAACATCCAGGGTCTATGGTAGGTATCGAACCCCACTCACCCACAGATACACCCATATCCGAAATTTATATAACACAAAACATTATCTATAATATAATTTCACACTAACACTTTAACTCAATAATAATTCATCACAATTTTTTAACAACATTTTACCTACAGGGTACTTTCATTTTTTTCCCACGGGTATCAAATTACACATTTGTTTATTTAACAATTAAAATTTCAAAATTTCAAATTTTAATTACCCAAATTTTAAAATTTTAATTGCCCCCCTGAGCCCAGTTCCCTACTACTTCCGTTGATTTGCCTATATATGCTATTGTTGAATTTGAAGTCATTTTGCTCCAATGTGGCTTTTAGCGTGCTTGTGAGTTGCATTGAAAAATCCACGTCTTCTGTTTTATTGAGTAGTGTTTTATGTAGAACGTTTATTGTCTCAGTTGTTGGGATTGATGGATATAAGTCTTTTATATCAAATATATTATATTATATATATTATATTATCTGTATGCTCCCTATCTTGTTAACTAATTCCGTGGTGTTGGCTATTGTGTGTTTATTCTCTAGGTCCAAGGTATCTTTCAGTATTGTTTTTAAGTATTTCGATAGTCTATAGCTCGGAGCAGATTTATAATTAATTATGGGTCTCATTGGCGTGTTTTGCTTATGTATCTTCGGTAAAGCGATCATAGATGGAGCGGATGGATTCATAAGTGTTAATGAATATGATGTGCCTGGTTTTATTGCTTTGGTTGCCTTTTTTATTAATTCCTTTACCTTTGATTGGTATTAGTCTTAGAAGAGAAATTGGACTTTAATTTATTGTCAATTTCATCAATATATTTCTGTATTGTAGAACTATCACCTTTAGAGCTGTGTTTACCACGACCTTTGGTACAGTTAAAGCATACACTTTCACTGTCGCCGATTAGGTCAGATATCTTAGCACATGATGTATGATACCAAACTTCGCATGAGTCGCATTCCAGCCATTGTCAGTGTTAGTTACAGTTTTTTTGCAAGTCCCACATTTAGCTGCAGGTGCCATTTTAAAGTTGAACAAGTGTATGACTTAATTATAGTATAGGTTGATTGAAATTGTAGAAAAACTTTTGCTTAATGAGTGGCCCACAGAGACATCAAACAATGTTTGGACACTGAATTATATAATCCGGACAAGTTCGCTTATGTATGTGCGTTACAACAGTTTTTATTTATCAAGATTTAATCTGGCGTAGTAAAAAAGAAATATTTAGTTGATTGCCGCTAAAAAACACGTCACTCGTTCATAGCGTTGCCAGCAGATGAGTGAAAAGCCAATTGTATTGTTTGCAATCCTTGTCATTGCAAAAGTATTTGTTTTGGTTTTGCTCATTCGCGAAACGATTGAAAATATTTTAATAAATTGTGTCTTCGGATGAAACGTTTGCGAAAAGTTTTGTTTGTTTGCACACTCTGTCGAGTACCAAAAGTTTTTACAATTTTTTCTGAACTTTACTGCATTTTACTAAATTGCTTTCGTTTACACAAAATACAGTAAATGAGAGCACAAATTGGGAGAGTAAAGTGACAGTTCATGGCTGAGTATAGATAAATAGAAAAATGATTAATTGTACTAAATAAGCCAATGGTGTACCATTGTACTTTTAAAATCCGAAGTGTACCAAAAATGATCAATTGTACCAACTTTACCATCCCTGTTTTGGACTGCTGTTTTTGACAGATTAGGTTCATGGTAGACTAATATACAAGGTAGCTCTGGAACGCCAGCTGATTAGTTTTTTATTTGCTTTTTTCATGGTACGAACCAAGGTGGATTTATACAGGTGATATTATAAGCACGTCTGTTCTACTTTTTTCCGCAAATTAGATGCTGGTATGTCAAAATCTGTATACGTTGACATAGGGGCAGAGATGTCAAATGTTTTTGTAATGTTGTAGTTGTTTTAGAAGCAACACCACCTGATAAAATTAATGCACCTTGGTACGAACTATCAAATCTTGTGTATATGTGAAATAACTACGTTGCACACACAATACCACACGTATGTTTGCTGCTTATGTTCTTCAAACACACACATACCCTCTCTATTAATGTTTGACATATCGTACCCCAAATGTACATTTGGATTAGTTATGCGGCTACCTGTTATTTTATTCTACCATGATTAGGTTTGTTCAAAATGGCCGAACTGCATGTTGTTTTTGTATTGTTGTACTTGTTTTAATGACGAGTTTACAAAGGCGAATTAATATTAGAGGTGGTGGTAATAATACAACAAACACAATATCAATTCGCCTGGTTGGCCGTATATTTCAAACACAGAAGACGAAAATTTATATAAAATGTACTTTTAACAACTGTGATTACAATTCGTATGCCTAAAATAAATACTTTCTTTTGTCTATTGCCACATAAAACACACGATTAAACAAACAATTGACAGATGCAGCCAGCGCGGCGAAATAGTCATATGTGCTTTCAACACGACCTGTATTATTGGATCTTGGAGTTTACCAAGGCGAATTTTATAAGTTGGCCGCATAAGCTCAGCTGTTGAATTCGCTCGTCATATGTTTTAGCAGCCCTTATCAAATTATCTTTAATTTTCTATTTCCCAGTATTCGTTGTTTTCAAAAAAAAAAACATTCTATAATTAATTTAGTTTGATTCAAGGCAGATTTATTTAAATAAATCTACCTTGAATTTGATTTAGTTTTTTGTGTTTGAAAAGTGACTTACTCGAAAGTGTCTTAGCTATGTTCAAAAAAAATCGGTCCAGCCGTTCAGTTAAATCCTCTTTCCTAGCTGTGCCTTCTTGTATCTGTGGCTCCCTAGCACCCAAACGGGTAGACCGATTTTAATTTGCGGTTTTTCGTTTGAAAAGTGACAATGCTAAGTTTGATAGCCTGTTTCAAGAAATTCGGTCTAGCCGCTTAAAAGTTGTCATCCATTTTCTTCAAGAGGTTTTGAAATTAATATAATAAAAAAATAAAAATAAAATATTTTATATATATATATATATATATATATATATATATACATATATATATATATATATATATATATATATATATATATATATATATATATATATATATATATATATATATATATATATATATATATATATATATATATATATATATATATATATATATATATATATATATATATATATATATATATATATATATATATATATATATATATATATATATATATATATATATATATATATATATATATAAGCTCCGAAAATCCCTAAATTTGTTTTATGAAAATATATTTCATCCAAAGTTTTTTAATTAGTTTGGATTGAATTCGTTTTCAATTCAATCACTCATGCCATAGGAAGTGTTTGTAAGAAAATAAGCTGAAAATTAGGTTTGAAATATTTTAAATAATCAAATTTGAAATTATTTGATTAATCAGCATTTTGATTAATTATGATTCTTGATTAATCGATTAATCATAATTTTGATTAATCAAAAATTATATCATTCGATTAATTGCGCTTCCCTAATAGAAACCATACAGTTCGACTATATTCATAACTCAAATGAAAAGTATTTTATTAAAAATGTTTTTATATTTAGTTCCTCTTGTAAGCCGACGATTTTTGAAATACTTCAAATACATGTATAAGTAAGATTAATTTTTTTACTTAAATTATGTGATTACGATTTTATTTCTTAGCCGTTGTCAACGTCTTATTAATTAGTATCAAGTAACCTATATTTAAGAATTTAGGTATAAAATTCTTTCGTGGTTTTAATCGGCAACTATCAAATTTATTAACAAAAATTTTTGCCAACATAGTCTATACAAATAAAGTTTTGTAAAAGAGAAGGTTTTCTGTTGCAAAGTTATTCATGAAGTCGGGAACTTTTCTTTTAATTGAATTTTTAAATGTGTAAACATACATGACTAGGACTGTCTGTATGTAAAATTTTTATCCTAATTACGAAAAAATTATCCCCACCTTTTGGATATGTCTACAAACAAAAAAATATAAGAGGTAATATCAACTAAGCTTGCATAGATATTATTTTTTATATGAAAATAAAAAACTTTTGTTTTATTAGCTAGGCTGTTAGGTAATTTGTACACTATATTTTACTTAAAATCCAAGTTAATTTAGCTATTAGAATAAGGTGACTTCTTCGAAATAGTTTTCATAAAACTTTTTTTTTATTTTGTCATATGAAAATATTTTTGTAAGGGAAAAGGTATGTAACAAAATTTTCTAAAGATGTAAATAAATATTTAAATAAATATCTTTTTATTATTTTACAGATTAATAAGGATATTATAAGCGATTTAGGTGCCAAATTGCTGCGTAATCCTGCCACCAGCAATTATATACATATTAATGGCTGTTGTATGCTGTGTCTTGGAGTGATGGATCATGCAATCATAAATTTGTAAATGCTTGTGCACCATTCATTCATATCCGATGATGCTTCTCAAGCTGGTCTCATTACTTTAGGTGTAGATGTTTCCTCGGCCGATGTGCAAGTTCCATGAAAAAATTGCCGTTGCTCCCGTCAAGGAAATAAAGTGTAGAAAGCTAAGAATGATTTATTTGAAAAACTAACAGTACTCTTTTCGTCTGCAGCATTAATCAACTTTTTCATGAAACAAAAATATCGAATTTTGAAACAAGTGAAACTTTGCTGGCATGCAATAACGTCCATGGAAACAATGTCCATAAACGTTTAGGCACTTATAATAAAACACGACACGTCTTTTCTTTTCGAGTACAAGTTTATTAATGACGCCTTTTTCAAGCATCTGATTTAAGCTTATTATCTAAGTTATTATCTACGTATATGTTAAAAAGAAGAAAAGAGACACAATACCACACGTATGTTTGCTGCTTATGTTCTTCAAACACACACATACCCTCTCTATTAATGTTTGACATATCGTACCCCAAATGTACATTTGGATTAGTTATGCGGCTACCTGTTATTTTATTCTACCATGATTAGGTTTGTTCAAAATGGCCGAACTGTATGTTGTTTTTGTATTGTTGTACTTGTTTTAATGACGAGTTTACAAAGGCGAATTAATATTAGAGGTGGCGGTAATAATACAACAAACACAATATCAATTCGCCTGGTTGGCCGTATATTTCAAAAACAGAAGACGAAAATTTATATAAAATGTACTTTTAACAACTGTGATTACAATTCGTATGCCTAAAATAAATACTTTCTTTTGTCTATTGCCACATAAAACACACGATTAAACAAACAATTGACAGATGCAGCCAGCGCGGCGAAATAGTCATATGTGCTTTCAACACGACCTGTATTATTGGATCTTGGAGTTTACCAAGGCGAATTTTATAAGTTGGCCGCATAAGCTCAGCTGTTGAATTCGCTCGTCATATGTTTTAGCAGCCCTTATCAAATTATCTTTAATTTTCTATTCCCCAGTATTCGTTGTTTTCAAAAAAAAACATTCTAAAATTAATTTAGTTTGATTCAAGGCAGATTTATTTAAATAAATCTACCTTGAATTTGATTTAGTTTTTTGTGTTTGAAAAGTGACTTACTCGAAAGTGTCTTAGCTATGTTCAAATAAAATCGGTCCAGCCGTTCAGTTAAATCCTCTTTCCTAGCTGTGCCTTCTTGTATCTGTGGCTCCCTAGCACCCAAACGGGTAGACCGATTTTAATTTGCGGTTTTTCGTTTGAAAAGTGACAATGCTAAGTTTGCTAGCCTGTTTCAAGAAATTCGGTCTAGCCGCTTAAAAGTTGTCATCCATTTTCTTCAAGAGGTTTTGAAATTAATTTAATAAAAAAAATAAAAATAAAATATTTTGTTTTTATCTGGGCACCAATTTTTTATATGTTACCCTAAATTTTATATATATATATATATATATATATATATATATATATATATATATATATATATATATATATATATATATATATATATATATATATATATATATATATATATATGTATATATATATATATATATATATATATATATATATATAAATATATATATATATATATATATATATATATATATATATATATATATATATATATATATATATATATATATATATATATATATATATATATATATATATATATATATACATATATATATATATATATATATATATATATATATATATATATATATATATATATATATATATATATATATATATATATATATACATATATATATATATATATATATATATATATATATATATATATATATATATATATATATATATATATATATATATATAAGCTCCGAAAATCCCTAAATTTGTTTTATGAAAATATATTTCATCCAAAGTTTTTTAATTAGTTTGGATTGAATTCGTTTTCAATTCAATCACTCATGCCATAAGAAGTGTTTGTAAGAAAATAAGCTGAAATTTGGGTTTGAAATATTTTAAATAATCAAATTTGAAATTATTTGATTAATCAGCATTTTGATTAATTATGATTCTTGATTAATCGATTAATCATAATTTTGATTAATCAAAAATTATATCATTCGATTAATTGCGCTTCCCTAATAGAAACCATACAGTTCGACTATATTCATAACTCAAATGAAAAGTATTTTATTAAAAATGTTTTTATATTTAGTTCCTCTTGTAAGCCGACGATTTTTGAAATACTTCAAATACATGTATAAGTAAGATTAATTATTAATTAGCATCAAGTAACCTATATTTAAGAATTTAGGTATAAAATTCTTTCGTGGTTTTAATCGGCAACTATCAAATTTATTAACAAAAATTTTTGCCAACATAGTCTATACAAATAAAGTTTTGTAAAAGAGAAGGTTTTCTGTTGCAAAGTTATTCATGAAGTCGGGAACTTTTCTTTTAATTGAATTTTTAAATGTGTAAACATACATGACTAGGACTGTCTGTATGTAAAATTTTTATCCTAATTACGAAAAAATTATCCCCAGCTTTTGGATATATCTACAAACAAAAAAATATAAGAGGTAATATCAACTAAGCTTGCATAGATATTATTTTTTATATGAAAATAAAAAACTTTTGTTTTATTAGCTAGGCTGTTAGGTAATTTGTACACTATATTTTACTTAAAATCCAAGTTAATTTAGCTATTAGAATAAGGTGACTTCTTCGAAATAGTTTTCATAAAACTTTTTTTTTATTTTGTCATATGAAAATATTTTTGTAAGGGAAAAGGTATGTAACAAAATTTTCTAAAGATGTAAATAAATATTTAAATAAATATCTTTTTATTATTTTACAGATTAATAAGGATATTATAAGCGATTTAGGTGCCAAATTGCTGCGTAATCCTGCCACCAGCAATTATATACATATTAATGACTGTTGTATGCTGTGTCTTGGAGTGATGGATCATGCAATCATAAATTTGTAAATGCTTGTGCACCATTCATTCATATCCGATGATGCTTCTCAAGCTGGTCTCATTACTTTAGGTGTAGATGTTTCCTCGGCCGATGTGCAAGTTCCATGAAAAAATTTCCGTTGCTCCCGTCAAGGAAATAAAGTGCAGAAAGCTAAGAATGATTTATTTGAAAAACTAACAGTACTTTTTCGTCTGCAGCATTAATCAACTTTTTCATGAAACAAAAATATCGAATTTTGAAACAAGTGAAACTTTGCTGGCATGCAATAACGTCCATGGAAACAATGTCCATAAACGTTTAGGCGCTTATAATAAAACACGACACGTCTTTTCTTTTCGAGTACAAGTTTATTAATGACGCCTTTTTCAAGCATCTGATTTAAGCTTATTATCTAAGTTATTATCTACGTATATGTTAAAAAGAAGAAAAGAGACACAATACCACACGTATGTTTGCTGCTTATGTTCTTCAAACACACACATACCCTCTCTATTAATGTTTGACATATCGTACCCCAAATGTACATTTGGATTAGTTATGCGGCTACCTGTTATTTTATTCTACCATGATTAGGTTTGTTCAAAATGGCCGAACTGCATGTTGTTTTTGTATTGTTGTACTTGTTTTAATGACGATTTTACAAAGGCGAATTAATATTAGAGGTGGTGGTAATAATACAACAAACACAATATCAATTCGCCTGGTTGGCTGTATATTTCAAAAACAGAAGACGAAAATTTATATAAAATGTACTTTTAACAACTGTGATTACAATTCGTATGCCTAAAATAAATACTTTCTTTTGTCTATTGCCACATAAAACACACGATTAAACAAACAATTGACAGATGCAGCCAGCGCGGCGAAATAGTCATATGTGCTTTCAACACGACCTGTATTATTGGATCTTGGAGTTTACCAAGGCGAATTTTATAAGTTGGCCGCATAAGCTGAGCTGTTGAATTCGCTCGTCATATGTTTTACCAGCCCTTATCAAATTATCTTTAATTTTCTATTTCCCAGTATTCGTTGTTTTCAAAAAAAAACATTCTAAAATTAATTTAGTTTGATTCAAGGCAGATTTATTTAAATAAATCTACCTTGAATTTGATTTAGTTTTTTGTGTTTGAAAAGTGACTTATTCGAGAATGTCTTAGCTATGTTCAAATAAAATCGGTCCAGCCGTTCAGTTAAATCCTCTTTCCTAGCTGTGCCTTCTTGTATCTGTGGCTCCCTAGCACCCAAACGGGTAGACCGATTTTAATTTGCGGTTTTTCGTTTGAAAAGTGACAATGCTAAATTTGCTAGCCTGTTTCAAGAAATTCGGTCCAGCCGCTTAAAAGTTGTCATCCATTTTCTTCAAGAGGTTTTGAAATTAATTTAATAAAAAAAAAATATTTTGTTTTTATCTGGGCACCAATTTTTTATATGTTACCCTAAATTTTCAATATATAAGCTCCGAAAATCCCCAAATTTATTTTATGAAAATATATTTCATCCAAAGCTTTTTAATTAGTTTGGATTGAATTCGTTTTCAATTCAATCACTCATGCCACAAGAAGTGTTTGTAAGAAAATAAGCTGAAATTTAGGTTTGAAATATTTTAAATAATCAAATTTAAAATTAGTTGATTAATCAGCATTTTGATTAATTATGATTCTTGATTAATCGATTAATCACAATTTTGATTAATCAAAAATTATATCATTCGATTAATTCCCTAATAGAAACCATACAGTTCGACTATATTCATAACTCAAATGAAAAGTATTTTATTAAAAATGTTTTTATATTTAGTTCCTCTTGTAAGCCGACGATTTTTGAAATACTTCAAATACATGTATAAGTAAGATTAATTTTTTTACTTAAATTATGTGATTACGATTTTATTTCTTAGCCGTTGTCAACGTCTTATTAATTAGCATCAAGTAACCTATATTTAAGAATTTAGGTATAAAATTCTTTCGTGGTTTTAATCGGCAACTATCAAATTTATTAACAAAAATTTTTGCCAACATAGTCTATACAAATAAAGTTTTGTAAAAGAGAAGGTTTTCTGTTGCAAAGTTATTCATGAAGTCGGGAACTTTTCTTTTAATTGAATTTTTAAATGTGTAAACATACATGACTAGGACTGTCTGTATGTAAAATTTTTATCCTAATTACGAAAAAATTATCCTTAGCTTTTGGATATGTCTACAAACAAAAAAATATAAGAGGTAATATCAACTAAGCTTGCATAGATATTATTTTTTATATGAAAATAAAAAACTTTTGTTTTATTAGCTAGGCTGTTAGGTAATTTGTACACTATATTTTACTTAAAATCCAAGTTAATTTAGCTATTAGAATAAGGTGACTTCTTCGAAATAGTTTTCATAAAACTTTTTTTTTATTTTGTCATATGAAAATATTTTTGTAAGGGAAAAGGTATGTAACAAAATTTTTTAAAGATGTAAATAAATATTTAAATAAATATCTTTTTATTATTTTACAGATTAATAAGGATATTATAAGCGATTTAGGTGCCAAATTGCTGCGTAATCCTGCCACCAGCAATTATATACATATTAATGACTGTTGTATGCTGTGTCTTGGAGAGATGGATCATGCAATCATAAATTTGTAAATGCTTGTGCACCATTCATTCATATCCGATGATGCTTCTCAAGCTGGTCTCATTACTTTAGGTGTAGATGTTTCCTCGGCCGATGTGCAAGTTCCATGAAAAAATTGCCGTTGCTCCCGTCAAGGAAATAAAGTGTAGAAAGCTAAGAATGATTTATTTGAAAAACTAACAGTACTCTTTTCGTCTGCAGCATTAATCAACTTTTTCATGAAACAAAAATATCGAATTTTGAAACAAGTGAAACTTTGCTGGCACGCAATAACGTCCATGGAAACAATGTCCATAAACGTTTAGGCGCTTATAATAAAACACGACACGTCTTTTCTTTTCGAGTACAAGTTTATTAATGACGCCTTTTTCAAGCATCTGATTTAAACTTATTATCTAAGTTATTATCTACGTATATGTTAAAAAGAAGAAAAGAGACACAATACCACACGTATGTTTGCTGCTTATGTTCTTCAAACACACACATACCCTCTCTATTAATGTTTGACATATCGTACCCCAAATGTACATTTGGATTAGTTATGCGGCTACCTGTTATTTTATTCTACCATGATTAGGTTTGTTCAAAATGGCCGAACTGCATGTTGTTTTTGTATTGTTGTACTTGTTTTAATGACGAGTTTACAAAGGCGAATTAATATTAGAGGTGGTGGTAATAATACAACAAACACAATATCAATTCGCCTGGTTGGCCGTATATTTCAAAAACAGAAGACGAAAATTTATATAAAATGTACTTTTAACAACTGTGATTACAATTCGTATGCCTAAAGTAAATACTTTCTTTTGTCTATTGCCACATAAAACACACGATTAAACAAACAATTGACAGATGCAGCCAGCGCGGCGAAATAGTCATATGTGCTTTCAACACGACCTGTATTATTGGATCTTGGAGTTTACCAAGGCGAATTTTATAAGTTGGCCGCATAAGCTGAGCTGTTGAATTCGCTCGTCATATGTTTTACCAGCCCTTATCAAATTATCTTTAATTTTCTATTTCCCAGTATTCGTTGTTTTCAAAAAAAAACATTCTAAAATTAATTTAGTTTGATTCAAGGCAGATTTATTTAAATAAATCTACCTTGAATTTGATTTAGTTTTTTGTGTTTGAAAAGTGACTTATTCGAGAATGTCTTAGCTATGTTCAAATAAAATCGGTCCAGCCGTTCAGTTAAATCCTCTTTCCTAGCTGTGCCTTCTTGTATCTGTGGCTCCCTAGCACCCAAACGGGTAGACCGATTTTAATTTGTGGTTTTTCGTTTGAAAAGTGACAATGCTAAATTTGCTAGCCTGTTTCAAGAAATTCGGTCCAACCGCTTAAAAGTTGTCATCCATTTTCTTCAAGAGGTTTTGAAATTAATTTAATAAAAAAAAATAAAAAAAATATTTTGTTTTTATCTGGGCACCAATTTTTTATATGTTACCCTAAATTTTCAATATATAAGCTCCGAAAATCCCTAAATTTATTTTATGAAAATATATTTCATCCAAAGCTTTTTAATTAGTTTGGATTGAATTCGTTTTCAATTCAATCACTCATGCCATAAGAAGTGTTTGTAAGAAAATAAGCTGAAATTTAGGTTTGAAATATTTTAAATAATCAAATTTAAAATTAGTTGATTAATCAGCATTTTGATTAATTATGATTCTTGATTAATCGATTAATCACAATTTTGATTAATCAAAAATTATATCATTCGATTAATTGCGCTTCCCTAATAGAAACCATACAGTTCGACTATATTCATAACTCAAATGAAAAGTATTTTATTAAAAATGTTTTTATATTTAGTTCCTCTTGTAAGCCGACGATTTTTGAAATACTTCAAATACATGTATAAGTAAGATTAATTTTTTTACTTAAATTATGTGATTACGATTTTATTTCTTAGCCGTTGTCAACGTCTTATTAATTAGCATCAAGTAACCTATATTTAAGAATTTAGGTATAAAATTCTTTCGTGGTTTTAATCGGCAACTATCAAATTTATTAACAAAAATTTTTGCCAACATAGTCTATACAAATAAAGTTTTGTAAAAGAGAAGGTTTTCTGTTGCAAAGTTATTCATGAAGTCGGGAACTTTTCTTTTAATTGAATTTTTAAATGTGTAAACATACATGACTAGGACTGTCTGTATGTAAAATTTTTATCCTAATTACGAAAAAATTATCCCCAGCTTTTGGATATATCTACAAACAAAAAAATTAAAGAGGTAATATCAACTAAGCTTGCATAGATATTATTTTTTATATGAAAATAAAAAACTTTTGTTTAATTAGCTAGGCTGTTAGGTAATTTGTACACTATATTTTACTTAAAATCCAAGTTAATTTAGCTATTAGAATAAGGTGACTTCTTCGAAATAGTTTTCATAAAACTTTTTTTTTATTTTGTCAAATGAAAATATTTTTGTAAGGGAAAAGGTATGTAACAAAATTTTCTAAAGATGTAAATAAATATATTTTTATTATTTTACAGATTAATAAGGATATTATAAGCGATTTAGGTGCCAAATTGCTGCGTAATCCTGCCACCAGCAATTATATACATATTAATGAATGTTGTATGCTGTGTCTTGGAGTGATGGATCAAGCAATCATAAATTTGTAAATACTTGTGCACCATTCATTCATATCCGATGATGCTTCTCAAGCTGGTCTCATTACTTTAGGTGTAGATGTTTCCTCGGCCGATGTGCAAGTTCCATGAAAAAATTGCCGTTGCTCCCGTCAAGGAAGTAAAGTGTAGAAAGCTAAGAATGATTTATTTGAAAAACTAACAGTACTTTTTTCGTCTGCAGCATTAATCAACTTTTTCATGAAACAAAAATATCGAATTTTGAAACAAGTGAAACTTTGCTGGCATGCAATAACGTCCATGGAAACAATGTCCATAAACGTTTAGGCGCTTATAATAAAACACGACACGTCTTTTCTTTTCGAGTACAAGTTTATTAATGACGCCTTTTTCAAGCATCTGATTTAAGCTTATTATCTAAGTTATTATCTACGTATATGTTAAAAAGAAGAAAATAGACAGATATATACAATATGAATATTCTAGTGGAGTTCTATGTACAAATAAACCGTTATCCTGAAATACATAAAGCATTTAGAAAAAGTAGAGAATACATATAAAGTTAAATAAGTCAAGTGGTACATTATAAACAAAACATAATAAGGCTACACATACACTACTACAATTCGGCCATCCTGACCATTAGATCCCCTGATCTATCGTTAACATGACCTTTCGCGCCCTCTAAGCCATGGGCGTTTATTAGAGACGGCCCAAACGCCCTTGTAAGGTGTGCGGGATTGTTGATAACCGTCCACATCTTCAATCAAATAACGATCATTTCTTAGTACTTTATATATTTTATATGGACCCTTATACTTTGGAATCAATTTCCGAGATACTCCAGCCGTAGAATCAAAATTCTTCAACAGTACGTAGTCCCCATCCTTATAAACCCTCGGTTCCTTTCTCCGTCTATTAAAATACTTCTCATTATATTTCTGCACCCTTTCCTGTTTATCGAATGCCCGTGACCTTATCCCATCGTGATCACACTGAGAACTCGCATTAGCACCCTCAAGACATTCCCTCAACGGGTCAATAACATTTCCCTTCTGATTTGTACCAAACAACATGACACTGGGATGCTCCCCAATGGACCTGTGAACAGTATTGTTCAAAGTGTGCTCAACCTGATGAACCACATGATCCCAAAATATTCCCTTCTCAACACTAACGAGTTTCGCCAACATTGGGCCTATAGACCTGTTGACCCTTTCAACCTGGCCATTCGCCTGCGGTGAACCAGTAGCTATCAAACTGTGGACAATATTAATTTTTCTTAAAAACTTTGCAAAATCATTCGAAGTAAAGCTAGTTCCCCGATCACTTATCACACACCTCGGTCGACTATATCATCTAAAATAATCCTTTAGTGCCACGATGACCTCCCTTGTGTTAGTTGTCTTTGTCGGATATAACCGTACGAACTTTGTGCAAGAATATACAACAACTAAGATATGCTTTACTGTCCTACCATTATCAACTGGCCCATAGTGGTCTATGTGAATCACGTCAAACGGTTTATTCGGCTTCGGTATACTGTTCAGATATCCTTCCTCTTTGCCGTGTTTCGACGAATACCAATAACTTTTCAGGATAAGATCAGTCATCTTATCGGTACCAACATGACCAATTTCATCATGATACTTGTATAAAACGTGGTCCTCCATGTCTTCAGGAACATAAAATAATAAGCTACCGTCTCCTGCCTTTCTATATAGAACACCATTTCTCATCTCGTACAGACTATGTTCACTAGCCTGCAGCTTCTCCCTCAAGTACCCCATTTTCCGATCCCTATTCTGACAAATTATCAAGTTCTCCTCGAAAGTATTCGACTCCACGACCATTATGTTCGTGCATCTACTCAGTGCGTCTACGTGTTGCATTCTTTTTCCCGAACGATGTTCCAGTTCATACTCGTAATTCTGAAGTTCCAGGGCCCAACGTGCTATCCTATGGTTCAATTCCTTTCTGTTCAACGTCATAGCGAGAGAGTTACAGTCGGTCACAATCTTAAATTTTCTACCCTGAAGATAAATACGAAATCTCTCCAATGCATAAATTATGGCTAGCGTCTCTAACTCAAAGCTATGGTATCTTGACTCTGCCTCCGTCGTCCTCTTAGAGAAATAAAAAATTGGATGGAACTTGCCATCACCCTTCTTCTGCAGCAGCACCGCCGCAAAGCCTATTGAACTGTCATCACAATGAAGCTCAGTATCATGTTTTGGATCGTATAAGGCAGGCACCGGTGACTCAATTAACTTCTTCTTAAGCAGTTCAAATGTACTCAATTCGTTTTCTCCAAAAAAAAAATTTCTTATCCTTCTTTGTCAGATCATATAAAGGTTTTGCCAGCGTTGAAAAGTCCTTTACAAAGCGCCGAAAATAAGAACAAAGACCTAAACACTCTGTACCGAGTGTTGTTTATTCGGAACCGGGAAGTCCTGTATAGCCTTTAACCCCTTATCATCAGCCCTTATACCACTGCCATCGATTGTATATCCTAAGTATTTAACCGAGGTCTGAAAAAATTCGCACTTATCATTCCTCAATTCCAAATTATTCTCAACCAAACGTGTGAAGACTTCCTTCAAAATCTGCAGATGCTCCTCAATAATATCCGTTGCTACCATAATATTGTCCAAATAAATTATTATCCTGTCATTTCTAACCATATCCGCGAAAGCCCTATTCACAAATCTCTGAAAAACGGACGGTGCATTTTTCAGCCCAAATGGCATTCTCAAAAACTCATTCTGTCCCAAGGGTGTCACAAAAGATGTAAGCCTAATAGAATCGGGATGTACAAAGACATGAAAAAAACCATTCTTCAAATCTAATTTCGTAAAAAATTTCTTCCCGGAAAGCCTATCTAAAAGATCATCGAAGAAAAGAATCGGATAATTATACTGCGCTGTCACCTTGTTCAAAACATGATAATCCACACACATCCTTAATTCCCCTCTCTTCTTTCTGACCAGTACGATAAGTGAGACAAATTCTGATTCACTCGGCCTTATATATCTTTTTTCCAAGTATTCATCTAATAAAATTTGCAATTCCGATCTTTCGGCATATGACAGCCTCCTAGGATTACAGCTAAAAGGTCTATCGTCATTTAAATTTATCTCGCTATATACCCTAGGTTTAGAGGGACGTTCGGGTCGTACATAATAATCATTGTATAACTTAAATAGTCTATCCCTGCCTCGATAATCGATTCCATCACCTACGGTCAATGTACAATCATCCTCCTCCCCTACATCTATATTCAGAATTGCCCTCTCAAAACTGTCGCCATCATCAACATCAGGCTCAACATCCCCCTTGCGCAAAGACACAATTCCTAAATTCCCTTTTGTTAAGAAGTCCCTACCCAATACACATTCAAATACCATAGATTCATCAGGAACTACTAAAAATTCTAGGTCTATAACTTTCCCATCTACAACCAAAAAGCATTTAAATTTCCTATAAATATTCAATTTTGATTTATTAATCCCAAAAAATGCAGAAGTACAAAATAAAAGTTTGTTCATACTAATTGTATTCATAACACTCGACCTCCTCACAAAACTCACTGGACTACCGGAATCGATCAGGCATTCTAAGAAAAAATTATAATTAAAACTAGAATCCATGCAAAATTTAAAATACCTTACATATTCATTTTGGCCCATAAACTGGACGGCTGCTTTTCGTTCTGGACAAACTGCTACACGGTGCTCAAGACTTCCACATCCAAAGCAGGAACCAACCTGGCGTTTTGGCTTTTTACACTCAGCTTCAAAGTGCCCAAAGGAGTTGCAGTTATAACATCTCAATTTCTTTTCCTTTTCTTCACCCATCTGGCCACTCTTATTTGGATAATATTGCTGCTTTTGTTCTTTTAAACTGATTTTAGAAAAGGCCTGCAGGAGTTGCGTCTTATTTGCGTAACACTGTAAGCTAGCTTGCACTCTAAGTTGCTCTTCAGGAATACCTTCAATGATGTCGATTAATTCATCATCAGAAATATCAACCTTGTTAGCCAAAACAATTTTGTCGTTATAGTAGTCTGTGAATGTTTCACCGAATTTCCATACGCGCGCTTTAAATTTACGACTTATTGTTAATTTATTTTCCTTTGTACAGAAAATTTCTTTCATCTCAGTCAAAATTTCTTCGGCACTTTCGTAAACGAAATTTGGTTTTGAATGTAACCACGTCTGAGCTTTTCCTCTCAACTTGCACATTAGTAAGGCCTTGGTTGTATTTTCATCCACACAATATACGTCAATTATACTTTTAAATTGAGTTATCCATAATTCTGGCAATAACCCACCATCATCATCAGGTAGCATATCTTTTAATATACTGAAGGATGCACTCAGTTTATTTCTGTGCGTATTGGAACAAAATCCTTCATCGTTTTGTGCACACACACTCACTGTGTCTTTGTCCTTTTCATTTTCAGCAACATTCTTTGCAGTTTTATTTTGACACTTCTTTTCAAATAAAGCAATCTTTTGTAACAAGTCATTTTCTTTCTTTAGTAACTCTCGTTCTCGCGTAACAATTTCCAATTCTTTTTTCAGTAATTTTCCAAGTAATTCAAAATCATTATTTTCTTTCATTTGCACTATACTTCGATCATTTGTTTCACACTCATTCATTGCGCCTTCATTTGTATCACCTTCTCTTTCGCATTCATTTCTTTCTCGTCCACCAGCAATATCATTTTCAAAATTTTCATTTTCACCACTTACATCTTCATTTTGCTCAATCATGTCGTCTTCCGGATATTCCCCTCTTTTTTCGGCCGGCATTTCGTTTAATCTTAGCAGAAGGACGTTTTTTTACCTGTTGAAGGCAAGCCAAGATGCTGCAGCCAGTGACGTAGTTGTGCAGCGGTATATTTTCCACACACGCTTTCCATTTTAAGTAATAATATTTATTAAACGTTTCTTTTATTCTTAGCTGAACGTAAACTGAACCACTGTCTTTATCCAATAGTGATATTTTTTCATTCAGTCTAATATTCCTCTTTATTTCTTTTAGTTTATTTAACCAAATTAGTTTTCTTTGGAATATAAGTTTTACTGCAAAAACAGGCAGTTATTCTTTTTTCACTTCACTCAATCGGAATAGAAAAAAAATGTTTAATTATTTCGGTATCCCACTTCTGAGACTTTAGGCGCTTATAATAAAACACGACACGTCTTTTCTTTTCGAGTACAAGTTTATTAATGACGCCTTTTTCAAGCATCCCATTTGCGCATATGATTTAAGCTTATTATCTAAGTTATTATCTACGTATATGTTACAAAATAAGAAAAGAGACAGATATATACAATATGAATATTCTAGTGGAGTTCTATGTACAAATAAACCGTTATCCTGAAATACATAAAGCATTTAAAAAAAGTAGAGAATACATATAAAGTTAAATAAGTCAAGTGGTACATTATAAACAAAACATAATAAGGCTACACATATACTACTACAAACGTTATTTCCATGGACATTATTTCCATATTCAAAAGGAAATAGTGGGGTATGTTTTGTATTCCATGCGGAATTAAAACGTGTGGAATTATCAAAGCCTTGTTGTTGCAAATTAATATTTATAACAACAATGCTATGACAATTCCGTACATTTTTATTCAGCATGGAATTAAAATAAGGTCCATGCAAATAGTATTGTTCAGTAAAGATTTTTTGCATAGCCGGCCTTCGGCGGCCTTAACGGTTTTCTCCTCAGGATATGTCGAATGGTATCTTCGCTGAGTAAAGATTTTCTGCCTAGCAAAGGAGACAATCCTTAAGCCCAACACATATTACTCTGCAAAACCAGGGTTCAAATTGTCACATCCGTGATCGTATCGACAATCGTACGAAAATAAATTACGTGATACGTCAATCGTATAAACTGGATCGGATTACAATACGTACACTATGCCACAATCCAAAAATGACGTTTTTAAGCGACTAGTTGTACGTTCACGGATGTGACGATTTGATCCCAGTACTTTTCTTTTCAAAAATTAAATAATGTCCACCTTTTTGATGTGGATATAATGTGCGTGGACATTATTTCCATGGACATTATTGTATGCCACTGAAACTTTATATTTGTAATGGTATTACTAATCATAAATACAATTTTATGAAATAATTAAAAACTGTTTTATTTACTCCATAGCAATTTACGTAATGGAAATGTAGGATTTACTAAAAAACACATAATTTATCTAAAAATGTAGTTGAATTTACGTTTTTTACAATGGTTAACTTGCCTAAAATAAAAATATATTTACTTTGCTATCATAGACAATTATCATAAGTTTATAAGTAATGCTACCTAAGCTTTTAGTTATTTTTTCGAACATGGGAATTAACTAAAATTATAGGCATATTACCTAAGAAACTTAGTAACTGCCATTCTACCTATGCACTTAGTTAAATTTATACCAAGTTTTTAGGAAATAGTACCTATAGAATTTTTTGTGTGTATGAATGGGAACACTGGTTTATTTACTTCTTTCTTTAATTTTTATTTTTTTAGTCTGCTTTTACACACATCAGTTTTTCTTGAAGCAACTTTTATTTTCTAGTGAGAAAGAGCGAAAGAGGAATACTTGAAATATATTCCTCTCTCGCTCTTTCTCACAAGAAAATAAAAGTTGCTTCAAGAAAAACGGATGTGTGTAAAAGCAGACTTAAGCGGCATGGCAACTTATCAAACTGTTTGATCAAACAGAGATTTTTCTGGCTGTATTAGTGCAAAAAACCTCACACGTATAGTTTGATGCATGGTGAAATAAGTATACAGGTGGCAGCATAACGTCAGCTGATTATTTTTTGCTCTGCTATTTTTGTGCATAATCCACATCCGGCACGTATATATTTTTGACGAGCATCATCTATTTTCTTGTTGTATTGTTGCATTTGTTTCCCTTATGCGGTCACTTGTATACTTATTTCACCATAGTTTGATGTGCGTTTGATGAATGTTCTCTTTAAAATTAGCTTTATTGTTAATTTTTTCACTTTTCACAAAAAAAAAGCTCAAATGGCAATTGAAATTGACAGCTTGTGTTAAAAGATTATTGTTTAGCAGTGTATTTTAACATTTGTTGCTGAATATGCATTTGAACACATATTCATAAAGTCCACACGCAAATATCTTGTGTCGGCAATCGAATTTGACGGTTGCCAGGCAATAATTGCCAACCTTATTGCTCGTGTGGTCGGGGTGTTAAAAACAACATTGACATTGCTCAAGGCGAATTAATTTTAGAGGTGGTGGTAATGATACAACAAACACATTATCAATTCGCCTGGTTGCCAATCATTTAAAAACACACGATTAAAACCAATTGACAGATACAGCCAACGCGGCGAAATAGTCGTATGTGCTTTCCATGGTAGAATAATATAACAGGTAGCCGCACAACTAATACAAATGTACATTTGGGGTACGAAATGTCAAACATTAATAGAGAGGGTATGTGTGTGTTTGTAGAACATAAGCAGCAAAGATACGTGTGGAATTGTATGTGCAACGTAGTTATTTCACATATCCACAAGATTTGGCAGTTCGTGCCACAGATGCACAGAATCCTCACTTTTGACAGCTAAAAAAGGTTGTTCTCATGTGTTATGCAGTTTTACATGTTGTTGTTGTGTTTACTAATGCTGACTTTAGACGACATGTTTTTTACATATGGCTTGTCAGGTATGTGAGACATATGTAACTTCGTATGTTTATAATATTTGCGTTCACATGACATGTGCAATTATATCAGACATAACCTCTAAGTGTTCACAACAGCTGAGTTTTTCACAATTTTCATAAATATATAAAGCGCACTATGCTTTTTAATGTTTTTTCAGCCAAACCACACTTTTGTTAATTCAATACAGGTTATGTCATATGCCTTGTCAGATGAAAATAGACCACGCTCTAATTGAAAAATTTTCTTATGACTTTGCTTCTGTAAATGCCATCTGACAATGTTTCATATGTTTCACACGGCATGTACAACTTTTGCAGTGGGAAATTTGACAAGTCAGATGTAAAATACATGTCGTCTAAAGTCAGCATAAAGGTGGATTTAGACTATCTGTGTTTTACATCTGACTTGTCAGTTTTGAGACCCACATGTAACTTTGCGTGTCTGTCAAAATTGTCCATTTACAGACGATTTTTAATATTTGCCTTCACACGTACATGTATAATCGCATCTGACATAACCTCTAAGTGACGCCAACACATACTTGTGAACTCAAAACAGCTGATGTCAGATGAAAATAGAACGCGCTCTAATTGAACATTTTATCGCCTGACCTTAGTTCTGTAAATTTCAGGTGGCAATGTTTCAAAAGGTTCACACGACATGTATAGCTTTTGCAGTGGGAAATTTGACAAGTCAGTATAAAACCACCTTAAGATTGTATGAATGAGATAGTATATTAGAAACCATGTTAGAAAATAAGATATGCTCTCTCTTTCATACAATCTTCGTAATGTTGTTGTATAGTGACGGATCTAGTTAGTTGTCTATGGTTCGTACCATGAAAAAAGTATGTAATCAGCTGGCGTTCCAAGGCTACCTGGTATATTATTCTAGCATGATTGGATCATGACATTTGCCTTGGTAATATACAAAAACAAAATGCTTGTTGTTTTTCGTGTTGTATTTGTTTTAGTGAAGCTCCCACCTTATTGATTCGGCTTGGGAGTTTACCTGGCATTGAATTCACCTAGATGTCAAAAGTGAGTATTCTGATAGCTGTGAAGAAAAGAAGGTGGATAATGCCGGAACAGCAAGTTTTTCAACAGTTCTATATACTTGTGATATCTAAGAATGTATGTGTGTATGATAATGCAGTATCTTTCTTGATTTTAGCAAGTTTTCCATATATGTGAGCACGTATGAATGTATGTGTAGCACGTGCTTACTATATAATTAGGTAAAATTTTAGTTGTCAGCCTATAACTCCGAAACTAGATTGCGTGCCACCATGGCACTACCCTCAATCGATAGGTATTAAAAATACACATTGTTTGCTACGGTTGTCAATCTTGGCGAGACTTGCTGAAAAAAGTTATAGCGCCGCGAAGTTTGAAAAAGCGCAAAATATGTAACTTCAGTTGTCAGCCTATAACTCCTAAACTAGATGGCTTGCCAGCATGGCACTACCCTCAATCGATAGGTATTAATAATACACATTGTTTGCTACGGTTGTCAATAATTTGCCCATTCCTGTTTTAAGGGCAAAATTTTGCCTTTTCAAGGAATGGACAAAAAGACCCATAAATTGAAGAATTAGAGGGTTAATATATTTAACAAAAAGATTTCTAAGGGAATTCTACTGTAGGTCTCTGAATACATGGAAGCTAAAAATTTAACTTTAAAGCCAGAACTATGTCGAATTTAAATTTATTTAAGGGTTGGTTTTATAAAGTTTATATAATGACATAATAAATTTGGATTTGACATAATTCTGGCTTTCAAGTTAAATTTTTAGCTTCCATGTGTTCAGAGACCTACAGTAGAATTCCCTTAGAAATCTTTTTGTAAAATATATTAACCCACTAACTCTTCACTTTATGCGTCTTTTTTGCGCGCATTTTGAGCTATTTCAAACTTTGCCAAGCTATAACTTTTTTTAAAAAGTCTCCCCAACAACGACAAGTACTATAATCGACGCGTATTTTCGATACCTTTCGATTACAGGTAGTGCCATAGTGACATGCGACCTAGTGTCAGAGCTATAAGCTAATAACTGAAATTATATATTTAATCGCATTTTGAGCTTTTTAAAAGTTTGCCAAGTTATAACTTTTTCAGCAAGTCTTCCCAAGATTGACAACCATGGCGAACAATGTGTATTTTTAATACCTATCGATTGAGGGTAGTGCCATGGTGGCATGCAATTTAGTTTAGGAATTATAGGCTGACAACTGAAGTTACATATATTGCGCTTTTTCAAACTTCACGGCGCTATAACTTTTTTCAGCAAGTCTCCCCAAGATTGACAACCATGCCGAACAATGTGTATTTATAATACCTATCGATTGAGGGTAGTGCCATGGTGGCACACAATCTAGTTTTGGAGTTATAAGCTAACAACTTAAGTTACATATTTTGAGCTTTTTCAAACTTCGCGGCGCTATAACTTTTTTCAGCAAGTCTCTCCAAGATTGACAACCGTAGCAAACAATGTGTATTTTTAATACCTATCGATTGAGGGTAGTGCCATGGTGGCATGCAATCTAGCTTATGAGCTATAGGCTGACAGCTGATGTTACATATTTTGCAATTTTCAAAATTCACGGCGGTATAACTTTTTTCAGCAAGTCTCCTTAAGATTGACAACCATAGCAAACAATGTGTATTTTTAATACCTATTGATTGAGGGTAGTGCCATGGTGGCACGCAATCTAGTTTAGGAGTTATAGGCTGACAACTGAATTTACATATTTTGCGCTTTTTAAAATTTCGCGGCGCTATAACTTTTTTCAGCAAGTCTTGCCAAGATTGACAACCGTAGCAAACAATGTGTATTTTTAATACCTATCGATTGAGGGTAGTGCCATGGTGGCATGCAATCTAGCTTATGAGCTATAGGCTGACAGCTGATGTTACATATTTTGCAATTTTCAAAATTCGCGGCGGTATAACTTTTTTCAGCAAGTCTCCTTAAGATTGACAGCTATAGCGAACAATATGTATTTTTAATACCTATCGATTGAGGGTAGTGTCATGGTGGCACACGAGTTTAGGAGTTATAGGCTGACAACTGATGTTACATATTTTGCAATTTTCAAAATTCGCGGCACTATAACTTTTTTTGGTTTTGAATGTAACGCCGTCTGAGTTTTTCCTCTCAACTTGCACATTAGTAAGGCCTTGGTTGTATTTTCATCCACACAATATACGTCAATTATACTTTTAAATTGAGTTATCCATAATTCTGGCAATAACCCACCATCATAATCAGGTAGCATATCTTTTAATATACTGAAGGATGCACTCAGTTTATTTCTGTGCGTATTGGAACAAAATCCTTCATCGTTTTGTGCACACACACTCACTGTGTCTTTGTCCTTTTCATTTTCAGCAACATTCTTTGCAGTTTTATTTTGACACTTCTTTTCAAATAAAGCAATCTTTTGTAACAAGTCCTTTAGTAACTCTCGTTCTCGCGTAACAATTTCCAATTCTTTTTTCAGTAATTTTCCAAGTAATTCAAAATCATTATTTTCTTTCATTTGCACTATACTTCGATCATTTGTTTCACACTCATTCATTGCGCCTTCATTTGTATCACCTTCTCTTTCGCATTCATTTCTTTCTCGTCCACCAGCAATATCATTTTTAAAATTTTCATTTTCACCACTTACATCTTCATTTTGCTCAATGATGTCGTCTTCCGGATATTCCCCTCTTTTTTCGGCCGGCATTTCGTTTAATCTTAGCAGAAGGACGTTTTTTTACCTGTTGAAGGCAAGCCAAGATGTTGCAGCCAGTGACGTAGTTGTGCAACGGTATATTTTCCACACACGCTTTCCATTTTAAGTAATAATATTTATTAAACGTTTCTTTTATTCTTAGCTGAACGTAAACTGAACCACTGTCTTTATCCAATAGTGATATTTTTTCATTCAGTCTAATATTCCTCTTTATTTCTTTTAGTTTATTTAACCAAATTAGTTTTCTTTGGAATATAAGTTTTACTGCAAAAACAGGCAGTTATTCTTTTTTCACTTCACTCAATCGGAATAGAAAAAAAATGTTTAATTATTTCGGTATCCCACTTCTGAGACTTTAGGCGCTTATAATAAAACACGACACGTCTTTTCTTTTCGAGTACAAGTTTATTAATGACGCCTTTTTCAAGCATCCCATTTGCGCATATGATTTAAGCTTATTATCTAAGTTATTATCTACGTATATGTTACAAAAGAAGAAAAGAGACAGATATATACAATATGAATATTCTAGTGGAGTTCTATGTACAAATAAACTGTTATCCTGATATACATAAAGCATTTAAAAAAAGTAGAGAATACATATAAAGTTAAATAAGTCAAGTGGTACATTATAAACAAAACATAATAAGGCTACACATATACTACTACAAGCGTTATTTCCATGGACATTATTTCCATATTCAAAAGGAAATAGTGGGGTATGTTTTGTATTCCATGCGGAATTAAAACGTGTGGAATTATCAAAGCCTTGTTGTTGCAAATTAATATTTATAACAACAATGCTATGACAATTCCGTACATTTTTATTCCGCATGGAATTAAAATAAGGTCCATGCAAATAGTATTGTTCAGTAAAGATTTTTTGCATAGCCGGCCTTCGGCGGCCTTAACGGTTTTCTCCTCAGGATATGTCGAATGGTATCTTCGCTGAGTAAAGATTTTCTGCCTAGCAAAGGAGACAATCCTTAAGCCCAACACATATTACTCTGCAAAACCAGGGTTCAAATTGTCACATCCGTGATCGTATCGACAATCGTACGAAAATAAATTACGTGATACGTCAATCGTATAAACTGGATCGGATTACAATACGTACACTATGCCACAATCCAAAAATGACGTTTTTAAGCGACTAGTTGTACGTTCACGGATGTGACGATTTGATCCCAGTACTTTTCTTTTCAAAAATTAAATAATGTCCACCTTTTTGATGTGGATATAATGTGCGTGGACATTATTTCCATGGGCATTATTGTATGCCACTGAAACTTTATATTTGTAATGTTATTACTAATCATAAATAAAATTTTATGAAATAATTAAAAACTGTTTTATTTACTCCATAGCAATTTACGTAATGCAAATGTAGGATTTACTAAAAAAACACATAATTTATCTAAAAATTTAGTTGAATTTACGTTTTTTACAATGGTTAACTTGCCTAAAATAAAAATATATTTACTTTGCTATCATAGACAATTATCATACATAAGTTTATAAGTAATGCTACCTAAGCTTTTAGTTATTTTTTCGAACATGGGAATTAACTAAAATTATAGGCATATTACCTAAGAAACTTAGTAACTGCCATTCTACCTATGCACTTAGTTAAATTTATACCAAGTTTTTAGGAAATAGTATCTATAGAATTTTTTGTGTGTATGAATGGGAACACTGGTTTATTTACTTCTTTCTTTAATTTTTATTTTTTAGTCTGCTTTTACACACATCAGTTTTTCTTGAAGCAACTTTTACTTTCTAGTGAGAAAGAGCGAAAGAGGAATACTTGAAATATATTCCTCTCTCGCTCTTTCTCACAAGAAAATAAAAGTTGCTTCAAGAAAAACGGATGTGTGTAAAAGCAGACTTAAGCGGCATGGCAACTTATCAAACTGTTTGATCAAACAGAGATTTTTCTGGCTGTAGTAGTGCAAAAAACCTCACACGTATAGTTTGATGCATGGTGAAATAAGTATACAGGTGGCAGCATAACGTCAGCTGATTATTTTTTGCTCTGCTATTTTTGTGCATAATCCACATCCGGCACGTATATATTTTTGACGAGCATCATCTATTTTCTTGTTGTATTGTTGCATTTGTTTCCCTTATGCGGTCACTTGTATACTTATTTCACCATAGTTTGATGTGCGTTTGATGAATGTTCTCTTTAAAATTAGCTTTATTGTTAATTTTTTTCACTTTTCACAAAAAAAAGCTCAAATGGCAATTGAATTTGACAGCTTGTGTTAAAAGATTATTGTTCAGCAGTGTATTTTAACATTTGTTGCTGAATATGCATTTGAACACATATTCATAAGGTCCACACGTAAATATCTTGTGTCGGCAATCGAATTTGACGGTTGCCAGGCAATCATTGCCAACCTTATTGCTCGTGTGGTCGGGGTGTTAAAAACAACATTGACATTGCCCAAGGCGAATTAATTTTAGAGGTGGTGGTAATGATACAACAAACACATTATCAATTCGCCTGGTTGCCAATCATTTAAAAACACACGATTAAAACCAATTGACAGATACAGCCAACGCGGCGAAATAGTCGTATGTGCTTTCCATGGTAGAATAATATAACAGGTAGCCGCACAACTAATACAAATGTACATTTGGGGTACGAAATGTCAAACATTAATAGAGAGGGTATGTGTGTGTTTGTAGAACATAAGCAGCAAAGATACGTGTGGAATTGTGTGTGCAACGTAGTTATTTCACATATCCACAAGATTTGGCAGTTCGTGCCACAGATGCACAGAATCCTCACTTTTGACAGCTAAAAAAGGTTGTTCTCATGTGTTATGCAGTTTTACATGTTGTTGTTGTGTTTACTAATGCTGACTTTAGACGACATGTTTTTTACATATGGCTTGTCAGGTATGTGAGACATATGTAACTTCGTATGTTTATAATATTTGCGTTCACATGACATGTGCAATTATATCAGACATAACCTCTAAGTGTTCACAACAGCTGAGTTTTTCACAATTTTCATAAATATATAAAGCGCACTATGCTTTTTAATGTTTTTTCAGCCAAACCACACTTTTGTTAATTCAATACAGCTGATGTCATATGCCTTGTCAGATGAAAATAGAACACGCTCTAATTGAAAAATTTTCTTATGACTTTGCTTCTGTAAATGTCATCTGACAATGTTTCATATGTTTCACACGGCATGTACAACTTTTGCAGTGGGAAATTTGACAAGTCAGATGTAAAATACATGTCGTCTAAAGTCAGCATAAAGGTGGATTTAGACTATCTGTGTTTTACATCTGACTTGTCAGTTTTGAGACCCACATGTAACTTTGCGTGTCTGTCAAAATTGTCCATTTACAGACGATTTTTAATATTTGCTTTCACACCTACATGTATAATCGCATCTGACATAAGCTCTAAGTGACGCCAACACATAGTTGTGAACTCAAAACAGCTGATGTCAGATTAAAATAGAACGCGCTCTAATTGAACATTTTATCGCCTGACTTTAGTTCTGTAAATTTCAGGTGGCAATGTTTCAAAAGGTTCACACGACATGTATAGCTTTTGCAGTGGGAAATTTTACAACTCAGTATAAAACCACCTTAAGATTGTATGAATGAGATAGTATATTAGAAACCATGTTAGAAAATAAGATTTGCTCTCTCTTTCATACAATCTTCGTAATGTTGTTGTATAGTGACGGGTCTAGTTAGTTGTCTATGGTTCGTACCATGAAAAAAGTATGTAATCAGCTGGCGTTCCAAGGCTTCCTGGTATATTATTCTAGCATGATTGGATCATGACATTGCATTGGTAATATACAAAAACACAATGCTTGTTGTTTTTCGTGTTGTATCTGTTTTAGTGAAGCTCCCACCTTATTGATTCGGCTTGGGAGTTTACCTGGCATTGAATTCACCTAGATGTCAAAAGTGAGTATTCTGATAGCTGTGAAGAAAACAAGGTGGATAATGCCGAACCAGCAAGTTTTTCAACAGTTCTATATACTTGTGATATCTAAGAATGTATGTGTGTATGATAATGCAGTATCTTTCTTGATTTTAGCAAGCTTTCCATATATGTGAGCACGTATGAATGTATGTGTAGCACGTGCTTACTATATAATTAGGTAAAATTTTAGTTGTCAGCCTATAACCCCTAAACTAGATTGCGTGCCACCATGGCACTACCCTCAATAGATAGGTATTAAAAATACACATTGTTTGCTATGGTTGTCAATCTTGGCGAGACTTGCTGAAAAAAGTTATAGCGCCGCGAAGTTTGAAAAAGCGCGAAATATGTAACTTCAGTTGTCAGCCTATAACTCCTAAACTAGATGGCTTGCCAGCATGGCACTACCCTCCATCGATAGGTATTAAAAATACACATTGTTTGCTACGGTTGTCAATAATTTGCCCATTCCTGTTGTAAGGGCAAAATTTTGCCTTTTCAAGGAATGGACAAAAAGACCCATAAATTGAAGAATTAGAGGGTTAATATATTTTACAAAAAGATTTCTAAGGGAATTCTACTTCTGAACACATGGAAGCTAAAAATTTAACTTTAAAGCCAGAACTATGTCGAATTTAAATTTATTTAAGGATTGGTTTTATAATGTTTATATAATGACATAATAAATTTGGATTTGACATAATTCTGGCTTTCAAGTTAAATTTTTAGCTTCCATGTGTTCAGAGACCTACAGTAGAATTCCCTTAGAAATCTTTTTGTAAAATATATTAACCCTCTAACTCTTCAATTTATGCGTCTTTTTTGTGCGCATTTTGAGCTATTTCAAACTTTGCCAAGCTATAACTTTTTTTAAAAAGTCTCCCCAACAACGACAAGTACTATAATCGACGCGTATTTTCGATACCTTTCGATTACAGGTAGTGCCATAGTGACATGCGATCTAGTGTCAGAGCTATAAGCTAATAACTGAAATTATATATTTAAGCGCATTTTGAGCTTTTTAAAAGTTTGCCAAGCTATAACTTTTTCAGCAAGTCTCCCCAAGATTGACAACCATGGCGAACAATGTGTATTTTTAATACCTATCGATTGAGGGTAGTGCCATGGTGGCATGCAATCTAGCTTATGAGCTATAGGCTGACAGCTGATGTTACATATTTTGCAATTTTCAAAATTCGCGGCGCTATAACTTTTTTCAGCCTTAAGATTGACAACCATAGCAAACAATGTGTATTTTTAATACCTATTGATTGAGGGTAGTGCCATGGTGGCACGCAATCTAGTTTAGGAGTTATAGGCTGACAACTGAATTTACATATTTTGCGCTTTTTAAAATTTCGCGGCGCTATAACTTTTTTCAGCAAGTCTTGCCAAGATTGACAACCGTAGCAAACAATGTGTATTTTTAATACCTATCGATTGAGGGTAGTGTCATGGTGGCACGCGAGTTTAGGAGTTATAGGCTGACAACTGATGTTACATATTTTGCAATTTTCAAAATTCGCGGCACTATAACTTTTTTTGGTTTTGAATGTAACCACGTCTGAGCTTTTCCTCTCAACTTGCACATTAGTAAGGCCTTGGTTGTATTTTCATCCACACAATATACGTCAATTATACTTTGAAATTGAGTTATCCATAATTCTGGCAATAACCCACCATCATCATCAGGTAGCATATCTTTTAATATACTGAAGGATGCACTCAGTTTATTTCTGTGCGTATTGGAACAAAATCCTTCATCGTTTTGTGCACACACACTCACTGTGTCTTTGTCCTTTTCATTTTCAGCAACATTCTTTGCAGTTTTATTTTGACACTTCTTTTCAAATAAAGCAATCTTTTGTAACAAGTCATTTTCTTTCTTTAGTAACTCTCGTTCTCGCGTAACAATTTCCAATTCTTTTTTCAGTAATTTTCCAAGTAATTCAAAATCATTATTTTCTTTCATTTGCACTATACTTCGATCATTTGTTTCACACTCATTCATTGCGCCTTCATTTGTATCACCTTCTCTTTCGTATTCATTTCTTTCTCGTCCACCAGCAATATCATTTTCAAAATTTTCATTTTCACCACTTACATCTTCATTTTGCTCAATCATGTCGTCTTCCGGATATTCCCCTCTTTTTTCGGCCGGCATTTCGTTTAATCTTAGCAGAAGGACGTTTTTTTACCTGTTGAAGGCAAGCCAAGATGCTGCAGCCAGTGACGTAGTTGTGCAGCGGTATATTTTCCACACACGCTTTCCATTTTAAGTAATAATATTTATTAAACGTTTCTTTTATTCTTAGCTGAACGTAAACTGAACCACTGTCTTTATCCAATAGTGATATTTTTTCATTCAGTCTAATATTCCTCTTTATTTCTTTTAGTTTATTTAACCAAATTAGTTTTCTTTGGAATATAAGTTTTACTGCAAAAACAGGCAGTTATTCTTTTTTCACTTCACTCAATCGGAATAGAAAAAAAATGTTTAATTATTTCGGTATCCCACTTCTGAGACTTTAGGCGCTTATAATAAAACACGACACGTCTTTTCTTTTCGAGTACAAGTTTATTAATGACGCCTTTTTCAAGCATCCCATTTGCGCATATGATTTAAGCTTATTATCTAAGTTATTATCTACGTATATGTTACAAAATAAGAAAAGAGACAGATATATACAATATGAATATTCTAGTGGAGTTCTATGTACAAATAAACCGTTAGCCTGAAATACATAAAGCATTTAAAAAAAGTAGAGAATACATATAAAGCTAAATAAGTCAAGTGGTACATTATAAACAAAATATAATAAGGCTACACATATACTACTACAAACGTTATTTCCATGGACATTATTTCCATATTCAAAAGGAAATAGTGGGGTATGTTTTGTATTCCATGCGGAATTAAAACGTGTGGAATTATCAAAGCCTTATTGTTGCAAATTAATATTTATAACAACAATGCTATGACAATTCCGTACATTTTTATTCCGCATGGAATTAAAATAAGGTCCATGCAAATAGTATTGTTGAGTAAAGGTTTTTTGCATTGCCGGCCTTCGGCGGCCTTAACGGTTTTCTCCTCAGGATATGTCGAATGGTATCTTCGCTGAGTAAAGATTTTCTGCCTAGCAAAGGAGACAATCCTTAAGCCCAACACATATTACTCTGCAAAACCAGGGTTCAAATTGTCACATCCGTGATCGTATCGACAATCGTACGAAAATAAATTGCGTGATACGTCAATCGTATAAACTGGATGGGATTACAATACGTACACTATGCCACAATCCAAAAATGACGTTTTTAAGCGACTAGTTGTACGTTCACGGATGTGACGATTTGATCCCAGTACTTTTCTTTTCAAAAATTAAATAATGTCCACCTTTTTGATGTGGATATAATGTGCATGGACATTATTTCCATGGACATTATTGTATGCCGCTGAAACTTTATATTTGTAATGTTATTACTAATCATAAATAAAATTTTATGAAATAATTAAAAACTGTTTTATTTACTCCATAGCAATTTACGTAATGCAAATGTAGGATTTACTAAAAAAACACATAATTTATCTGAAAATGTAGTTGAATTTACGTTTTTTACAATGGTTAACTTGCCTAAAATAAAAATATATTTACTTTGCTATCATAGACAATTATCATAAGTTTATAAGTAATGCTACCTAAGCTTTTAGTTATTTTTTCGAACATGGGAATTAAGTAAAATTATAGGCATATTACCTAAGAAACTTAGTAACTGCCATTCTACCTATGCACTTAGTTAAATTTATACCAAGTTTTTAGGATATAGTATCTATAGAATTTTTTGTGTGTATGAATGGGAACACTGGTTTATTTACTTCTTTCTTTAATTTTTATTTTTTTAGTCTGCTTTTACACACATCAGTTTTTCTTGAAGCAACTTTTACTTTCTAGTGAGAAAGAGCGAAAGAGGAATACTTGAAATATATTCCTCTCTCGCTCTTTCTCACAAGAAAATAAAAGTTGCTTCAAGAAAAACGGATGTGTGTAAAAGCAGACTTAAGCGGCATGGCAACTTATCAAACTGTTTGATCAAACAGAGATTTTTCTGGCTGTATTAGTGCAAAAAACCTCACACGTATAGTTTGATGCATGGTGAAATAAGTATACAGGTGGCAGCATAACGTCAGCTGATTATTTTTTGCTCTGCTATTTTTGTGCATAATCCACATCCGGCACGTATATATTTTTGACGAGCATCATCTATTTTCTTGTTGTATTGTTGCATTTGTTTCCCTTATGCGGTCACTTGTATACTTATTTCACCATAGTTTGATGTGCGTTTGATGAATGTTCTCTTTAAAATTAGCTTTATTGTTAATTTTTTTCACTTTTCACAAAAAAAAGCTCAAATGGCAATTGAATTTGACAGCTTGTGTTAAAAGATTATTGTTCAGCAGTGTATTTTAACATTTGTTGCTGAATATGCATTTGAACACATATTCATAAGGTCCACACGTAAATATCTTGTGTCGGCAATCGAATTTGACGGTTGCCAGGCAATCATTGCCAACCTTATTGCTCGTGTGGTCGGGGTGTTAAAAACAACATTGACATTGCCCAAGGCGAATTAATTTTAGAGGTGGTGGTAATGATACAACAAACACATTATCAATTCGCCTGGTTGCCAATCATTTAAAAACACACGATTAAAACCAATTGACAGATACAGCCAACGCGGCGAAATAGTCGTATGTGCTTTCCATGGTAGAATAATATAACAGGTACCCGCACAACTAATACAAATGTACATTTGGGGTACGAAATGTCAAACATTAATAGAGAGGGTATGTGTGTGTTTGTAGAACATAAGCAGCAAAGATACGTGTGGAATTGTGTGTGCAACGTAGTTATTTCACATATCCACAAGATTTGGCAGTTCGTGCCACAGATGCACAGAATCCTCACTTTTGACAGCTAAAAAAGGTTGTTCTCATGTGTTATGCAGTTTTACATGTTGTTGTTGTGTTTACTAATGCTGACTTTAGACGACATGTTTTTTACATATGGCTTGTCAGGTATGTGAGACATATGTAACTTCGTATGTTTATAATATTTGCGTTCACATGACATGTGCAATTATATCAGACATAACCTCTAAGTGTTCACAACAGCTGAGTTTTTCACAATTTTCATAAATATATAAAGCGCATTATGCTTTTTAATGTTTTTTCAGCCAAACCACACTTTTGTTAATTCAATACAGCTGATGTCATATGCCTTGTCAGATGAAAATAGAACACGCTCTAATTGAAAAATTTTCTTATGACTTTGCTTCTGTAAATGTCATCTGACAATGTTTCATATGTTTCACACGGCATGTACAACTTTTGCAGTGGGAAATTTGACAAGTCAGATGTAAAATACATGTCGTCTAAAGTCAGCATAAAGGTGGATTTAGACTATCTGTGTTTTACATCTGACTTGTCAGTTTTGAGACCCACATGTAACTTTGCGTGTCTGTCAAAATTGTCCATTTACAGACGATTTTTAATATTTGCTTTCACACCTACATGTATAATCGCATCTGACATAAGCTCTAAGTGACGCCAACACATAGTTGTGAACTCAAAACAGCTGATGTCAGATTAAAATAGAACGCGCTCTAATTGAACATTTTATCGCCTGACTTTAGTTCTGTAAATTTCAGGTGGCAATGTTTCAAAAGGTTCACACGACATGTATAGCTTTTGCAGTGGGAAATTTTACAACTCAGTATAAAACCACCTTAAGATTGTATGAATGAGATAGTATATTAGAAACCATGTTAGAATATAAGATTTGCTCTCTCTTTCATACAATCTTCGTAATGTTGTTGTATAGTGACGGGTCTAGTTAGTTGTCTATGGTTCGTACCATGAAAAAAGTATGTAATCAGCTGGCGTTCCAAGGCTACCTGGTATGTTATTCTAGCATGATTGGATCATGACATTGCATTGGTAATATACAAAAACACAATGCTTGTTGTTTTTCGTGTTGTATCTGTTTTAGTGAAGCTCCCACCTTATTGATTCGGCTTGGGAGTTTACCTGGCATTGAATTCACCTAGATGTCAAAAGTGAGTATTCTGATAGCTGTGAAGAAAACAAGGTGGATAATGCCGAACCAGCAAGTTTTTCAACAGTTCTATATACTTGTGATATCTAAGAATGTATGTGTGTATGATAATGCAGTATCTTTCTTGATTTTAGCAAGCTTTCCATATATGTGAGCACGTATGAATGTATATGTAGCACGTGCTTACTATATAATTAGGTAAAATTTTAGTTGTCAGCCTATAACCCCTAAACTAGATTGCGTACCACCATGGCACTACCCTCAATAGATAGGTATTAAAAATACACATTGTTTGCTATGGTTGTCAATCTTGGCGAGACTTGCTGAAAAAAGTTATAGCGCCGCGAAGTTTGAAAAAGCGCAAAATATGTAACTTAAGTTGTCAGCCTATAACTCCGAAACTAGATTGCGTTCCACCATGGCACTACCCTCAATCGATAGGTATTAAAAATACACATTGTTTGCCATGGTTGTCAATCTTGGCGACACTTGCTGAAAAAAGTTATAGCGCCGCGAAGTTTGAAAAAGCGCGAAATATGTAACTTCAGTTGTCAGCCTATAACTCCTAAACTAGATGGCTTGCCAGCATGGCACTACCCTCCATCGATAGGTATTAAAAATACACATTGTTTGCTACGGTTGTCAATAATTTGCCCATTCCTGTTTTAAGGGCAAAATTTTGCCTTTTCAAGGAATGGACAAAAAGACCCATAAATTGAAGAATTAGAGGGTTAATATATTTTACAAAAAGATTTCTAAGGGAATTCTACTTCTGAACACATGGAAGCTAAAAATTTAACTTTAAAGCCAGAACTATGTCGAATTTAAATTTATTTAAGGATTGGTTTTATAATGTTTATATAATGACATAATAAATTTGGATTTGACATAATTCTGGCTTTCAAGTTAAATTTTTAGCTTCCATGTGTTCAGAGACCTACAGTAGAATTCCCTTAGAAATCTTTTTGTAAAATATATTAACCCTCTAACTCTTCAATTTATGCGTCTTTTTTGTGCGCATTTTGAGCTATTTCAAACTTTGCCAAGCTATAACTTTTTTTTAAAAAGTCTCCCCAACAACGACAAGTACTATAATCGACGCGTATTTTCGATACCTTTCGATTACAGGTAGTGCCATAGTGACATGCGATCTAGTGTCAGAGCTATAAGCTAATAACTGAAATTATATATTTAAGCGCATTTTGAGCTTTTTAAAAGTTTGCCAAGCTATAACTTTTTCAGCAAGTCTCCCCAAGATTGACAACCATGGCGAACAATGTGTATTTTTAATACCTATCGATTGAGGGTAGTGCCATGGTGGCATGCAATCTAGCTTATGAGCTATAGGCTGACAGCTGATGTTACATATTTTGCAATTTTCAAAATTCGCGGCGCTATAACTTTTTTCAGCCTTAAGATTGACAACCATAGCAAACAATGTGTATTTTTAATACCTATTGATTGAGGGTAGTGCCATGGTGGCACGCAATCTAGTTTAGGAGTTATAGGCTGACAACTGAATTTACATATTTTGCGCTTTTTAAAATTTCGCGGCGCTATAACTTTTTTCAGCAAGTCTTGCCAAGATTGACAACCGTAGCGAACAATGTGTATTTTTAATACCTATCGATTGAGGGTAGTGTCATGGTGGCACGCGAGTTTAGGAGTTATAGGCTGACAACTGATGTTACATATTTTGCAATTTTCAAAATTCGCGGCACTATAACTTTTTTTGGTTTTGAATGTAACCACGTCTGAGCTTTTCCTCTCAACTTGCACATTAGTAAGGCCTTGGTTGTATTTTCATCCACACAATATACGTCAATTATACTTTGAAATTGAGTTATCCATAATTCTGGCAATAACCCACCATCATCATCAGGTAGCATATCTTTTAATATACTGAAGGATGCACTCAGTTTATTTCTGTGCGTATTGGAACAAAATCCTTCATCGTTTTGTGCACACACACTCACTGTGTCTTTGTCCTTTTCATTTTCAGCAACATTCTTTGCAGTTTTATTTTGACACTTCTTTTCAAATAAAGCAATCTTTTGTAACAAGTCATTTTCTTTCTTTAGTAACTCTCGTTCTCGCGTAACAATTTCCAATTCTTTTTTCAGTAATTTTCCAAGTAATTCAAAATCATTATTTTCTTTCATTTGCACTATACTTCGATCATTTGTTTCACACTCATTCATTGCGCCTTCATTTGTATCACCTTCTCTTTCGCATTCATTTCTTTCTCGTCCACCAGCAATATCATTTTCAAAATTTTCATTTTCACCACTTACATCTTCATTTTGCTCAATCATGTCGTCTTCTGGATATTCCCCTCTTTTTTCGGCCGGCATTTCGTTTAATCTTAGCAGAAGGACGTTTTTTTACCTGTTGAAGGCAAGCCAAGATGCTGCAGCCAGTGACGTAGTTGTGCAGCGGTATATTTTCCACACACGCTTTCCATTTTAAGTAATAATATTTATTAAACGTTTCTTTTATTCTTAGCTGAACGTAAACTGAACCACTGTCTTTATCCAATAGTGATATTTTTTCATTCAGTCTAATATTCCTCTTTATTTCTTTTAGTTTATTTAACCAAATTAGTTTTCTTTGGAATATAAGTTTTACTGCAAAAACAGGCAGTTATTCTTTTTTCACTTCACTCAATCGGAATAGAAAAAAAATGTTTAATTATTTCGGTATCCCACTTCTGAGACTTTAGGCGCTTATAATAAAACACGACACGTCTTTTCTTTTCGAGTACAAGTTTATTAATGACGCCTTTTTCAAGCATCCCATTTGCGCAATTGATTTAAGCTTATTATCTAAGTTATTATCTACGTATATGTTACAAAATAAGAAAAGAGACAGATATATACAATATGAATATTCTAGTGGAGTTCTATGTACAAATAAACCGTTATCCTGAAATACATAAAGCATTTAAAAAAAGTAGAGAATACATATAAAGTTAAATAAGTCAAGTGGTACATTATAAACAAAACATAATAAGGCTACACATATACTACTACAAACGTTATTTCCATGGACATTATTTCCATATTCAAAAGGAAATAGTGGGGTATGTTTTGTATTCCATGCGGAATTAAAACGTGTGGAATTATCAAAGCCTTGTTGTTGCAAATTAATATTTATAACAACAATGCTATGACAATTCCGTACATTTTTATTCCGCATGGAATTAAAATAAGGTCCATGCAAATAGTATTGTTGAGTAAAGGTTTTTTGCATTGCCGGCCTTCGGCGGCCTTAACGGTTTTCTCCTCAGGATATGTCGAATGGTATCTTCGCTGAGTAAAGATTTTCTGCCTAGCAAAGGAGACAATCCTTAAGCCCAACACATATTACTCTGCAAAACCAGGGTTCAAATTGTCACATCCGTGATCGTATCGACAATCGTACGAAAATAAATTGCGTGATACGTCAATCGTATAAACTGGATGGGATTACAATACGTACACTATGCCACAATCCAAAAATGACGTTTTTAAGCGACTAGTTGTACGTTCACGGATGTGACGATTTGATCCCAGTACTTTTCTTTTCAAAAATTAAATAATGTCCACCTTTTTGATGTGGATATAATGTGCGTGGACATTATTTCCATGGACATTATTGTATGCCGCTGAAACTTTATATTTGTAATGTTATTACTAATCATAAATAAAATTTTATGAAATAATTAAAAACTGTTTTATTTACTCCATAGCAATTTACGTAATGCAAATGTAGGATTTACTAAAAAAACACATAATTTATCTAAAAATGTAGTTGAATTTACGTTTTTTACAATGGTTAACTTGCCTAAAATAAAAATATATTTACTTTGCTATCATAGACAATTATCATAAGTTTATAAGTAATGCTACCTAAGCTTTTAGTTATTTTTTCGAACATGGGAATTAAGTAAAATTATAGGCATATTACCTAAGAAACTTAGTAACTGCCATTCTACCTATGCACTTAGTTAAATTTATACCAAGTTTTTAGGAAATAGTATCTATAGAATTTTTTGTGTGTATGAATGGGAACACTGGTTTATTTACTTCTTTCTTTAATTTTTATTTTTTTAGTCTGCTTTTACACACATCAGTTTTTCTTGAAGCAACTTTTACTTTCTAGTGAGAAAGAGCGAAAGAGGAATACTTGAAATATATTCCTCTCTCGCTCTTTCTCACAAGAAAATAAAAGTTGCTTCAAGAAAAACGGATGTGTGTAAAAGCAGACTTAAGCGGCATGGCAACTTATCAAACTGTTTGATCAAACAGAGATTTTTCTGGCTGTATTAGTGCAAAAAACCTCACACGTATAGTTTGATGCATGGTGAAATAAGTATACAGGTGGCAGCATAACGTCAGCTGATTATTTTTTGCTCTGCTATTTTTGTGCATTTTGCTTCTGTAAATGTCATCTGACAATGTTTCATATGTTTCACACGGCATGTACAACTTTTGCAGTGGGAAATTTGACAAGTCAGATGTAAAATACATGTCGTCTAAAGTCAGCATAAAGGTGGATTTAGACTATCTGTGTTTTACATCTGACTTGTCAGTTTTGAGACCCACATGTAACTTTGCGTGTCTGTCAAAATTGTCCATTTACAGACGATTTTTAATATTTGCTTTCACACCTACATGTATAATCGCATCTGACATAAGCTCTAAGTGACGCCAACACATAGTTGTGAACTCAAAACAGCTGATGTCAGATTAAAATAGAACGCGCTCTAATTGAACATTTTATCGCCTGACTTTAGTTCTGTAAATTTCAGGTGGCAATGTTTCAAAAGGTTCACACGACATGTATAGCTTTTGCAGTGGGAAATTTTACAAGTCAGTATAAAACCACCTTAAGATTGTATGAATGAGATAGTATATTAGAAACCACGTTAGAAAATAAGATTTGCTCTCTCTTTCATACAATCTTCGTAATGTTGTTGTATAGTGACGGGTTATAGTTAGTGGTCTATGGTTCGTACCATGAAAAAAGTATGTAATCAGCTGGCGTTCCAAGGCTACCTGGTATATTATTCTAGCATGATTGGATCATGACATTTGCCTTGGTAATATACAAAAACAAAATGCTTGTTGTTTTTCGTGTTGTATTTGTTTTAGTGAAGCTCCCACCTTATTGATTCGGCTTGGGAGTTTACTTGAAGGTTACACGTTCAAGTTTTGTTTCAATTTTTGTTTCAAGTTTCAATACATTCACACTTTTTTACTAACACACTCACATAATTGGAAATTGACTGCCAACTTGATTTCAATTTTGCTTTCAAGATTTGTTTCAATTTTTCGTTCAATTTAAGCAGCTGATCTCTATTATTGTAAGTAAATTACAGAAAGACTCGGCTATAACGAACTTTGTGCAAACAGCAAAAAAAAAACGCTCTATGACAAGTTCGTAATAAGCGTAGTTCGATTCAAACAAGAACTCGTTAACTACGAATTCGCTATTACGAATTATTTTTGTATGATAATGGCAACCGAAACATCGGCACTTTAGACTTAGATCGGTACAACCGAGAATTAGTTTTAACCGGGTTTTACTATTTCGTTGTTGATTCCTTGACGACGGCATCTTGAAAACAAAATTGACTATCAAGTTGCGTACAGCCTACGTCATAGCGTCAATTTAAAGTAGTGTTAACAAGCAATACGTGTGATCAACTTGAAAGGAATTTCTTGAACGTGTAAATGCAGAGTTACCTGGCATTGAATTCACCTAGATGTCAAAAGTGAGTATTCTGATAGCTGTGAAGAAAAGAAGGTGGATAATGCCGGACCAGCAAGTTTTTCAACAGTTCTATATACTTGTGATATCTAAGAATGTATGTGTGTATGATAATGCAGGATCTTTCTTGATTTTAGCAAGTTTTCCATATATGTGAGCACGTATGAATGTATGTGTAGCACGTGCTTACTATATAATTAGGTAAAATTTTAGTTGTCAGCCTATAAACCCTAAACTAGATTGCCTGCCACCATGGCACTACCCTCAATCGATAGGTATTAAAAATACACATTGTTTGCCATGGTTGTCAATCTTGGCGACACTTGCTGAAAAAAGTTATAGCGCCGCGAAGTTTGAAAAAGCGCGAAATATGTAACTTCAGTTGTCAGCCTATAACTCCTAAACTAGATGGCTTGCCAGCATGGCACTACCCTCCATCGATAGTTATTAATAATACACATTGTTTGCTATGGTTGTCAATCTTGGCGAGACTTGCTGAAAAAAGTTATAGCACCGCGAAGGTTGAAAAAGCGCAAAATATGTAACTTCAGTTGTCAGCCTATAACTCCTAAACTAGATGGCGTGCCACTATGGTACTACCCTCAATAGATAGGTATTAAAAATACACATTGTTTGCTATGGTTGTCAATCTTGGCGAGACTTGCTGAAAAAAGTTATAGCGCCGCGAAGTTTGAAAAAGCGCAAAATATGTAACTTAAGTTGTCAGCCTATAACTCCGAAACTAGATTGCGTGCCACCATGGCCCTACCCTCAATCGATAGGTATTAAAAATACACATTGTTTGCCATGGTTGTCAATCTTGGCGACACTTGCTGAAAAAAGTTATAGCGCCGCGAAGTTTGAAAAAGCGCGAAATATGTAACTTCAGTTGTCAGCCTATAACTCCTAAACTAGATGGCTTGCCAGCATGGCACTAGCCTCCATCGATAGGTATTAATAATACACATTGTTTGCTACTGTTGTCAATAATTTGCCCATTCCTGTTTTAAGGGCAAAATTTTGCCTTTTCAAGGAATGGACAAAAAGACCCATAAATTGAAGAATTAGAGGGTTAATATATTTTACAAAAAGATTTCTAAGGGAATTCTACTGTAGGTCTCTGAACACATGGAAGCTAAAAATTATCTTTAAAGCCAGAACTATGTCGAATTTAAATTTATTTAAGGGTTGGTTTTATGTTTATATAATGACATAATAAATTTGGATTTGACATAATTCTGGCTTTCAAGTTAAATTTTTAGCTTCCATGTGTTCAGAATTCCCTTAGAAATCTTTTTGTAAAATATATTAACCCTCTAACTCTTCAATTTATGCGTCTTTTTTTTTAAAAGTCTCCCCAACAACGACAAGTACTATAATCGATGCGTATTTTCGATACCTTTCGATTACAGGTAGTGCCATAGTGACATGCGATCTAGTGTCAGAGCTATAAGCTAATAACTGAAATTATATATAAGCGCATTTTGAGCTTTTTAAGTTTGCCAAGCTATAACTTTTTTCAGCAAGTCTCCCCAAGATTGACAACCATGGCGAACAATGTGTATTTTTAATACCTATCGATTGGGGGTAGTTCCATGGTGGCATGCAGTTTAGTTTAGGAATTATAGGCTGACAACTGAAGTTACATATATTGCGCTTTTTCAAACTTCACGGCGCTATAACTTTTTTCAGCAAGTCTCCCCAAGATTGACAACCATGTCGAACAATGTGTATTTATAATACCTATCGATTGAGGGTAGTGCCATGGTGGCACGCAATCTAGTTTCGGAGTTATAAGCTGACAACTTAAGTTACATATTTTGAGCTTTTTCAAACTTCGCGGCGCTATAACTTTTTTCAGCAAGTCTCTCCAAGATTGACAACCGTAGCAAACAATGTGTATTTTTAATACCTATCGATTGAGGGTAGTGCCATGGTGGCATGCAATCTAGCTTATGAGCTATAGGCTGACAGCTGATGTTACATATTTTGTAATTTTCAAAATTCGCGGCGCTATAACTTTTTTCAGCAAGTCTCCTTAAGATTGACAACCATGGCAAACAATGTGTATTTTTAATACCTATTGATTGAGGGTAGTGCCATGGTGGCACGCAATCTAGTTTAGGAGTTATAGGCTGACAACTGAATTTACATATTTTGCGCTTTTTAAAATTTCGCGGCGCTATAACTTTTTTCAGCAAGTCTTGCCATTATTGACAACCGTAGCGAACAATGTGTATTTTTAATACCTATCGATTGAGGGTAGTGTCATGGTGGCACGCGAGTTTAGGAGTTGTAGGCTGACAACTGATGTTACATATTTTGCAATTTTCAAAATTCGCGGCTCTATAACTTTTTTCAGCAAGTCTCCTTAAGATTGACTACCGTGGCAAACAATGTGTATTTTTAATAACTATCGATTGAGGGTAGTGCCATGGTGGCACGCAATCTAGTTTAGGAGTTATAAGCTGACAACTGAAGCTACAATTTTTGTACTTTTTCAAACTTCGCGGCGCTATAACTTTTTTCAGCAAGTCTCCCCAAGATTGACAACCATGGCGAACAATGTGTATTTTTAATACCTATCGATTGGGGGTAGTTCCATGGTGGCATGCAGTTTAGTTTAGGAATTATAGGCTGACAACTGAAGTTACATATATTGCGCTTTTTCAAACTTCACGGCGCTATAACTTTTTTCAGCAAGTCTCCCCAAGATTGACAACCATGTCGAACAATGTGTATTTATAATACCTATCGATTGAGGGTAGTGCCATGGTGGCACGCAATCTAGTTTCGGAGTTATAAGCTGACAACTTAAGTTACATATTTTGAGCTTTTTCAAACTTCGCGGCGCTATAACTTTTTTCAGCAAGTCTCTCCAAGATTGACAACCGTAGCAAACAATGTGTATTTTTAATACCTATCGATTGAGGGTAGTGCCATGGTGGCATGCAATCTAGCTTATGAGCTATAGGCTGACAGCTGATGTTACATATTTTGTAATTTTCAAAATTCGCGGCGCTATAACTTTTTTCAGCAAGTCTCCTTAAGATTGACAACCATGGCAAACAATGTGTATTTTTAATACCTATTGATTGAGGGTAGTGCCATGGTGGCACGCAATCTAGTTTAGGAGTTATAGGCTGACAACTGAATTTACATATTTTGCGCTTTTTAAAATTTCGCGGCGCTATAACTTTTTTCAGCAAGTCTTGCCATTATTGACAACCGTAGCGAACAATGTGTATTTTTAATACCTATCGATTGAGGGTAGTGTCATGGTGGCACGCGAGTTTAGGAGTTGTAGGCTGACAACTGATGTTACATATTTTGCAATTTTCAAAATTCGCGGCTCTATAACTTTTTTCAGCAAGTCTCCTTAAGATTGACTACCGTGGCAAACAATGTGTATTTTTAATAACTATCGATTGAGGGTAGTGCCATGGTGGCACGCAATCTAGTTTAGGAGTTATAAGCTGACAACTGAAGCTACAATTTTTGTACTTTTTCAAACTTCGCGGCGCTATAACTTTTTTCAGCAAGTCTCCCCAGATTGACAACCAAAGCGAACAATGTGTATTTTTAATACCTATCGACTGCACGTAGTGCCATGGTAGCACGCAATCTAGTTTCGAAGTTATAAGCTGACAACTGAAGTTACATATTTTGCGCTTTTTCAAACTTCGCGGCGCTATAACTTTTTTCAGCAAGTCTCTTCAAGACTGACAACCGGTTCGAACAATGTGTATTTGTAATACCTATCGATTGAGGGTAGTGCCATGGTGGCATGCAAATTAGTTTAGGAGTTATAGGCTTACAATTGAAGCTAAATTTTTTGCGCTTTTTCAAACTTTGAGGCGCTATAACTTTTTTCAGCAAGTCTCCCCAAGATTGAAAGCCGTGGCGAAAAATTTGCATTTTTAATACCTATCGATTGCGGGTAGTGCCATAGCGGCATGCGATCTAGTTTTGGAGTTATAAATGAAAACTAAAATTTACTCTAAAAATAGAGAAAGCACATGTTACCCATACACAAAACTTGCTTACACCTACACACCACTTGCTTGTAAACATTGGAAAAACTTGTCACACATACATTCCCATAAATAACACGTGCTCACACGTATACAAAACTGTTGAAAAACTTGCTGAAATAAGACAAATCGCCTGCATTATCCGAAAAAAACTTGACAATCTCTGCATTATCCAAACTTGTTTTCTTCACTCACGTGTATTCTGTTCCATATTCTGTGGCGAAATAGTCATATGTGCTTTCTACACGAACTGTATTATTGGATAATGGTATTATTCTTAACTACAAAAGTAAACAAATAAGCCGTATTTTTAAGAATGAATTTGCTAAAGCATTTTGGATTAACTACTGCAGAACTTCAAGTAATATCAGATATCGACAGGTAATATGCATATGCTTTTCTGAAAGTATATATACATTTTTGAAACTTATTTTAGCACTCAGTTTGGATTTATTGACTGGAATAAAGCCAACAATTTCGCTTTACGTGATTTAATAAGACGTGCAATACTAATATTTAGAAATTTCGGTGCTTTATTACACAAAGATTTAAGAAACGCTCGAGAAGGATCTCTACAAACTATTATTAAGAAGGAAGAAACCTTCTTGTCTAATATTTTTGATGTGAATACATTTTGCAAACTTGGCCATCTTCATTTAATTATAGAGGAATATGATAAAGGCAAGTAAAAATACATGTACATAATTACATACATATGTATGTATAGGTATCTACATAAGTATAAACAATTTATGTATGTACTAATTTTCTATTCTTTTTATAGCCCTTTCTGCTTATCAACATTATTTTAAAACCAAACAAAACCATATGCACAATTTGGAATTTTTATATGGTATAGGAATTGTTTACTTTCACTATAATGCTTTTCGTTGGTAAGTTATTCTCTAAAATGTTTACTATCAGCAAACGGTTTCCCTTAAATCTAGTTTACCAACGCACCTGCTAATAATAGTAAAATAAAACAAAAATATGTGTGTCTTCCAATCAGAGAAACAAGCCAGTCGATTTCGAGCCGACGGCGCGCCACCGCCGGTTGCTTTTTTGCCTGTCGCGCCGCCGCCGATTACATCGGCTCAAAACCAGCCGCCGAGTTCATTTAAATTTCTTCACGACTGGGTTGCAAATTTCCGTACTTTTTCCGAAAAAAAATTTTTACTACCTTTTATTCCAAAATATCCGTATATAGGTGGGCCGCCGAAAATTCTGTCGGCGCGCCGCCGCCGACCCAAAATGTGCCCAGCCGCCGCCGATAATTTTGCCTCGGCTTGTTTCTCTGCTTCCAATATAATTGTGCAATTTTTCGTATTGTGTACAGAGTTGCAAGCCGACGCCTTTTCACCGGCGGCGGCGTTTACAACGATGACGGCGGCGGCTTATATGTCGGCTTGAACGAAAATATACTGGACAAATTTTTTTATATAAATAATTAAAAAAAAAATTTGGCTTAAGTCCAGTTTAGTGATACAGCTCCAAATAAAAAAATAATTATGCAAAAATAAGAAGAAAATGTAAATTAAAACATTGGGGGAAACGCATAGTTTCGAGTTATGGGCCTCTGAAGTTTTTATATGTATATATATGTAATTTTCTACTATATTTTTGAACGTATATGGCCAATATTGGTATCATTTTAAAGCTTTTGAATAAATCTTTAGCTCTTAATACAGTTTATACAAAATTTTACACGAAAATGTTAAGAAAGTGCACTAGGTAAGTATGCCTAGTGCACTCAGCGAAGCCGCTATTCGACATACATAGAGGAGAAAATCATTAAGTCCGGCCGAAGGCCGGCTAGGTAAAAAATCTTTACTCAGCTAATCCACTATTCGACATACATACATAGGGAAGAAAACCAAAAATATTTTAGTAATTTCTTAAAGATATTTGCAAAAGCGTTTAAATGATACCAATATTGACCGCATTCGATGCAAAATATACCATGTAATCATAATTTTGTACTGGAAATTCAGAGGCCTATAACTCGGAAACTAAGGCTTGCCGCCAATTTTTTTTATTGAATTTTTCTTCTTATTTTTTAATTTTCTGTCGGATAGGATAATTTTTATTTATTTTTGAGAGGAGTAGCTAAACCCAAATTGTTCCGAAAATTACATACATATATGAAAACTTCAGAGGCCCATAACTCGAAAACTGCGTTTCCCCTAATGTTTTAATTTAACATATTCGTCTTATTTTTGCATTTTCTATCTTCCTATGTAATTTTTTTTTATTTGGAGCTGTGTCACTACACTGGACTTGTTCCAAAATTTTTTCTAGCTAGCCGCAGATTTTGTGCCGATCGGATTGTAACTCTGCAGCAGAATCCAAGTATAACTGTTGAAAAGTTTACAGCCATATTTATAAATATTTAAAACAGGGTAATAAACTACTTTTAAGCAAAATTTCATAAAATTGCATTCATAAATGTATATGACATGAAAATTTTAAAATAGGTTTAAAGATGGTATGCACCTACTATAAACCTTCAATAAATTCATATCATTGAAATATCCTGAAAATTTGTGGTTGCCAGAAAAGCACTACGAAGCAACTGCAATTGATAGATCTCAGTTGCCAGTTGCCATACGTAATATGATTTTTGGCAACTGGCAACCCAACTGAAGTTCGGTTGCCATCGATAATCGACCCATTAGTTAAACAAAACGCACAGCAAAAAAACAATCAAAACACATAAGAGCAAAAATAAATGTTAGTGATGTAGAAACCAAGGTGGATTTATACAGGTGATATTATAAGCACAGCTGTTCTACTTTTTTCCCTCAAATTGGATGCTTGTATGTCAAAATTTGTATACGTTGACATAGGGGCTAAGATGTCAAATGTTATTGCAATGTTGTAGTTGTTTTAGAATTAACACCACCTGATAAAATTAATTCACCTTGGTAGAAACAACCCAAATAAAAATAGGCTCGTTATTCGAGTACCTTTTTCATATATGATGTAAAGAGTCGTGTGAATTCTTTTGTAATCATTTCACATTTTTGATTTTACTTCATAGAAAACTTGTATTAAATAAGTTGATAAATATATGTGTCGTTTATTAAATACATATATTTAATAAATACATATTTTTGTAGAATAGTATCACATTTAAGGCCGGGACACATAGAATCCGTCGTACGTTATACGCCGCGTTTTTCAACTGACAACTAAGTTGAAATACATGTTTTCTTATGAGCTTAGTCACATTCGGTACGTTTCCGTCAACGCAAAGTACTAAAGTTGGCCAACTTTTAACTTTTAACGTACGTCGAGTACTTTGACAGCTATCAGTTGGTTTTTTGCTTTGTTTCGATTTAGTTTTTTCTGCTGTTTGGCACCAAAAATTAAATAAAACAATAAAAACAAATAATAAAAATAAATAAAATCAAATCAAATTTAGCTGCAGAAACATGCGAAGAAAAAACAGTTGTTTTAATATCCGTCAACAAAGTACTCAAGGCCGAGACACATAGAATCCGTCATACGTTATACGTCGCCTTTTTCAACTGACAGCTAAGTTAAAATACATGTTTTCTTATGAACTTGATCACATACAGTACTTCTCCGTCAACGCAAAGTACAAAGTTGGCCAACTTTTAACGTACGTTGAGTACTTTGACAACTATTGTTTGATTTGTTCTTTGTTGTAGGTTTGTTTTTCGCTCAAAAATAAAATAATTTAAATTAAAATTTATTCGATTGTATAAAGTATTGGTGCTTTGTTATAAAAAAATAAAAAAATAAAGAAATTAAGAATTAAGAAATAAGAATTAAAATAAAGAATTAAAGAAATTAAAATTAATAAATAAATAACAGCTGATTTTCTCTCCGTTAACAAAGTACTCATTGTGCCAACATTATCCGTCATTCCGTTAACGTCAGTTGAAAAAGGCAACGGATGACGTATGACGGATTCTATGTGCCCCGGCCTTCATTGTGTCAACCTCCTCCATCGTTACGTTAATGTCAGTTGAAAAAGGCGACGTATAACGTACGACGGATTCTATGTGCCCCGGCCTTAAAGTTGGCCAACTTTTAACTTTTAACGTACGTCGAGTACTTTGACAGCTATCCGTTGGTTTTTTGCTTTGTTTCGATTTAGTTTTTTCTGCTGTTTGGCACCAAAAATTAAATAAAACAATAAAAACAAATAATATAAATAAATAAAACAAATCAAATTTAGCTGCAGAAACATGCGAAGAAAAAACAGTTGTTTTAATATCCGTCAACAAAGTACTCATTGTGTCAACCTCCTCCGTCGTTACGTTAATGTCAGTTGAAAAAGGCGACGTATAACGTACGACGGATTCTATGTGCCCCGGCCTTAAAGTTGGCCAACTTTTAACTTTTAACGTACGTCGAGTACTTTGACAGCTATCAGTTGGTTTTTTGCTTTGTTTCGATTTAGTTTTTTCTGCTGTTTGGCACCAAAAATTAAATAAAACAATAAAAACAAATAATATAAATAAATAAAATCAAATCAAATTTAGCTGCAGAAACATGCGAAGAAAAAACAGTTGTTTTAATATCCGTCAACAAAGTACTCATTGTGTCAACCTCCTCCGTCGTTACGTTAATGTCAGTTGAAAAAGGCGACGTATAACGTACGACGGATTCTATGTGCCCCGGCCTTTAGTCATATATAACGTAGTTACAGTGAAGCAACTCCAATATTTGAGCCGACCGTTTGCAGCCGAGGCTTAGCCGCCGCCGACTTATTTTCAGGTATCAGCTGCCTCCGGTCATGGCAGCTAATTTAGGCATAAAAGATTAGCCGACTTAGTGTTCAATTACAATAAAAGCCGACCAAAGCGAATTAATATCAAGTGGCCTTATCATTAAAATAACACACATACAAAGTAGGTGTAGGACTATTTTTATTTGTGGTTTGACAGTTCGGGTTAAAGTTTTTCTCTTTTCTTATATAGAGTTTGACTGTTGGGTGTAATCAGCTGATGATCATCTGTGATGATAAGGCTACCTGGTACAGATTCGCCTTGAAGCCGACAGCATACAATCAAGGCATATTGAACAGGTACTGGCATTACTAAAACAATAGAAAATTTGGTGTAAAACTACATTAACAGATATCAAAAAACGGCTGGTATTACCAGCGCAGATTTCGCTTGAAATAAATGTCAAACACAGAAGGAAGTCTGTACATGATGTTTGATAGTTTGAAGGTAGTGGTGATAGCATGAGCATTTCATCAGCACTACTAAGTTTGACGTTTTATCAGGCGAGCCAGCTGACCTAGTGGTCCCACCTGTTAGATACCCCTTGCCTACAATACGTTTAAACACATTTATCTCATAGGCTATAAACACACGAGCACAATTTTTAATCCGCATAACTTTTGTTCTTTCCAAAACACACGAGAATAATTCATCTGGCCTAAAATATATACGTACACACAGCTTGTGTTTGTATTAGTGTATTTTGCATTCATTTGTTTTTGCAAAGTGTGCATGTATTAGTTTTGTGCTGCCAATGCGGTGTTGTAGCTGGTTGAAAAATTATGCCAACCAAAAACCATTCTCTTCCCCTCTCTTGCTCATAAGCTAGCATTTTATGCCAGCACAATTGTCCTCGTGTGATCATAACTTAAATTATTGCCAAAATTGTATGAGAATGATGAGCAGTGATGCCGTGTTAGGGAATTTTAGCCTTATGTAGCGAGTTTTTTAGGCGTAGGGATAAAAGGACAGATATTTCATTTTCATTCACACCCCGTCTAGACTAGCAGTAATAATTGTTAACCATTTTTCATTAACCCAACGTGATACCTCGTATATTTTTATCGTAACAAATGTCAAACTTTATCGGGTATGTTCTGTATTTCATGTGGAATTAAAATGTGTGGAATTAACAAAGCATTGCTGTTATAAATATTAATTTACAACAACAATGCTTTGATAATTCCGAACATTTTACTTCCACATGAAATACTGAACACACCCGTATATTAAAAAATAATTGTTTTATGTTAGCCGTTTTTTTATATGGAATTTGACATTTATCATGATAAAAATATATCAGGTATAGACGTAGGGTAAGAGCTATTGCTAACATAAAATGTCGAAATAAATTATTTATTTATTTAAAAATATATTAATCTTAAAAAATGAAATAAAATGCTAAATAATATTGTATCAAAAATGTCTGTTTGGTTCTACGTTAAGTATTTTTGTAACCAAACAACAGCAACAGACAAAATTCATAAATGTAATAACCGATGCCGGCTACAGGAGGCTACAGCAGATACAATAGACGAAGTAGTACGGTGTGTGACGAAGGGAATTTCAATTATACAAAATATTGCTTAGAATTTTGCATCTTAAATAATTCAAAAAGAAAGTTTGCCCAATTGATATGGTTAATTATTATTCGGTTGTCCAAATGCGTAATAAACATCCCTGCAAAAATTATTGGTCTACATGGTCCATTTTACCTGATATGGACTAGTTACAACATGGTCCTATGTAATGCAGCTATGGACTACTTTAAAACAAATTTTCGTGTTTTAGCACGAGATGTAGTGTTGCCACGAATGCTATTTCATAAAATATCATCAATTACCAGCAATATGGTAGCCCTGATGGCACAAAAGTTTATTTGTGGTTATAATGAATGTTTGTAATTAAAAGTTTATTTTTTTGATAAAAGCGAAAAAATAAATAAAAGTTAGGTTATGCAGGTTGCCAGTTTTAAAGATTTAAAAAAAACCAGCCCACTTGGGTCCCTATAGGTCCCGTTGTGTTAATAAAAGTGAGTTTTGTTTATAAGAAATCAGAAATGCAGTGTATCTCCCATCATAAAAGGAGACTTATTAAAGCAGAGGGAAAATCATTTACGTAGACTACAAAGTGAAAATGAAAACTAGTTTTCTGTTTGTGAACCATGGAGTAGTGACATAGAGTAGTTTCAAAACTAGCCCCTGTAGGTGGTCCATAGAGTAGTTACATGGTCTAGTTTTTAGGTTAGTCCGATGTAATGCAAAGCTGGACCACGTGGTCCAGTCCTAGGACATCGCAATGTTAAATGGACCACGTCTAATGCATACGTTTGGGGTAGTTTGGGACTAGTCCTGGTCCATTATGGAGTAGTCCTTACACGCATGTATGGACTAGCCCTGCAAAAATCGTGACTACTCCATACATGCGTGTAAGGACTACTTCGTAAGCGACCAGGACTAGTCCCAAACTACCCCAAATTTTTCCAAATTTGCAATACTTCCGGATCGCGAATTCTACATTTTCATGACTTCTTTGGAGTGTCTTTTTTGCTGGAATAAGATTTAAAAAACAATGACTTGAATTTGAATTCATGGTAAAATTAACAAAAAAGTAAATAATTTTTTTACAAAATAACAGCATAAAATATTATCAATTTTTAAAATTGATATTAATAAGATTTAAAAAATAACGAAGTGAGTTTAATTCATGGTAAAATTGAACAAAAATAAATTATTTGTTAAAAAAAACTCTGAAAAAATTTTAAAAGTATCGTCGTATCGACAGTAAAATATCGCCGATACCGATGTATCGGAAAATCTGAAGTATCGTTGATATATCGGTATCGGTATTGGTATTCGTTACTCCCTAATTATAACCACAAATAAACTTACATATGTGCCATCAGGGCTACCATATTGCTGGTAATTGATGATATTTATGAAATAACTTTATTGGCAACACTACATTTCGTGCTAAAACACGAACATTTGTTTGAAAGTGGTCCATAGCTGCATTACATAGGACCATGTAACTAGTCCATAACAGCTAAAATGGACCATGTAGACCAATAATTTTTGCAGGGATGACAGAACTTCCGAATTTAAGCTAACGCATTCACAATATCCACTCCAGAGACCTGCTCCGAGCGATTTTGTCGGCGGCGGCGGCTCATGAGAAAATCGGCGGCGGCGGCTCAAATTCGGCTTCAGCCGACTCAGAACAAATAACATAAAAATCAAATTTAAGATAAAAAATAAATAAAAAAATTATTATTTCATATTGTACAAGGTCAATCGGCGGCTAGTTTTCAGGCGAAGTAAGCCGAACTTTTCTCGGCGGCGGCGCGACTGTAAAATTATCGGCGGCTCGGCTCAGCCGGCTGTGAGCCGTCACGGCGCAGGTCTCTGATCCACTCTTGTGACTTTCACCGGTACGCAGCTATTATTTGCTTGCAGAAGCGCCTCTACCTTAGAAGTTGTGATTGAACAACCATTGAAATGATGGGTACGTTCGTAAATTCAATAATTGTGCAGTAATCAAAGTTCTACGCTCGAAAATAAACACTTCTTAATACTTTTTTCGTCCAAACTCTCTTTATACAAACTCTTGACCGTGCTGCCGCAGATTGCTGCTACAACGGCAGCATTTTTATTATTGTTGCAATAGTTTGCAGACCCTATGTTGTTAAACTTGTTGGCATTAAGCCGACTTTAGCTAGCCGCCGACAATTTAATTGTTAGCCGCGGCTGGCAATTTGTCCGGCTCAGGTCGATTTTAGCCGCCGCCGTACGTATATTTGGTCAGCCGCCGCTGCCGATAAATCAGCATCAGCTTCGTACTCTGCTTTTTATTGTACAATCCATGGTGAAATAAGTATACAGGTGACCGCATATGGGAAATAAATACAACAAAAAAATAGATGATGCTTGTTAAAAATATATACGTGCTGGACGTGGATTATGCACAAAACTAGCAGAGCAAAAATAATCAGCTGACGTTATGCTGCCACCTGTATACTTATTTCACCATGGTACAATCCAAAGCGAATGAATTAGTGATGGACATTGAAAAAAAACATCGATGTTTTTTCGATGCAATGCATCGCATAGAGGCATCGATATGTCGGAAAACATCGATGTTTTCTATACATCGATTATTTTTGTAACATAGTAGATACGGGGTATTAAAAAAATATGGATGTACTCATGGTAGAATTATACTACAGGTAGTAGCGAAGCTACAACAACCCAACAACAGCAAAAACAACACGGCTTTTTATTGTTGTTTATGTTCGAGGTTGTCAAAAAGCACAAAAGAAAATTTGAAAAAAAATTATATGTTCACATGTGTGTGTTTACCAGAGACTTGCGCCGAGACGGCTGAGCCGCGGCTAAGCCGAGCCGCCGACTAATTTCCACAGCCGCCGCCGATTTATCTTGCGGCTAAAATCGGCTTAATGGAAGCCGCCACCGACAATCGTTTTTCGGCTCAAAAACGGCTTAAAATAATCCGCCGATTGCTTTTTTTAATTTCCACTTCTACTTTTTTATGTTTTTTTTCATAATTTTTGTTAATGTTAATGTTAAGTGTAGACCGCTCAAGTTAATGCTTTTTTCAGGGTATAACATAGTTGTTAGTGCAATTGTTTTAACAGCGCAGTAATAACTGCAAGTTACAACAGCATATCAAGTTAGGAACAGAATGCTCACTTTTGACAGCTAAAAGAGGCTGTTGTCATGTGTTGTGCATTTTTACATACAAAGTGCTCTTACTAAGATAATATGAAGGACATAGTCAAATTAGAAACCACATTATAAAATAAGAATTGCGTTCCGTCTCATACAATCTTCGTAATGTTGTTGTATAGTGACGGGTCTAGTTAGCAGTCTATGGTTAGGTGGAGACGTAGAGTAAGATAACGAAAAAATTTTTGTATGCATTACTCTGCGACCTAGGCTTGCCAGATCAAAATTGTGAAAAAGCTTGACATTTAGAGAAAAAAGCTTGATTTACTAAGACGAACTGCCAAAAACTGTCAAAAACTATTCAAAAGAATAAATATTCATTATCCGACTTAAAAAAGGAGAAAATTATCAATTCGTTTGTATTTCTTATGTGCTCCTTCAGGGCTCTGCCATATACGATTCGAGTTGAAAATTTTTTTCTTTATTTGGATTATATTACTTACTTCCTAATGGGTCCTGTTTTTTATTTCATAAGAATTTTTATTTTTCCCACATATATTTGGTATTTCTTTACTTTAATTTGTTTGCAAAAAAATATTGAAAACATTAAATTTCCATTAAAATTAATTCTTATCATTAATTCGGGAAATTACATTATTTTTCTTTCTTTACAAACGTATTATTAATAGGAATCGAAAATACAAACGAAGTTAATTTATGAAGATTTCCTCTTCGTCCAGTTTTTAAATTAGACCATATATAGTCACTAGAAATATCTTTGAGAAGAAGCTCTTAATCTGTATATAATTTATTATTTTCTATAGACTCGACGAATTTCCATTGATAGTTCCCAGCAAACAGCTTTTTGCAAAAGTGAAAATTACATTTAAAAATTTATTAGAGAAAGACTTTCATTGTAACCCAAAGCGTATTAATAGCAAGTGGCCTTATTAGTACGACAACAACTGGACTTCACCTATCTGTCATGTGAAATGCATACATAAAAAGTTTTTATTTAGTTTTTTTTACATAGAGTTTGACATTTTGGTAAAGTTCATTTACAATAATAAGGCCACCTGGTATCAATTCGCTTTGCTTTAGCCTATGTCTATATGTGATAAATTTTTATCATGACAAATGTCAAACTTTATATTGAAAAATAACCTGATTTATCTTATCTGTTTTTCCTATATAGAATTTGCCATTTATCATGATACAAATAAATCAGGTATAGACGTTTGTTTCAATATACATAAATTATAATTTATTATATATCCGAATAATTCTAGCATGATTCATGAATTAGATTCCAACGGTAAAATATATAATTGGTGTTCATGCATAAAATTGCGAACAGAGAAATTAATTTTTAGCTTGACAAATAGCTTTTTATGTTGAATCTGGACAAGCCTTAAAAAAGTTTGACAATCAAGCCTTTGCTTTATTTTTCATAACAATTTAAAAATTTTTGAGAGGCAAAGCAATGCTTAATTTCTATGCATTTTGTTTGGTGAAGAATTGGTATGAAAAAGAAAAACTAATTTAACAACAAAATGAAAATTTTCACTTTTATTAAATGTCCATGTGCATTTCCAGCCGAATTTGAGCCGCCGCCGACTATTTTTTCCCAGCCAGCCGCCGCCGATCAAAACCCCTCGGCGCAAGTCTCTGGTGTGGGTGTGTGTTGGTATAACATAAACAACTTTTGACAGAGTCGAAACCTAAAAAAAAAAGTTCGTTAACGCTTCACCACTACCTGTATTATTCTACCATGGATGTACTTTCATAAGCCTTATTATGTTCACAATTATAATAAAAAAATAGTACATATCTCTATACTTCTTAAGGCCGTTTCAGGCTATTGTGTGTGAAAAAAATGTAAAAAAGAAATAACTCATCATGACCGAGTTTCACTTTGCTCAAAAGTATTAATACTTGTATTAAGTCTAAAACGGCCTTTATGAATACTTTGTAATAAGTTTGCCACTCAATCAGTTTCTTTGTTGAGTCATGACCTATGCCCTTTGCGAAAATAGTCTTTAATACGGTACCGAAGTTCGCACCATCGCCAGATATTTAAAGGTGATTTTAGGTACATACTTAGTTTTGAAAATTGCGGGTTCCTGAAAGTTCATCAGACAATAATATTCAGATTTGTTACTCTAAGGATTCCGATGTACCAGTTTGTAATGGTCCATGGCCAAGAAGGATTAAATACAAGATTACGACGCACAGTGGTCCAAATTCTCCACCTAGTTGGAAGAAAGTAATTTTTTTTATTATTTCGAAACCAAATATTTTGTGTGATAATAAGTTGACAAGTGTCCACAGTGCATAACGGTACCTTTTTTTATTTATTAAACTTCTGTTTCAGGTTTGATTTCTTCTTTTAAACACAAGTAATTGCTGTTTTGTTTTTCTATTAATAGCTCAGTTGATATTTTGCACCGCAATTAAAGTTGTCGTGAAAAAATAAGAACAAAGTTTAAAATATTTTTTTGCTGAAATTAATTTAACAAAGTTAGAAACAAATTTTACCATTTTTATATTTCAAATAAAATGTTTTGTTTAGAAAAAAATGCAGTTTTGTACGTGTGTGTCTTATATGTAAATATATTGTTCAATGTCCAAATTCAATCAGAGTTTTAAATAAAAATTTATAAAACTTTAATCCTATTATTTGTGTTTTTGTAATCTGTATGATCGTATCTTGTCAATGTTTTCAAAATTAGCTGCCAGTTTTTGCCTAAATGCTTTTTATTTGGTTTACAGTTTAAAATGTCCATTACTAAGAGGGAACTATTTGATGCTTGGTACAGTGAAAAGCAATAAAAAATAAACTTAATGCTGTTGTATCATATGTTTTTGCTAAGATCGGGCTTCAGAATAATGAAACGGATAGCTATTGCAAACAAGTGAAGGAATCTGCTCGAAGTTTGTATGGTTTCTGGCTAAGAAGTAGGCTCAAGACAATCGAAAAAAGCTAGTTTTCGAGGCTATAAATCAATATTGGCTAGATGGGAATTTTACAATTGCAACTAAGCCTTCAGCATCTCAGGATGACGGATTACTGGATCGGCCGTCGACATTAAACTATGGCAGACCATCTAAAGAATTCTTAAATAAAAGTGAGCGAGCAAAGCGAAAGAAACTTGCACCTTTATTGGAGACTTGGTCCCCAGAAGAACTGACATTTGCTGCTGGAACAAGTCTATAAGTCTGCAAAAAGAAATTCTGCGGGCATTGTCAAAACTGTAGACTCTTCTCCGTCAAGAGCAGCAAAAATGAAGAAAAAATTGAGCTTTTCTCCAAAAGTACCAATACCATACACAAATGAGGCGTTAGTTTTGTATATCGATGGTGGACACGCAGGTGCTAAAAACCATAACGCTGATATCTACCCTTCATACCATAAACTTTTGGCTGCGAAAAGGGAATGCTATCCAAATGATAGCATCAACATTTCTGAAATATCGGCGGAAGTATCTTTGCAAAGCTTAGTAGATCACACTGCAAAAAGACTTTTAAAGCAGCAAAAAGAAGTTTTGCAACAGTGTAAATCTACAGAGTTTATTTTGTCCTATAAATGGGGATGCGATGGTAGCAGTGGGCATTCGCGGTATAAGCAAGGTTTTAATGAGAGCGACGCCGATAGAACGGATGAACATTTGTTTGCAGTTTGTTTGGTAGCTCTGCAGCTTAAAGAAGATAACAAACTAATTTGGCAGAATCCACGCCCATCTTCCACAAGATTTTGTAGGCCAATCAAAATTATATTTGAAAAAGAAAGTAATTCTCTAGCTACAAATGTAATTGATGCGACAAAAACTCAAATAGCTGCGATAGTACCAACGCAAATCTGTGAAGATGGCAAATAAATTAATTCATCCATAATTTTTATTTGACAATGATAGATGGAAAAATCTTCTCTGTTCTCGCGGGTTCCTCTCCTCAACGTTGTGGTATTTGTGGTGCTTCGCCTACTATAATGAATGAGTTAAGGACAGTTGAAAAATTACAACCTAATGAGAGCCTTTTTGAGTATGGCCTATCGACGTTGCATGAATGGATACGGTTCTTTGAATGCATTCTTCATATAACTTACAAACTTGATATTAAAAAGGGGATTTTGATAAAGCTGTTCAGAAGGAAACCAAGAAAAAAATTGTTGATCGCCTAAGAAAAGAGATGGGTTTGTTAGCTGATATTCCCAAACCCGGATGTGGAACAACAAATGACGGGAATACGGCTAGAAGATTCTTCCAGCAACCAACTCTTGCTTCATCAATAACTAATGTTGATGTAATAAAGAGATTTGGTGTAATTTTAAATACAATGACATGTGGCTTTGCTATTAACGTGAATGCATTTCGTACGTATAGCATGGATACAGCAAAACTATATATACAATTGTATTCATGGTATTACATGCCATCGAGTGTTCACAAAGTCCTCATTCATGATGCAGATATTATCCAATATGCAGCACTTCCTATAGGAATGCTGTCGGAAGAATCATTGGAATCTCGAAACAAAGACTTCCAAAATATACGAGAAAGTCACACCCGAAAAATGTCCCGCGAAAAAACAATGCATGATCTTTTTCACTATCTCTTATTGTCTTCAGATCCTCTTATTTCTTCTTTTTCAACAGAGCCTTTGGGCGAAGAAGTTATTGCGTTACTTTCAGATGCTTCTATACCAGAGTCATTCCTCGATTCAGAAAGTGAATCAGATTAAAGCAAACATATTGTCTTTTTCGATTTGTTGTATTTGTTCGCCACAGGCCGTTGTTTTTTTATAATTTTCAGTTGTCCTTGATTTGCCTTTACATTCCACTTGCCTTTAACATTTTGAATATTTGGATTAAATATATATTCATATTTCATTAAATTGAAAATATTATTTTTTTCTATAGCTCCTATTAATGTAGATTAAAATTTGTGATAAAAATTTAAAATTTTAGATAAATAAATAAATAATGCTTTACATAAATACAGGTATATTATTTGTTTTTATTTATTTAAAAAAATCCGCCACGCCCATTTTACATATTGCGCCTATTTTTTTGATGAGTGTTTTTATTGATAAAATCTATGAACGTGCAAACTTTCATTTCAATGCGGCTTTTCGAAAGCGAGTTACGACTTTCTTCCGGCTAGGTTGAGCATTTGGACCACTGTGCGACGTGCGTATGATTTCCCGTGACGTAGTTGGTATTTTGCAAAAGGTTGCCAAGTCAATCTATCTCTAAGCCAGTGTGATTTTATTCGAAATTTTATATGCTATTTTGTGGCAGTCCTGAAACCACTGCAAATTATTAACCAATAGGAACACACTTAGTGACGTTATTGGTGACATATGCTCAGAAAATTTCAGCTTTATGCGCGGGATGTCGCAATCTTGTATTCTATGATTCTTGGTCCATGGCAACAAGGTATAAAAATAGCTGATAATAATGACATATAACATAGGTTACAAGGTATTTGTATTAAATTTGTTACTTCGATGCATCGAATATAAAACATCGATATATATTCGATGTTGATTATTAAAAAAACATCGGAGTCTTTCGATGTATCGATACCTTACGTCGAGTGTTTTTAGAACATCGATGTATATCGTCCACCACTAGAATGGATATACTGAATTCGCCTTGGTACAATAAAAAAAATAAGAAAATTTTCTTCTAACTACAAATTCTGCACAATTTTTTTTAAATCTTCAAAAAATCTGATAAACTTAACTTAAAACACGTGCAATTGAGATGTTTATTTGCCAAATATTTTTTAAATAAAATAGAGAATTTATGGGAAAAAATCCATACATTTTCACTTTGACTCTTTACGATTCACATTTTTAAATGAATTTATGGTTTATGGCTCGATTATCGATGGCAACCGAACTTCAGTTGGGTTGCCAGTTGCTAAAAATCATATTACGGATTGCAACTGGCAACTGAAAGTTGTCAATTTCAGTTGCTTTTTAGTGCTTTTCTGGCAACGATTACCTCCGGAATGTTGCATCTAGCTAAATTATATACAAAAAATATCCAATCAACTTATTTTGTACTTCAATAGTGAATGATTTGTAGGAAAACTTTTTTTGGTCTGTTTTAGCTCGTTCGCTCAAGTAAAAATAATATCTCAAGATATCCAGATGGGTTGGTAAATTAAGATCACTCAAATCAGTAGACACACCAAAAACAGTAACATCATGTTTGGGTATATGACTCATTGGGTTTTCGGTAGTTGTGGC
>OY101449.1:60616997-60639497 GCA_956483635.1 Panzeria rudis
AGTGAATAGTACAAAAAATTTTTCGACAAAAGGAACTAGCTAATACTCTCCGCAATCAATTTCAATGCATATAAAAGTTCCAAGAAAAAACTCTTTAGCTGTACAAGCGAGTGCTTACGCAAAAGTACATGTTGACTTCACTACCCATTTTTGTTTGCAGGAACAATATGTAGCTGTTGTTGTTCAAAACTTTGGGTACATTCGTAAATTCAGTATTTGTGCAGTAGTCAAAGTCCTGCATTCGAAAACCATCATTTGGCACAAGGTGTATTCATTTTACAAGGTGGCAGCATGGCTACAAAAATGCAACAATACAAAAAACAACAGGCATTTTGTTTTTGTAAGAAACGTACTACATGTCAAAAACAGATGATTAATTTTTGTAGTATTTGTTTATTTTTTGCCTTTCCCTTTTCCATCTTCTTTCGGCACACCCGACAGCAGAGCCATACGCCATCTTTTGTTTGCATAAACAAAACAAAACAATGCATAAACAAAACAAAACAATGCAAATTTGACAACTAGCGCCTGAAAACAAAGTAGAGAAAAAAATAATCAGCTGCCGCGGTGCTGCCACCTTTAAAATTAATACACCTTGATTTGGCAATACTTTTCTGCGTGCAAAGTTTCTTTAAGCAAACAATTGGTAGTGCTGCTGCAGATTTATGGAACTGCGGCAGCATTTTTATTAGTACTGCAATAGTTTGCATACCGGTTGCACAAATTTACTGCATTTACGAATTCACCCTTCACGCTGCTTGATAACACGATCAATGCAACCCTTTAATGACAAGCATCTAGTTCTGATAACTGTTAAAATTTCATAAACTGAAAATATTGTTTAAGCTCTTGGAGCTTACATTGTCGTAAACAGTTACAATTAAAGTAAGATCTAAGCATTCTCAACAAATCTTCTAAATAAGCTGGAATATATTTCGTCACATAAGCGCCAACAACCCATTTTTCAGAAATCGAATAAAGTTTAATAACTGTGATATTAATTTTTAAGTTGTGTTTGATTTAATTCTTTATATAAAAAAATTTTTAACAGTTTACATATTTTAGAAACACTAATATTTAAATGTAATTTGATTTTATAATATCATTTTACGAAGCCCTTGAAAAAGTCAACAAAAAATTGACGAAACGTTGGGTAAATATGTAATAAAAAGTTTTTTATTGACATAAACTGCGTTAGGCCTTATTAGCTGAAAATTATTTAATCAACAATACCAAACTACAAAATTGGCCAAATAATATAAACAACAATATCATATCGGATAGCTTGCACTATTTAAATAATTGAACATAATATTTTTTCACATATAATCACCAAAAAACAAATAATTAAACATGAAGGGATATTTCAAACACATCAATCTTAAATACAACAACGAAACTCGCAGTCGGGTTTTTTGATTTTTTAAATTTATGTCTTGTTTGTATATTTGGGCCTCATCGGATATACGCCGAAACACCGTATTTTTAATGCAATTACTTTGCTACCTTTTGCGGTCCAAAATTACCGTACAAAACCGTAATTACTGTACGGTTAACATCACTAATTATAAGGTCGTATTGAAAGCACATCTGACGATTTCGCCATGTTGGCTGTATCTGTCAAATGTTTTTAATTATATGTTTTCCAATGATTTACGAGCCCTAACCGCTATTAATTCGTACACATACAATTTTTTTAAATATCAATACTCAAAACAACATTTAAACAAATAATAATGCCTGCTCCTCAAAAGTTACATTTTCTGAAAGGTTGGCTTATTATCGTTAAATTTATGTAAAGATTTTAGTACGTATTTGGATAAATGTTTTGAAAACACAAACTAAAACTAAAGTTCAATATTTGTTTAACAAACTATCTGACCACTATTTTTTCGTTCAGTGTATAAATTCGTCTTAAGGTTACACGAAAATTAGATCATGACGAAATAATGAAAATTTGCGTTTATAATAACAGAAGAGAGATTTCAGAGAACAACAAATACGTAATTTTTTAAAAATAATGAACTTTAGTTTTAGTTTCTGTTTTCAAAACATTTTTATTCGTGGAAAAAAAAGGATAGCATACATTTTATACCATGTTCATACGGTAATATGAACCACTTGGGTCGCTCTCTGAATCACGATTGCGAACCTTATGCTATGTTGACATGTGAACGCAAATTCGTGCTTTGCTCTCTCATTCGTGCTCGCACCCCAATCATGATAAAAACAGGGATGCGCGAAATTAAAAGTGTGATTGTATTGCTGCGTATTAGTATTAGTGAAGAAATAGAGTTTTCCCAGCAAACACAAAGTCAAGCGGTTGAAATATGATGCCGCATTATATTTCTTATGTAATACTTTAAGCCTTCAAACTAAAAACTATCGTAAAAATTACAATTTGTTATTTTCCAACTTTTTTTTGCTTGCGAATAAGAATTATTTTTGAGTTTTATTTTTTGATCGTAAGTAAAGTATATAAAGTATTTTGTATATACAAACGCTTTTTTCGTTTTGTAATTTGTATGGAAAAATGTTGTTTTGAAACGCATTTGAGTTATTTTTCATACAAATTTGAAACTTTAAAATGGAATTATTGCACAAAATATGCATATAATTATTATCTTTTAGTTAAATTTTTTGGCTCAAAAATAACGATAAATTTTAAATTATTATTTTTTCACCTCTAATGTTATAAAACGTTTAAAAATAAGAGGGAAGATGTTTTAAAACTTTTTTATAGTAACACAAATGAATTTAATATGAAAGAAAAAGAAAACCTTTCTGCAAACCACACTTTTTTAGAGAAATTAAAAAAGGCTGGTTGCTTGAAATGGAAATTAATTAAGAGCAGTTTGAAAACCACAAACTAAAGCTGGAGGTAGCAGGCAGCAAGTATGTTACCAAATGCATTGTTTATAATAAAATATTTTTCGCATATCATCAATTGGATATGAAACACGAGTGTTTGCTGAATAACTCTTAATGAAAAAATGTATAAAAGAATATAAAAAATGTATAAGCATACGCCGCGTGTGCTTTCGTCGCTGTCTCATCGACGACTAAATGAAGAGCATAAGAATCTGTGTAAAGAATGTGTGTGAGATAATTTCCACAATTGGGGTATGGCGTGCGTTTCAATGATAAAAACAACGTGCTTCGCCGTACAAAATTTTGAGATGCTTCATTTTGAATCTACTTAAGCCCTTATGACACTACATTTTTCTTGCATTGTTTTGCTATAGGATTGAAAGAAAGAAACAGCAAATGATAGAAAGCAACAATTATACAAAATGTAAAACGAACATAATGGCTTCTGCTGCCTACTTTTTATTTATAATAAAACGACAAAAGAAAATAAAGTTGAAAAAAAGAGGCGCTAAGTCGCTGAATTCGTGAATAAACAGCTAACTTGGCAACACTTTAATGTTTCAAGCTTGAAATGTCAATTTTAAGTTGAACATTTTTACATTTTTTTTGACAGGCCCCCATTTTTTATCGATAACATTAGTAAATGCTTTGACAATTTGGTATTTATCTTAATATAGCTGAACTCTTTGAACCTGGTAAAATTTCCCATTATATTTTATTTGCACTGATCTCCAAAACTTGAAAAATGAAGAAAAAATGTAGTTTCATAAGGGCTTTACGAAGCACGAATAATTGCTATATTCTCTAAGTTTTATCGCAGTTCATCGCTAGTTTACCTGAACTAATTGTCAACACCACGGTTGCCGGTTGTGACGATCTATCGTCATTTTGACGATTTTGGGTGTCAAAAATTCCATTTTAACGACTGGAATTATAAGTTGACACAATTTTTTAGAACTTAAAAAATTTTGAACATGATCATGAACTTTGCAGCTTCTGCTACAATATGTAATAAAAGTTAGGAGTAAAAGGGATAGTTATGTCACACTTAATTATTTGTATGTTGATATTTTTGGTATTACAAGTTTTTTAAACCTCTTCATCTCCATAATTTATCAAATATAAAAATTTTAAACACTAGAAAAAAATGCTCAAATATTTACAAAGAAATTGACGGAGTTCAGTGTTTGATGCAAATAGTCTTGCAAAAATGAAAATTATCGTAGCTCTTTTATAAAATCTTTTGCATTTTGCTTTAGCATTTCTTAAAAATGCTACGACATTTTGCATTTGCAAATGCCATTTGCATCAAACACTGAACTCTGTTATTCTAAGTTTTTCAAATATATTGGTACCTCATATCTCAAAAAAGTGAAGCTTAGCGCAATGTCTTTAAAGTTTTTCAAATGTTAGCATAGATATGGATGTTATTCGCTTTTAAGCGGTTAACATTTGTTTCTGAAAAGTGATTTACGCATAAAGAAGGTATTAATGAACACTTTTACTAAAGTAACTTGAAATTGTTTAGATGTCATTATGTTACATTAAAAGAGCGATACGTACCTATTAGTGATGTTACGAGTATCACTTTTTAATATTCGCCAACATGAATACGAGCATTTGATCCAATATTCGCCGACTACGCATGCGATTAGTCGTTTTCTTTTCTAGGCTAACTGTAAATTTTTTTTTATTTTTTTACGCAAAAATTGCAAATTAGCGTTCTTTTAAGATAAAAATTTACTTGTAATTAATTCAGTATATCAAATATTCATTCTATTGCAAATTTTGGCTGAGAAGAGTAAAAATGTATAACTTTTCTCTACAAAAGAAAAGGCATATAACACTATGCGACAAATGAAGGCTTGGAAAAACACATCGACTGGACAGTACACGTGTTATTCTACTACCACAGGGTAGTAAAACTCTATACTCAGTTTGGCATTCAAAAAAAGGTGTCGTCAGTATTTGGCCAACACACAATTCAAACTTAATGATACCGCTTAACTATATATATTAATAATATAGCTAAGAGTCCGCTAAACAGATTAGAATAACATTTTATCCAAAAATAATATTTTTTCGCGCACTTTATTTGAAAAAATTATAGAAAATAATATTTTTTCACTTTTTTCATAATAACTTACAGGGACTCATATTTTTTTTACTAACAATATTTGGAAAAGTTGTAGTTGCGGTATGGCTGAACAACTCTTGTCAATAAATGAATACAACCTGAACGTGTCTAGGCACAATAATAGCTCATACAGAGTATATTCAAATGCACACTTCTCTGTTGTGTTTCATTATCTTTTGTGCGAAAAAAAGTAATTTTTTCCTGCACTTTTTTTAAATATAGGAAACAATTATTATATTCACTTTTTTCAGCATAAGTTACAGGGACTCAAAAATTTTCTCTAACAATATTTGGCAAAACAACAACAAATCCTAAAACATAGTAAATACTAAAATCGGCAACATAAGAAATGGAACAATAACAGAGAGAGCACAAAAATGCAATAAAAACATAGTATAACTGGTGAAAAACTTCCATTTTATTTATGGTGCCTAGATACGTTCAGATTGCATTGATATTGTTGCTTCTATTTAGTGCAATATGACTTCAATTAAAAAACAACTTTTAAGAGCATTTAATTTAATTCCTTATTACAAAATTATCCGGAATAACGGCACAGAAGAATAAACTAAAATCGCTTTAAAATTACTTGTTTTTAACCGAACACTTTGCCGCTTTGTAATATACCGCAATTTCTAAAGATTTTGAGTATTAATACACGTACATATAGGTATAAATATATATAAAATATAAAGAAATCATACGATATGTCTTTTAACTGTGGACCGTTATGCCTTTTACATAGATAAGTCTGTACTTTTCTTAAGTTAAGGAGGAATTCTACATATTTATCAAAATTTATAAATGTACGTGTCTGTATAAAAAAAGATAATGAGTTTAAATTACTACTCAGAAAGCAAGAATAAAGTAGAGAATAAAACAGGACTTTAAGATAATGTAATTTACTAACAATCTGCGGCAACAGATATGTTCACATGAGTTGCTCAGCTTTTGGGGGCACTAAGAGCACTCCGATCGGAATATGTATGTGCGATAAAATCATTAAAACTCAAAAATAGTTTTAAAGAAGATGTTTTTCAAACTTGACTACCAGAATGCTTTAAAAAACGCAATCAATAAATTTTAAGAAATTCGTAGGTTTTAAACGGTGTCAGTAGAATTTTGTGAAAAATTTTTTAGGAAAAAAATTTTTCAAGTGGCAACGCTGAACCATTGAAACGAAGTAAGAATGCGTCGTGAGAACACTGTGATTCGCAATCGTAATTGAGAGAGCGAAGCAAGTGCTTCACTTCGTCGTGTGAACTCGGTATTAATGTTCAAACGGTTGTTCTTGTTTCACCTTGGATACAAATCCTTCTACACCTTAAAACCATGAATGGGAGAGCGAACCTCGAATATTGCTGTCCGTATTAACATGTATTAAACACATGTTTTGTGATAACAGATGTTAAAAGAATATATTTGCTCAATTCGCAAGCTCAGTCGTATAGTTTATCGTTTAAAAAAAGACGATATTGTTGTATCGTTATTTTGTCGTATTTTAAATGTCAATTCAATGTAGTGAATTCATTTTGAGTAAATAATTTCTGTCGAAAAACGAATTTTCTTATTACTTACAGGTTTAGCGATATTATTAATACGTTTAGCAATTTTTCGCTAACTTTTTCGCGTTTTTCCGGTTTTTGTTTTGTTTTTGATGGTGTTCCCGATTTCTAATCAATTTAGGGCTTGTTTCCGATTTTGCAACTTCTCGCGAATTTTCGCAGTTTGTGATAAAATCGGCTTTTTGTAAGTTTTTAGCTTTCTTACAGTTTTGCGGACTTTTAAGCAATAATAGGCTTTGTTATCATGCCGCTATTAGCAAGTTTTTGCTAATTTTCACCATTTACGCGATTTTTACCAAATTTTTTGCATTCTTCACTGTTTTTCTATTTTTGATCAAAATTATGGTCGTTTAAAATTTTGCAATTTTTCGCGAATTTTCTCTTTTTTGAGACAAGTGTAATTTTCCAAATTTTTTGATTTTGTTACATTTTTTGGGAATTTTAATCAATATTGTGCTTTGTAATCTTTAAAATTTTAGCAAGTTTTTGTACATTTTTATAATTTTCTCATTTTTTTTCCTGAGTGTTTGACTTTCTTTACAATTTTGAAGCTAGTTTCCAATATTGCAATTTTTCGCGAATTTTCGACAATTTCGCGATATGCTTGATTTAATCCAAGTTTTTTCATTTTTAGAGTTCGAGTCACTTTTGATCTACTATTTCGAGCCTTGATTTTGATTTTTGCATTTATTTATTTATTTTTAATTTTGCAAATCATAATTTTGCGAAATTTTTTTGAACAACTCTTCTACAAGCTGTTATAATTCGCTGGTTCCCGTTCTATACCTTATATTTTTTACAAATTAATCTAGCAAATAGAATAGTCCTAGACAATATAACTATTTGGAAAACATAAACTTCAATCGTATAATTATAACGCACTTTTGTATGAAAATTTACCATTGAACAGACATTAGTTTAAATATACTTAATGTTTTGACTAAATTTTATTCAATTTAGAGCAAGGATACGCCTACCTCAAATATGTCATTTTTCAAAAAAGGTAAAAAAGGAGCCAAAATAATTTTCCTTTACTTATGAGTTAAATGTTTAACTATATACAGTATATAATATAAATCACACCTAAAATTTGGCCATATAAATTTCAAGGATTCGTGTCCTCATATATCCTGAAATAAATAATTACCAAAAGGGAGAGAAAACTAATTCTAAATAAAATTGTGTACAGACATGTTTTAATGTCTTTAATGCTTCTTGAAAATGTCAGTAAACTCAGAGCAAGGATCCACCTACTTCAAATTGTCATATTTTTCAAATAAGTAAAATAAGAAGTAAAAGATAAATTTCCTTAATAACTTACACAATTAAACTTTCCCCATTCTTAGCATGTTCCTTTCTTGAAAGCAAAATGTATTAAATTTATAATTTTTTATTTATTTTAAATTTCTAGTTACATATTTTTATTTGCGGTTTAGCTGTTAGTAATTAAAGATAAAAAATCAATATCTTGTGCTATTCCTTTTTGTATAAAAGCCATATGTGTTTCGGCATATATCCGATGAGGAACAAATACAAATAAAACAAACAAGAATTCATATTTTGAATTAAAATTGAGAATAAATCTCTCTTTATTTCCACAAAACTTTACCTTGTAAAAGGATCTTAAAAGTTGCACGTAGTGCTTCGTTGACTTCTAAAAGACGAGTAATATTTTATATATGTATATACACTAGTACAACTAGTGAAATTTGGCAAAACAATGCTTAAATACCGTTAACGGTTTACTCGTTGAAGAACTCGTAAAAAGTATCCAACAAGGTTGAAAGAAAATGTACTTTATAATTATGTTAAGCACTGAGAGAAAATCATAAACCGAGACATAAATAGTTTGTACTTAAACATTTCCGGCCACCTTGCAACGACGTATGTTGCAAATAAAATAAATAATCGAGCCATTAGGGACTCCTGATGCAGGTAATATAAGATAAGTCATAAAGGACCTGTGGACTGTATATAAGTTACGTCATGAGGGACCTCTGATGATTTATGATGATCTATTATATAATAATAGATGTGAATCATGAAAGATTCCTGATGAAGAAGGAGGCTAATAATTGCAAATTGATGAAAAAAGTGATATAAACTTAGATATATAAATATAATTCATTTAATACAAGTTTTGTTATTTGTCGATTGGTTATCCCGTTTTAAGTGCAAATATTTACGATACGAACACGACTGTCGATAATTGTTTTTCTTTTTTATTTTACCTCATGGCCAAACGTCACAAGGAGTTCGTTTGAAATTATCTTTCTCGGAAAAGTAAATACGTGTAGAATGAGCATTAATGAAATTGTTAACCAAAGAATTGATAACACCCGTGAGAATCTATCCGAAAACTGTTTTTTGGCCCTTAAAGATCCAAGTAAATTCCGCCGAACTTCGCTCAGAATTGTTTTTGGGTATAGATCAGCTCCAAGTAAAAGATCTATCGGCCTACTTTTATAAAAATTATTATCTGCCAATCGCAGATTGTGTAATTCACCTTTAATATCCGAAGGACAAATAAAGGAAGGTAAATTATTCGACATTAAGGGTAAAACAAGAGCACGTGTCTCCAAAACAAGTTTCTTATCAACTGTAGATCCAATCTGAATAGTACAATGTGTTGTAGAAGTGATAAAAGCTTCTTTACTAACGCCGGAAATAAATATTTACATTCGTAGAATGTGACGGAAGTCGCAATTGATTTCGCAAGCGCTCTGAAATAAATGAAGCCTCTGATGGTGAGTCAATTAAAGCCCCTGCCGAATACGTTTTATCCCGACAAATGATATTTACCATAGCCGTTCCTAACAAAACAGGCATTTGTGGGTCGACTTCATTAGACTGAGCAGATGTATTGTTATTATCAGGCAACTCACGATGTAGTAGAGTATCGTGCCTCTTATTGCATATGAAATAATTGTGTTCACTTTTGCAATCTTTTACTTCGTGTGACTTTAGAAGACAATTCAAACAGCAATGATATTTCGTTATGCACGCAAATCGTTCAGAAATAGACATATTTTTAAAATGACGACAAAATCGAAGTAAATGTCTTTGATTTGGGCACAGAATACAAGTATTAGATGAACTTGCATAAAAATCTTTACTATTTACATTCCGTCACACGATTCCTTTGTCAGTTTCTAGATTTGTAAGATCGCAAATGCAATCTAAAGTTTGAATTCGTTCCGTTAAGAACAAATCCAAATCTTTCCACAAAGATAAGGCACTTTTGTCTTTGACAGTCTGTTCCCACAGAGTAACTGTATGTGCAGGCAACCGCTGCATACAAAAAAAATACAATAATTGGATCCCAATTCTCCGTAGAAATTTCATAAATTGACATAGCACTCAAAAAACTATTAAATTCGCGCTGCAAGCTCTTTAGGGCTGGACTAGTCTCATTCATGATCGATTCTAAACTAAAAAGGAATTTTAATTGAGAATGCACTAGCATACGAGGATTTTCATATTTATCTTTTAACTCTTTCCACGCGATATTAAACCCAGCGTTTGTCAGTGGACACTTTGACACAATATCCTTAGCATCTTTGTCGGTTCTTTTCATTAAATAAGAAAGTTTTTCAATGTTGCTGAGACGGCTATTATTGATAAATAGAGCTGTGAAAAGATCTCTAAAAGTTGGCCATGAAAGGTAATCACCATCGAAGACATCCGTATCACATGATGCAAGGGGTAAGTTATGGGAAATATTATCACTAACCGACACTTCAACACCACCGGCCGGGCATTTTGAAATCTTCACTTTTAATTTTTATATCTTTTATACATCGACAATAAGTCTCAAAGGCTGCATCATATTTATCTTCAATTGTTTTTAAGTCTTCTGCAAGAGACTTTATTGGTGTGATTTCGCATTCAATCACGACTTCATCATACGCCGCTCTATCCCTTTCCCATAGAATCTTTAGCTCATCAATAGCCACTTCCAGTGTATAAATATGATGATCCACATCAAGAACCCTTTGAAATCTTGCATCAAATTTAAAAATTGCATTTGAAGCGCGTACAAAAATTTCACAAGATTTTCTCATCTAAAAAAAGTTTATATGAATTGAAAATTCAACCGTAAAATATAAAGGCGTTGCTGAATTTATCTCAAACGATAAAATTTTATAAAAAAATTAGTCAAACAATTCTAATAGCCAAACCGACTGACCGCAGGGTACCACAGATGTATGAACGAAAGCGAATGAAAGAAGACAAAATTAAGAAAAACAATAAATAATTTTTTTTCACACAAAAATGTTATTTGTACGTACACACATATATCGACCGCACTGTATTTTTTTTTTCTAAATACTCCTTTTAGTATTTCATTTCCATTTAAATTAATTATTCCGAAAATTATATTGTGGATGTCCGTGTAAACAAACTCAGCCTTGAATACAAAGGTATCGAAAGTGAAGGTACCGTATAAAAATGATTTTCACAGGGATGCGGGAAAGTATTGCAATATATATGCACAATATCCCGACCATTAACCACTTGTTTATTATTTTATGAGACACACACACATTCATATATTAACAATTATGTATGTATGTACTTACATATATTTATGCACTTGTTTCTTTTACTATTTGTTTAAAAAAATCACTTTTTTAAATCAATTTACTAACCTGACTATTTTATTTACGACGAGTTTCCAAATATGTGGCGTAGATTTCCTTGTAAAGGGACGATGCAATTCTTGTTGTTTTATCCGGTTCGTAAGGACCAATGTTTCGGCGTATATCCGATACGGAACAAATACAAATAAAACAAGAATTAATATTTTGAATTAAAATTTAGAATAAATCTCTTTATATACACAAAACTTTACCTTGTAAAAGGATCTCAAAAGTTGCACGTAGTGCTTCGTTGACTTCTAAAAGACGAGTATTATTTTATATATGTATATACACTAGTACAACTAGTGAAATTTGGCAAAACAATGCTTAAATACCGTTAACGGTTTACTCGTTGAAGAACTCATAAAAAGTATCCAACAAGGTTGAAAGAAAAATTACTTTATAATTATGTTAAGCACTGAGAGAAAATCATAAACCGAGACATAAACAGTTTGTACTTAAACAATATGTATGTATATCCATGTCCATATTATTGGCTCCATGAAAAATGGCCCCAATGAAAAATGGACCAAAACCCCCAATGAAAAATGGCCTCAAACTTAGAAATAAAAATGGCCCCAAAATATAGAAAAAATGGCCCCAATTTAATAAATAAAAAATGAAAAATGGCCCCAAAACAGGAAAAATGCCCCCAAGAATCGTTTTTTGGGGTAATTTTTCGGTGCAGTGTCATAATGGCATATGCCATATGCTTCTCAATGCTATTGGGCAATAACGCCACATGCAAAGAAGAAATAAAGCCAAATTTTATTAGCTTTGCCATTATAATCTACCTTCCACCCGTCTTAACGAAGGTTTATATCCGCTCGAAGAGCGGCTCCACTGAATAAATCTCGTCGCATGCCCGGCCGAAGGAAAGGGTTTTTTTCACTAGGTATATCGAAAGGCGGCTTCGCTGAGTAAAGATTTTGGCATAGCTGGCATAAGCCCGGCCGAAGGCTGGCTATGCAGAAATATTTACTCAGCGAAGCCGCTTTTCGATATACCTAGAGGAAAAAACCCTTAAGCCTGGCCGAAGCCCGGCTATGCAGCGAAGCCGCTTTTCGATATACCTAGAGAAAAAACCCTTAAGCCCGGCCGAAGGCAGGCTATGGAAGAATCTTTATTCAGCGAAGCCGCTTTTCGATATACCTAGAGGAAAAAATCCTTAAGCCCGGCCGAAGGCTGGCTATGCAGAAATCTTTACTCAGCGAAGCCGCTTTTCGATATACCTAAAGGAATAAGCCCTTAATCCCGGCCAAAGGCCGGCTATGCACAATTCTTTACCCAGCGAAGATGCTTTTCGATATACCCATGCAGAAATCTTTACTCAGCGAAGCCGCTTTTCGATATACCTAGAGGAATAACCCTTAAGCCCGGCAGAATGCCGGCTATGCAGAAATCTTTACTCAGCGAAGCCGCTTTTCGATATACCTAAAGGAAAAAACCTTTAAGCCCGGCCGAAGGCCGCTATGCAGAAATCTGCACTCAGCGAAGGCGCTTTTCGATATACCTAGAGGAAAAAAAAACCCTTACGCCCGGCCGAAAGCCTGCTATGCAAGAATCTTTATTCAGCGAACCCGCTTTTCGATATATCTAGAGGAAAAAACCCTTAAGCCCGGCCGAAGGCCGGCTATGCAGACATTTTTACTTAGCGAAGCCGCTTTTCGATATACCTAGAGGAAAAACCCTTAAACCCAGCCGAAGGCCGGCTATGCAGAAATCTTTACTCAGCGAAGCCGCTTTTCGATATACCTAGAGGAAAAACCCCTCAAGCCCGCCCGAAGGATTGCTATGCAAGAATCTTTATTCAGCGAAGCCGCTTTTCGATGTAGCTAGAGGAAAAAATCCTTAAGCCCGGCCGATGGCTGGCTATACAGAAATCTTTACTCAGCTAAGCCGCTTTTCGATATACCTAGAGGAATAAACCCTTAAACCCGGCCAAAGGCCGGCTATGCACACTTTACCCAGCGAAAATGCTTTTCGATATACCTAGAGGAAAAAGTCCTTAAGTGCGGCCGAAGGCTGGCTATGCAGAAATCTTTACTCAGCGAAGCCGCTTTTCGATATACCTAGAAGAAAAAAACCTTAAGCCCGGCCGAAGGCCGGCTATGCAAGAATATATGTATATTCAGTGAAGCCGCTTTTCGATATATCTAGAGGAAAAAAACCTTAAGCCCGGCCAAAGGCTAGCTATGCAGAAATCTTTACTCAGCGAAGCCGCTTTTCGATATACTTAGAGGAAAACCCCTTAAGCCCGGCCGAGGGCCGGCTATGTAGAAATATTTACTCAGCGAAGCCGCTTTTCGATATACCTAAAGTAAAAAACCCTTAAGCCCGACCGAAGGCCGGCTATGCAGATATCTTCACTAAGCGAAGCCGCTTTTCGATATACCTAGAGGAAAAACCCCTAAGCCCGGCCGAAGACCGGCTATGATAGAATCTTTATTCAGCGAAGCCGCTTTTCGATATACCTAGAGGAAAAACCTTTAAGCCTGGCCGAAGGCCGGCTATGCAAGAATATTTATTCAGCGAAGCCGCTTTTCGATATATTTAGAGCAAAAAACCCTCAAGCCCGGCCAAAGCTCGACTATGCAGAAATATTTCCTAAGCTCGTTTTGCGGAAAATTTTCCAAAAATAAGAAAAACAGGCCTAAATTAAAAAATGAAAAATTGCACCAAAATAGGAAATATGGCCCAAAATAAAAAATGAAAAATTACCCCAAAATAGGAAAAATGGCCTCAAAAAATTTTGCTGTTGTTTTGAATGAAAAAATGTTGGGGCCATTTTTCAATTTTTAGTTTGGGGCCATTTTTCATTGGAGCCATTTTCCTCAAGTAGGAAAATGTCCCCAAATAATCCCACCGATTTACCAAACTGCAAGCAAAGCCTTTCAAATAAAAAAATTATTTTGTAAATCGGTGCATAATGGGGGAGCAACCTGTAAGCAAGCCATTTGAAACAAAAAATAATTTTGAAAATAATTTCAAATATGACAGACTTATGCGTGTACAAACATAAAAAAGTAAAAAAATATACACACGACTAAAAATTTACGAATTTTTTAATGCGGCTTGGCAGCGAAAATTGTAAAAATAAATTAAAGGTGGAAAGACGTGGATGTGAAACCAGATTATTTTAAATATACATAGTTGAAGAAATATTATATCAAAGTGTAAAGAATATGTTTTTTATATAATTTTTTAATCGTCCATCCAATTTATAACTATTTAAATATAGGTTAGGTTGTACAGGTTGCCAGTTTAAATATTTAAAAAAACAGCCCACTTGGGTCTCTATAGTCCCCGTTGTGCTAATTTAAATATAGGTTATTTTTCTTTTTGTTTACTTTCTGAGTAATGGTACATCGCATATTAGTTACAAAATTTACAAAAAAAAAAAACAACGTGTAGTCATATTAAAATAATATTTCAATTACATGTTGTGAAAAATTGTGGTACTTTACCGATTTTTTTTTTTGTTGCACTAACTGCTTAAAGTTGGCATATTTTTTATGACTTTTTCGAATAATTCTATACATACCGAAAACTGTTAATTTTTAATCATCATAAGTCTTAGAAAAATTAACAAACTATTTTTGATTTTACTTAGTGAGAATGTTGCTTATAAAACCCAGTCAAATATTTTTTTCAATTCAAAATTATGTTTTTTTTATTTTTGGCCGCCTTCGCGACAGTGTGCGACGTAACCCTGCTGTTAGGTAAAAAAAACTTACGAATCTTAGACAAAGGACTATTTTGGTGCATATGGTTTTTTTAAAGTATAAATGCACTAAAATGTGTTTTTCGAATTTTCTGATAAGTTCGACCCTATTCGAGATTTGTGAGATCGCTTCTGGCTGAAATGAGATCATTATTTACCGTTCCCTAGTCAAAGCGAAAAGAAAAATAATTTACCAAAATGGTCCAAACCTAAAGGGCCGTGGCAATTTATCAAACTGTTTGATCAAATTCATGTATGTATAGGTAATATTTTGTTTTGCTTAGCACAGCAACTTATCAAATTCATATCATCAAACTTCATTTGAAAGATGTGTGAAAAAGAAAGAACATGTGATTTTTTGGGCGGAAATGTTTCATTATTTATTAAAAAACTTTTTGTTTGTTGAAAATCTCCCTTTTTTAATTCCTTTTATTTTATTTCTTTTTAACTCCTTTCCATATGCAGTTCGAAGAGAGTTTTGTGCGACATCATTTTTTCAGCATTTGGGTTTTTTTCTGTATATGTTTCAAGCAATATGTCGTACTAAGCATTTTTTTTAATTTCTTTTGCTATATTGCTTCGATTTAACTCGCTATAAAGCAGGCAAACCACGATAAACTTCAATAAATTAAATTTTGTTCATCCATTTTTTTAAATAGTGCGTATCCATAGAAATGATGTGGTCGCTGCGAAAACTAAACAAAAATGACATTTGAAGTAATTACACAGCCACTCATCAAACAAGCTTCAAATTTCGTCAGCATCGGTAGTGAAAATCAAAAGTGTTTTGTTTCTCATCAAACTATACGTATGAGGTTTTTTTTGCACTAATACAGTCAGAAAAATGCCTGTTTGATCAAACAGTTTGATAAATTGCCATGCCGCTTAACACTGCGACCAGCAGTGTGACCAGATTTTAAAATAATATAAAGCTAAATCAGGTTTTAAATAGAGCTAAAAAGAGCTAAAGAAGGAAGAAGCTTTGGAATAGTAACTATTCATTATTTTTAAATTTTTTATAGTTCAAATGGTGTTTATGTAGGTATTAATAATATGAAAATATATTTTTGGCTCATTTAATTGAAAAACATTCAATCAGTAACAACCACCCAAGTGCTGAAAATAGCATTTTGCAAAATAAATACGATTTCGACTCGAAGTCACTAAACTGATGTTTTGGAAATCGCAATCACAAAAAACTTAGCTATTTCAATTCGCAAGCAAAGAGGAAAGTGAAATCTAAGTGAACTTTCCTCTTTAAAAAAATTTGGTATCAAATTGCAAAAATAAAAGCATTCCACTAAAATTTAAACTCTTTCTATTTAATATCATTTAAAAAAATAAAATGTTTATACATATTAATGCAAAATACTAAATTACAAAGTACGTTGCTTTATTTCGACTATTGTGTTACTTTTGTTTACTTTAAAAACAGATGCATAAAAGATATAATATGAAGCAAAAATAGTAAGGGAAACATCTAAAAATAGTTGAAAAATTCTGTGTTGGATGCTATGGTTTCAAAAACATAGAGCATTGATAAGAATCTTTATCGAAGATTATTTCGAAAAATAAACAGAACGCGCGACCCTTAGCACATGCAAAAGTGAGATTTGCGATTTTAAACTCACAAGTGAGTTTTGCCATTGTAATTCCAAAAGAGTAATATATATATAAAAGAGTAATATGCTAAAATTTTACATTTCTTCTTTGAACTTTTCATACAATTTACTTTTGTACTGCTTAGACTGTTTTCTAATGAAAAGATGTTTGTGATTTGTAAAGTTGAAAAGTTATTTGGCAAACGTTGTCGTAATTGGTATATTAATTGTTTAATAAAATTTCGCCAAGTGTATCTAATTTCTTTTTCTGTTTCAGAATCTATTATGCCTTTTTTTGAAATCAGACATTGTTCAAACTTACAGTTAAAATACGGAGTTGCAATTAGAAAACCGTCTAAATTTGATTTTAAACGGCCAAAAATTTCGGACCTCAAAACGATTTGATTACAAAAATTTTTCAAAAGCAAGTGAAGTTCTGAAACCAATAGCACGGGGTCTACGTCCTTACTTTCGAAGATTTTATTTACGTTTTGAACATCAGTGGCTTTAAAATTTCAAATAGAGTTAATATTTTTCAAGATACAAAATTTTCAAGACTGCCATCAAGATTCCGAAATAGATGCAAGTTGAAAATGAGTTTTTAATTCCAACCATTGTATACTTATTACACCATGATGTCGATCAAATCTGCCGCAGTGAATGTTTCTCCACTAAACTTAAACTTCAACAAGTACACATGAATTGCGAAGCGTTTGTTGCAATTTTTCTTTTGGTTTTTTATTTATTTTTGTATATTATTATTATTTATTTATGTTTTTATCTTTATATTTATAGCTATTAATTCTATGAAAAATTGCTTTCGTAGTATACAAACATAAAAAAACATTCAAATGTTCCGGCACAACCCCACTAACACATCGCACAAATCTCAAGAAATTTAAAAATTTCAATTACTTGTGATATGTGCGCGCACAGCCCCATTAACGAGTAACAAGACGTCGAGCACGAACAAATCGCACGCACAAAACACTCGTGTGTGGGCACCTTAAACGTAGTGATGTTTGGACACAATTTTTTTATATTCGTTTAAGGTGGATTTAGACTATCTGTGTTTTACATCTGACTTGTCAGTTTTGAGACCCTCATGTAACTCTGCGTGTCTGTCAAAATTGTCCATTTACAGACGATTTTTAATTTTTGCTTTCACACGTACATGTATAATTGCAACTGACATAACCTCTAAGTGACGCCAACACATACTTGTTAACTCAAAACAGCTGATGTCAGATGAAAATAGAACGCGCTCTAATTGAAAATTTTGTCGCCTGACTTTAGTTCTGTAAATTTCAGATGTTAATGTTTCAAAAGGTTCACACGACATGTACAGCTTTTGCAGTGGGAAATTTGACAAGTCAGATGTAAAACACAGATAGTATAAAACCACCTTTAGTAAACTTGCACGGCGTTTTTTATATACATATTCCATATATTTCACTTCGTTATTTTTGTATTAATGAAAGTTTTATGAATATGAACATAAATAATGTGAAAATAATTAAAAAAACAATTTAAATATTTTGTATATTTGCTTTCTTTCTCCTTTTTTTAACAAACAAAACAAACAATTTATACAGAAACCACTACATACATACTAAATTTGACAGCTTGTGTCCTAACATAATTGCTCTTGGTTGTGTTTGAACATAAATATCCAAACATGTGTCCGAAGACTAACATTTGCTGTCCACACAGTCATTTTTTGTGTTCGCAACAGATTTTGACAATTGCGAACACAAAAATTTCCAAACGAATTGATACAACAAAGCAACTTTTTTTTGGAATTGTGGTGTCAAAAAATGTATGACAAAAACTCAAAGCGAATAAAAAAATGTGAGTGGATTGGTAAAAAAATACACTATAATTTGACAGCAAAATTACCGAACATATGGGCTGATGCACAGGCCTTATATCTCGACCTTGTACAGGTCGTGCAAGGCGAATTAATTTTACAGGTGAGGGTAATAATACAACAAACACAATATAAATTCGCCTGGTTGGCCGTATCTGTCGAAAACAGAGGACGAAAATTTATTGAAAATGTACTTTTAACAACTGTGCTTACAATTCATATGCCTAAAATAAATACCTTCTTCTGTTTATTGTCACATAAAAGTGTCTATGCCTTGCTAATCATATAAAAACACACGATGAAAAAACAATTGACAGATACAGCCAACGTGGCGAAATAGTCATATGTGCTTTAAACACGGCCTTTATTATTGGAGCATGAGGTTGTGTTGAAAGCACATATGAATATATCGCCGCGTTGGCTATATCTGTCAATTGTTATTTAATCGTGTGTTTTTATATGATCAGTAAGGCATATACTTTTATATTGGGCAATAACCATAAGAAGGTATTTAGTTTAGTCATAATAATTACATTACAAAAGTACATTTTATACAAATTTTCGTCATCTGTTTTTGACAGATACTGCCAACTAGGCAACTTGATATTGTGTTTGTTGTATTATTACCACCACCTGTAAAATTAATTCGCCTTGTTAAAAGTACAGCGTTGTCAACTTTTAGATTTCAAAAAGCACTGAAACAAGTAAAAAACGCTAAATTCTGGGGAAAAAGCACAAAATTTAAAATTTTTAGTTTTATTTAAAAAAATTTTATATACTTGCCAATTCTGTAAATCGTATATATATATATATATATATATATATATATATATATATATATATATATATATATATATATATATATATATATATATATATATATATATATATATATATATATATATATATATATATATATATATATATATATATATATATATATATATATATATATATATATATATATATATATATATATATATATATATTCGTTTTTTATGGGTTTTGACGCTTTTAAAAGACAAAAGATAAAGCACCACTAATTGCTCGAGTCCACTTTTTTCTTTTTTTTGCATGACTGTAAAAAACATATACAGGAAATAGTTATATTAAAGAATTTTACTTTTGAAAAAAATTTTAGATAAAGAAATTAATTTTTAAATTCTGGGTTTAGTGCCACCGTCACAAAATAAAAGCACCAAAAATGAAAATAAAAAAAGCACAGAGCACTAACTCCAAAATTTTTCGCGTCGAAGAGTTGAAAGCGCTAAAAACGGTGCGAAAAGCAATTAGTTGACAACGCTGTTAAAGTATATTTTGCTGTTTTTGGCAGTACAGGCGAATTGACATCGTCTTTGTTGTATTTTTAATATCAGCGGTATTTTCGCCCTGTCACCTACGATGAACTGACAACCAGGTAGCGCTGCACGGTTGCCATTTATTTTTGGCTTTTTTGTTGGCATAGTTGTCAAACCCTATATGAAATTTTCATAAATTTTTTTTTATAGTTTAACAGAAACACTGCCCTCACCTTGTTTTACGTTCGTTTGTAATGGTATTATTAAACTATTACAGACTGCCGCCATGTTAATTTTGGCGTTTGATAAATAATAAACATTCCTTTTAAGCTACATATAAACAGAGTAAAAAGTGCTCAAAAGTAATACATAATATTATTGTAATTTAACAAGTTTATATTGGAATCATAAACAAACATTAGATAAATAATTGTCTTAATTATGGTGAACTATTGAGTATCAAAAGTTATAGAGCATTCGAAAGCAAATAAGGTTCTTGTGTTGTTTAAAATCTATTTGGAATAAGAACCATTGAAAGCAGACATTTCAAAACTCCATATAATAAAACATGCAATTTAGGAAACTAAGAACACAAGTAAGACGTATTATTATTAGAATACAAATTGTAAAATTTAGAAAATGAAAATTTTATATCCTTACAATGTATGTAAGTGAATGTGTAATATTTCTAAAGATCAAACATTTTCCATATAGCATCTATAACGAAAATGAAACGTACTTAACACATTAATGTCCAGCCCTATTTTCGATTTAATTGTAAGCATAAAATAAAATGATAGCCAGAGAACGAAGCCGACCGTGTTTTGTCGGCGGCAGCCTGAAGTTGGCTAATACAAAGCGAATTAATATCAAGTGGCCTTATCATCAAAACAACACACATACAAAGTAGGTGTAGGACTATTTTTATTAGTGCTTTGACAGTTCGGGTTAAAGTTTTCTCTTTTCTTATATAGAGTTTGACTGATTGGGTGTAATCAGCTGATGATCATCTGTGATGATAGGGCTACCTGGTACTGAATACGCCTTGGGCTAATATAAAAATGGCAGCGTCTCGAAATAGACTGCTTTGCAGAGAAGCAAGCCGACTAATTTTAGTCGGCGGCGGCTGAAGAGGTCAAATTTATAGGCGGCGGCGGCTTAGCCGCACACGCCGCGTTATTACCGGTTCGCCACATATATCTTCTTTATTTTCTTGTACTTATCTAATGTTGTTTTGCACATCAGTAGTGTGTCACACTAAGTGTGATTGACACATCAATGTTTGTTTTCTAAAAATGAACTATTAGTAACTGCAAAGAACCAGGCAATGCACTCATCACATAAATTAACACATTTTTTACGAACAACCTTGAGATATCTTTCTGAAAATAGCAACGTCGAATAATTTTGTTAGATTTATATGTTGTTTCCACAATACAATGTTTGCCTAAAATTTATATGAAAAACACTTAGTTGTTTTAAGCTGAAAGTCCATAACACGCGTTACACACGGTAACGCGTTATAACTGGGGGTCTCCACGAGCAATAAACTTGGAAATAATTATGTTCTCATCTGTCAAAATCTTTTCCAACATCATATGTTCACGTGTGGACCGCAGAAACATTTATTTGCAAATAAATTGCGACATAATTGGTCAAACTTACTGGGGGTCTCCACGAGCAATAAACTTGGAAATAATTATGTTCTCATCTGTCAAATTCTATTTCCAACATCATATGTTCACGTGTGGACCGCAGAAACATTTATTTGCAAATAAATTGCGACATAATTGTTCAAACTTATGTTCAAGAAATAATGTTGAACATAAGCTGTCAAATTTGATCGGCATTTGTTGTTTGCGTGAATTAAACAAAAGAAACTTGTGGCTGTGGTAAAAATAAAAAATTTTTTTTAAATAAAATAAAGCAAATTAAAATAAAGTAGCTTTAAACAAAATTTAATAAATTAAAATAAAGACAAAAAACATCGATCCATTCACAGTGAATTTTTTAAATTTATGTCCAATACCACAATACGTGTTCTATAGCTCAGAACATAAGCCTATACATGAACATATTTGTGCTGTTATTCTGCCGACGTTATTTCTTATGTTCGGAAATAAATATTGCGCGTGGAGACGTGCAGTAAGCGGCTGTCAAAAAATTAGAATCAGTGTAAATGTATGCGACGAGCAGAGTACGAAGCCGTTCGGCGCATAGCCGGATTAACAGCCGCCGCCGAATTTTGTTTTCAAATTGCGCCGCCGCCGATGAGTGCGGCGCACGACTCAGCCGACAAGGGACTTTCAAATAATACAAGTTTGGTGTAAATACAACAAAACTAGCTAATGCTTGTCAGAAATATATAATATATTAAAAATTTTTTTTCGCTAGATATGCTACGTGAGCCAGTCGACAGCCGACACTTTTCATTCAGCCGCCGCCGAGGAAATTTTCGGCTTACAGCCGGCGCTTAGCCGCCGCTGGTTACTTTTTGGGTAAGCCGTTGCAGATAATCGAATAATATCGGCTTCGTGCTCTGGTGACGAGTTACATAGCACAAAGCGTAACAGACCACCCTAAATTACGACGCAAAGCGTTTTCTGGCTGTCAAAATTTCTCATGCCCATACAAAATGTATGAAACCAACCGAAATAACGCGGCGTCAACGCTTTGCAATTGGAAAATCCAATTTTGACAGCGCGTAAAGAAGTGAAGTTGGCTGCAAAAGTACTGTTGTTTATTTTGTTAATGCCTACATATATACATATTTTGCAAATAAGTAATGTAA
>OY101449.1:60641357-60643857 GCA_956483635.1 Panzeria rudis
TATTATATATATATATTATATATATATATATATATATATATATATATATATATATATATAATATATATATATATATATATATATATATATATATATATATATATATATATAATATATATATATATATATATATATATATATATATATATATATATATATATATATATATATAATATTATTATATATATATATATATATATATATATATATATATATATATATATATAATATATATATATATATATATATAATATATATATATATATATATATATATATATATATATATATATATATATATATATATATATATATATATATATATATATATATATATATAAAGGTGCGAATACTATTATTTCTTGCAAATGTGCTAAATGTTAATTTCTGATATAGGTAGCTGGTTTCCTTTGTAATAATAATTCTGTGCTGAAAAGTAAGTTAATACACTCGAAAATCTAGGTAATCCAAAAATGTAACGCGGAATGTTATTGAATGTTATATTAGCTTTCGTTTATCATTAGCAATGCAACCAGCGAAGAGTACTGAAGAATAATAAGGTTTGGTATTAGGTATGACTTAGCTATCATCATTCTTATTTTCGGTGGTGTAAAGTGCTGACTGTACCATAGACCCATAGTTGCCAGATGAAATAGGAAGAATTCGTCAAATTTCAGCGAAAAATCGTCAAAAACGTCAAAGCAATTCTAGGAAATCGTCAAAAATTCGTCAAAAGTAAATTCGAGGTTAATAAAACAAATTTTTCTATAGAAATCTGCTTTATAAACAGAATAATAATTTATTATGAATAACAACAAATAAATTCATAGTTTTTACACAAAATAAACGAAATTCTTATCAACAAAAAGATCAACTGTTGTTTTATCTGAATAAGCAGTATAATCACATATGTAGTGTATTTTTTTAGAAAAGTATATAGATTATTACAATAACTCAGCAAGCCACAAAAGCTAAATACACATTGAATAAATCTACCATTGAGTTTAAACAAAATTTAAAGTTTTATAGTTTTTTCTACTTTAAATACGCGCATAATTATTTGCAAAATACCAGAATTTATCAAAAAATTCTTCTAAGATGCAAAGTTTCTTTAGTAAAAGTGTTTATTAATACCCTATTTATGCGTAAACACCTTAATCGAAACAAATCTTAATCGAAACCAAAGTTATAGCCGCTAAAAAGCTAATAAAGCCATAATTTCCATTGCGCTTTTGCTAGGACTATTTGCATCAAACAGTGAACTCCGTTAATTCCTTTGTAAATATTTGAGCATTGTTCTCTAGTGTTTAAAAGTTTTTATATTTGATATACATCCATATGTATGCAGCAGCTGACAAATTTTGGAGAGAAGAGGTTTACAAAATCTGAATACTAAAATGTCAGTAAATAATTACTTTTGCTCGTTACTTTTATTACATATTATAGCAAAAGCTGCGAAGTTCTTGATCATGACACAAGTAACAGGTACACCCAATTCTACAACAATAGAAATCTTATTGCAAAAACTACTTCACTAGTTGTCAAAAACATTGCAAGAAGGACGAAACTATCAACGCAGCTAGCTCTATAAGGAAATGCCAAATACCGTAAAGAAAGGAATCTCTATACCAGTTGAGTCCATTCTCTCAATTTCCTGTACTCGCGAGTATATGCTGTTTTTTTTACCATCAACATACATACACTGTGTGTGAGACACACAGCCTATATATTTAGCACATCCCAGCAAACCAAAACATTCGAAATAATATCGCACTCGAATGTTGCGCACATGTTTCTCGGACAAAACACTCGCGAACGGCTGTCGAAGTCGGAAAGAGAAAGAGCTGCTACAGCTCACTCGTCGCTCAGTTTGTGGTAGCAAATCTTTCGATTTCGATGTTTCGCTGACCAATCAATAGCGGACCAATATCGAAGAAATATCGATACCACAAAAATGCAGGAAAAAATAATTTTTCAAGATTGTTATCTTTATTTTTTAATTTATCTATTTTATTGTAAATGGAATAATTATTTATTCTAAATTTTAACTTACGCTGCATTCAATCAGATTCAAACACGGTACCTCCAGGCTAACAAATTAGCACACATCCACTAGGCTATCGTGGCAAATTTTTTTCTATTCAATTATTGCACACATGAATACAAATTACACCTTCGAGAAATTATTGAAAATAGTTCGATGCTGCGAACATTCACATATTATGAAATTTGGCAATTGCGCTTATAATATCGACATATTTCGATGCTGCGAACATTCACATTTATGAAATTTGGCAATTGCGCTTATTATCGCGACATTATCGAGAAAAGCTCGCTTTAGCGAACATTAGATTTTTTAGATTCACGAGCATATATGGAACAAATTTGTTTCGAAAATTCTTCGTTTTAGCGAACCGTCTTTTATTTCGAATCTGAGGTTTAGTGGGATATTCAAACAAAAAATAAGATAATGTATGTTTGACCACCACTGCTCTATACAG
>OY101449.1:60648857-60676713 GCA_956483635.1 Panzeria rudis
TGCGAACATTCACATATTATGAAATTTGGTAATTGCGCTTATAATATCGACATATTTCGATGCTGCGAACATTCACATTTTATGAAATTTGGCAATTGCGCTTATTATCGCGACATTATCGAGAAAAGCTCGCTTTAGCGAACATTAGATTTTTTTAGATTCACGAGCATATATCGAACAAATTTGTTTCGAAAATTCTTCGTTTTAGCGAACCGTCTTTTATTTCGAATCTGAGGTTTAGTGGGATATTCAAACAAAAAATAAGATAATGTATGTTTGACCACCACTGCTCTATACATAGTTTGACCGTTTGAAGGCGGTGATGACATTATGACCATTACATCACTCAAATACGTTTGCCGTTTAGAAGCGTGAGGTCGGCTGATCTTGTAAATTCGCCTGTTAGAAACGCCTTGTTCTTGATCAAGTTCAAATTTGTTTTAAAAGTTCTAAGAAATGGTGTCAACTTATAACTCTTAAAAATCGTCAAATTTAATGTAAAAATCGTCCAGTCGTCAAAATGTCATTTTTGGCACCCAAAACCGTCAAAATGACGATAAATCGTCAAATCTGGCAACCGTGCATAGACTCCTGAGCAAGACTCTGCCGCAAGACAACACCCAGATTTCTACCCAAGTTGATCAACTCAATTTTCTGGACGGGAAGATATATTCCTACATCATGAACGATTTGCATGCTCTTCTTACATATGATTAGGTATTGCGATTTTTTAGGATTTAGACACTGGCCATTTGCAGTGGCCCAGTTATATATTTTGTTAAGATCATGGTTAAGATTACCAACTGTATGACTCAACGATGTTCTCGTGCAGTCAATGTATAGCTGGACTTAATCGGCATAATCGGCATGTTTGATCTGAAGGGGTAGGTCGTTGGCATACATCGAGTATAAAAGCGGACCAAGTATCGATCCCTGAGGAACACCTCTCGACATGGATAAAGGGCTGGATACAGTTCCATTATTTGCAACAACTTGCCATCGTTCTGAAAGATATGACGTGACTAATTTCGATGCCGTTACAGAGAAATTGAAAAATTTCAAGAGTTTCATGATCAGTATTTGGTGATCTACGGTGTCGAAGGCCTTTGAGTGGTCAAGTAAAACCAGAAAGGCAATTTTACTTTCATCTATGCTATTTTGAATATTCTCAATTACTTCAAATAAGGTTGTGATGCAGCTATGACCTCGTCTGAATCCAGATTGGCGAGCAGTAAGGAGATTGTGGTCAAGAAAATACATATAAATATGATTATGTACTAGACGCTCAAAAACTTTTGACAGGTACGGAAGAATGGATATTGGGCGGTATTCTTTATAAATTTTTGGCACTGGAATAACTTTCGGTAGTTTTCAACCAGCTGGATAAGTGCAGGTAGTAACAACAGAGTTGAATATGTGGTTAATGTAATTTATAATGTATGGTAATATTAGTTTTACAAAGCGCGGGTATATATCATCAAGACCAACTGCATTGGATTTTACAGCTCGAAATCCTTCAACAGTATTGCACATGGTTAAACATTGAAATCCAAATTTGTTTGCAGTGACACGAAAAGAATTTTGATCATAAAAGTTAAGTTGAACCGGTGGTTTAGGAATATTTGAGAAAGTGTAATTTAGTTTATCAACGTCTATAACATCTGTACTTTTATTTGTTCGAGCACTAATTATGCTTATATCACGAATTTGTTTTCAAGTTTTTTGCAAATAATTATGCGGCGTATTTAAAGTAGAAAAAACTATAAAACTTTAAATTTTGTTTAAACTTAATGGTAGATTTATTCAATGTGTATTTAGTTTTTGTGGCTTGCTGAATTATTGTAATAATCTATATTACTTTTCTAAAAAAATACACTACATATGTGATTATAATGCTTATTCAGATAAAACAACAGTTGATCTTTTTGTTGATAAGAATTTCGTTTATTTTGTGTAAAAACTATGAATTTATTTGTTATGTTATTCATAATAAATTATTATTCTGTTTATAAAGCAGATTTCTATAGAAAAATTTGTTTTATTAACCTCGAATTTACTTTTGACGAATTTTTGACGATTTCCTAGAATTGCTTTGACGTTTTTGACGATTTTTCGCTTGAAATTTGACGAATTCTTCCCTATTTCATCTGGCAACTATGGGTCTATGGTACAGTCAGCACTTTACACCACCGAAAATAAGAATGATGATAGCTAAGTCATACCTAATACCAAACCTTATTATTCTTCAGTACTCTTCGCTGGTTGCATTGCTAATGATAAACGAAAGCTTAATATAACATTCAATAACATTCCGCGTTACATTTTTGGATTACCTAGATTTTCGAGTGTATTAACTTACTTTTCAGCACAGAATTATTATTACAAAGGAAACCAGCTACCTATATCAGAAATTAACATTTAGCACATTTGCAAGAAATAATAGTATTCGCACCTTTATATATATATATATATATATATATATATATATATATATATATATATATATATATATATATATATATATATATATATATATATATATATATATATATATATATATATATATATATATATATATATATATATATATATATATATATATATATATATATATATATATATATATATATATTTATTTATATATATATATATATATATATATATATATATATATATATATATATATATATATATATATATATATATATATATATATATATATATATATATATATATATATATATATATATATATATATATATATATATATATATATATATATATATATATATATATATATATATATATATATATATATATATATATATATATATATATATATATATATATATATATATATATATATATATATATATATATATATATATATATATATATATATATATATATATATATATATATATATATATATATATATATATATATATATATATATATATATATATATATATATATATATATATATATATATATATATATATATATATATATATATATATATATATATATATATATATATATATATAAAGGTGCGAATACTATTATTTCTTGCAAATGTGCTAAATGTTAATTTCTGATATAGGTAGCTGGTTTCCTTTGTAATAATAATTCTGTGCTGAAAAGTAAGTTAATACACTCGAAAATCTAGGTAATCCAAAAATGTAACGCGGAATGTTATTGAATGTTATATTAAGCTTTCGTTTATCATTAGCAATGCAACCAGCGAAGAGTACTGAAGAATAATAAGGTTTGGTATTAGGTATGACTTAGCTATCATCATTCTTATTTTCGGTGGTGTAAAGTGCTGACTGTACCATAGACCCATAGTTGCCAGATGAAATAGGGAAGAATTCGTCAAATTTCAAGCGAAAAATCGTCAAAAACGTCAAAGCAATTCTAGGAAATCGTCAAAAATTCGTCAAAAGTAAATTCGAGGTTAATAAAACAAATTTTTCTATAGAAATCTGCTTTATAAACAGAATAATAATTTATTATGAATAACAACAAATAAATTCATAGTTTTTACACAAAATAAACGAAATTCTTATCAACAAAAAGATCAACTGTTGTTTTATCTGAATAAGCAGTATAATCACATATGTAGTGTATTTTTTTAGAAAAGTAATATAGATTATTACAATAACTCAGCAAGCCACAAAAGCTAAATACACATTGAATAAATCTACCATTGAGTTTAAACAAAATTTAAAGTTTTATAGTTTTTTCTACTTTAAATACGCCGCATAATTATTTGCAAAATACCAGAATTTATCAAAAAATTCTTCTAAGATGCAAAGTTTCTTTAGTAAAAGTGTTTATTAATACCCTATTTATGCGTAAACACCTTAATCGAAACAAATCTTAATCGAAACCAAAGTTATAGCCGCTAAAAAGCTAATAAAGCCATAATTTCCATTTGCGCTTTTGCTAGACTATTTGCATCAAACAGTGAACTCCGTTAATTCCTTTGTAAATATTTGAGCATTGTTCTCTAGTGTTTAAAAGTTTTTATATTTGATATACATCCATATGTATGCAGCAGCTGACAAATTTTGGAGAGAAGAGGTTTACAAAATCTGAATACTAAAATGTCAGTAAATAATTACTTTTGCTCGTTACTTTTATTACATATTATAGCAAAAGCTGCGAAGTTCTTGATCATGACACAAGTAACAGGTACACCCAATTCTACAACAATAGAAATCTTATTGCAAAAACTACTTCACTAGTTGTCAAAAACATTGCAAGAAGGACGAAACTATCAACGCAGCTAGCTCTATAAGGAAATGCCAAATACCGTAAAGAAAGGAATCTCTATACCAGTTGAGTCCATTCTCTCAATTTCCTGTACTCGCGAGTATATGCTGTTTTTTTTACCATCAACATACATACACTGTGTGTCAGACACACAGCCTATATATTTAGCACATCCCAGCAAACCAAAACATTCGAAAATAATATCACACTCGAATGTTGCGCACACGTTTCTCGGACAAAACACTCGCGAACGGCTGTCGAAGTCGGAAAGAGAAAGAGCTGCTAGAGCTCACTCGTCGCTCAGTTTGTGGTAGCAAATCTTTCGGTTTCTATGTTTCGCTGACCAATCAATAGCGGACCAATATCGAAGAAATATCGATACCACAAAAATGCAGGAAAAAATAATTTTTCAAGATTGTTATCTTTATTTTTTAATTTATCTATTTTATTGTAAATGGAATAATTATTTATTCTAAATTTTAACTTACGCTGCATTTAATCAGATTCAAACACGGTACCTCCAGGCTAACAAATTAGCACACATCCACTAGGCTATCGTGGCAAATTTTTTTCTATTCAATTATTGCACACCTGAATGCAAATTACACCTTCGAGAAATTATTGAAAATAGTTCGATGCTGCGAACATTCACATATTATGAAATTTGGCAATTGCGCTTATAATATCGACATATTTCGATGCTGCGAACATTCACATTTTATGAAATTTGGCAATTGCGCTTATTATCGCGACATTATCGAGAAAAGCTCGCTTTAGCGAACATTAGATTTTTTTAGATTCACGAGCATATATCGAACAAATTTGTTTCGAAAATTCTTCGTTTTAGCGAACCGTCTTTTATTTCGAATCTGAGGTTTAGTGGGATATTCAAACAAAAAATAAGATAATGTATGTTTGACCACCACTGCTCTATACATAGTTTGACCGTTTGAAGGCGGTGATGACATTATGACCATTACATCACTCAAATACGTTTGCCGTTTAGAAGCGTGAGGTCGGCTGATCTTGTAAATTCGCCTGTTAGAAACGCCTTGTTCTTGATCAAGTTCAAATTTGTTTTAAAAGTTCTAAGAAATGGTGTCAACTTATAACTCTTAAAAATCGTCAAATTTAATGTAAAAATCGTCCAGTCGTCAAAATGTCATTTTTGGCACCCAAAACCGTCAAAATGACGATAAATCGTCAAATCTGGCAACCGTGCATAGACTCCTGAGCAAGACTCTGCCGCAAGACAACACCCAGATTTCTACCCAAGTTGATCAACTCAATTTTCTGGACGGGAAGATATATTCCTACATCATGAACGATTTGCATGCTCTTCTTACATATGATTAGGTATTGCGATTTTTTAGGATTTAGACACTGGCCATTTGCAGTGGCCCAGTTATATATTTTGTTAAGATCATGGTTAAGATTACCAACTGTATGACTCAACGATGTTCTCGTGCAGTCAATGTATAGCTGGACTTAATCGGCATAATCGGCATGTTTGATCTGAAGGGGTAGGTCGTTGGCATACATCGAGTATAAAAGCGGACCAAGTATCGATCCCTGAGGAACACCTCTCGACATGGATAAAGGGCTGGATACAGTTCCATTATTTGCAACAACTTGCCATCGTTCTGAAAGATATGACGTGACTAATTTCGATGCCGTTACAGAGAAATTGAAAAATTTCAAGAGTTTCATGATCAGTATTTGGTGATCTACGGTGTCGAAGGCCTTTGAGTGGTCAAGTAAAACCAGAAAGGCAATTTTACTTTCATCTATGCTATTTCGAATATCCTCAATTACTTCAAATAAGGTTGTGATGCAGCTATGACCTCGTCTGAATCCAGATTGGCGAGCAGTAAGGAGAATGTGGTCAAGAAAATACATATAAATATGATTATGTACTAGACGCTCAAAAACTTTTGACAGGTACGGAAGAATGGATATTGGGCGGTATTCTTTATAAATTTTTGGAATAACTTTCGGTAGTTTTCAACCAGCTGGATAAGTGCAGGTAGTAACAACAGAGTTGAATATGTGGTTAATGTAATTTATAATGTATGGTAATATTAGTTTTACAAAGCGCGGGTATATATATCAAGACCAACTGCATTGGATTTTACAGCTCGAAATCCTTCAACAGTATTGCACATGGTTAAACATTGAAATCCAAATTTGTTTGCAGTGACACGAAAACAATTTTGATCATAAAAGTTGAGTTGAACCGGTGGTTTAGGAATATTTCAGAAAGTGTAATTTAGTTTATCAACGTCTATAACATCTGTACTTTTATTTGTTCGAGCACTAATTATGCTTATATCACGAATTTGTTTCCAAGGTTTTTAGTGTTCACTGCACCGCGAAAATTTTCACCATAGTACGTAGATATATCGTGTCTTATTTTTGATACAACAGTTCTCTTAGCCCCTCGAAAATCGTTTAGTAGATCGTTAGTTTTGTAGCGTTTCCAGCGCTTATATAATTTATCACGACGGTCTATTAATAATTTTGAACCAAGGAGTTCTGCTGGCTTTGACTGTTTTGGTTTTCAGAGCTACATGTTTGCTAAACAAATAAAGAATTTCACCATTTAGAAAATTTAATTTCTCACTAGTTGATGGTATAAAATATATTTCATCCCAATTTACATTGTTAAGGTCTTCCTCCAGCGATATCAAATTTATATTGTTAAAACCACGAAAAGTGAATTCTTCAATTCTTCTTGCTGTATATCTTTAAAGTCGTAGTTCAGAAAGATTAGATCATGTTTTGAAAAAATCGGTACTGCTAACTGATCGCAATGGATTATCTTTTGGTCATCAGCTACAAAGAAAAGATCGAGCAAGGTGGCGTTGGTTATTACCTTCTCTGGAACCAATAAGATCAGTTGATAAGTTTGTCATTACATCATAAGGCAACGCAACAAAATTTAAAAAAAAAAGTACAAAGTATTTTTTGTTAAGTAATGCGTAATGGATAAAACAGTTTTATTTGTTGTTTTATCAATATGTAATATTATATTATATAGATGCAGTAAGTTAATTTCAGATGTGAACAGGTATATATTATATGTGTCATCATAGTTTTTGCAAAAATTAGAGCGGCACATCATCCTTCTAACAAAATGCCGATCCAACACTTCTAAAAATTCAACTAGGATTGGTTCATCAGTGCTACGTATTCTTATTAGACTAGACCTCTTAAGGTATATGAGGAGTGGATTTTTCGTTCTTTTTTCATGCGCAAAGCAGCTTTGAATATTTTGTAATTATGGCTGATCACTTTGAATGCCGGCATGATTTAAAGCTAAGGTTGCATTTTGAAGTCTTCTATATTTGGCAATGGACTTAAGTACGAAATTCTTCTCGTAAGGGGATTGGAGTTTTACAACAATTACCTCATCATTAGGCGTGTAAGGTCTATTATTTCTGTATATTTTGGTAAGCCTGTAGATATTTTCGATATTAGGAGCTCGAATGTTTAGATTTTGGCAGATGTTATTAAATATACTCTGCAGGTTTTCATCTTCCCTAGCAGGGACAGCTGAAATCCGGATACCATTTGCCAGCACAGAGTTTTCCTGTATTAAAGGTTTTTTCTTCAAAACTTTGATATCATTTTGTAGGCATGCGATTTGCAAGCACTTTGTTTCGAGACTATTTACTCTTTCAGTGATATCACATAGAGCAGATTTGAAATTTGAGAATTCAGTTTCAACGAAAGACCGAATACGATTTTCACTTTTAGAAATGAGATCTTTTATGTACTCAAAGTGTTTTTTTTCACTGACTTCAATAGACACCTTAATGAAGTTGGTCATCAAAGCTTCACTTTCACGTACAAGAGCAACAATAAAACTTTTATCTGCACTAGTTAGACGAGGTGTTTTCATGTCCTGCTCAATAGGTGATTCGGCTGCAGGTTCACCAACTCGTTTAGCAGAGCGTGTGGAACGTGCCTGATCATTTATTTTAGTTGTCATATTATTATTTGAAACAATAACAGTTCAGAAAATATTAATTTGATTTGTTTTATTTTTTATTAATTACAAATTTTAAATGTAACTGACTTCAGTTGGTATGGCAATACTGTTCTTTGAAACTATTGAAAATGAAAACTTAGTTTTTTTTATTATGTCTTGTTGAGCTTTTTTTAAATTTTGTGTAATTTAATCACTTTGTATATATGTATGTGTGTATGTCAGTGACCTGCGCCGAAGGATTTTCATCGGCGGCGGCGGCTCAAATTCGGGTGTCTGCCGACAACTACATCAGCTAACCGTTTTTTGCACGGCTCGTACAAAAAAACGGCTAAGCCGGCTTAAATGCAGATAATTTAAATTTACTTACGGTATAACTAGGTAGTTTTTGACTATTTAGCTATTTTAACTATATGTATGTTAATATATAATAAGCAACATCATACATAGCATAAATAGTAGTGTTGTCATTCGAATAGAAGTTATTCAAATATTCGAAGTTTTTCTTTTGAATTTTTGTTCGAACAAAATTTTTCAATTCAGAATAAAAAATTATTCGAACAGTTTTTGCCGAATACTCGAATATCCGAACAACTTTTTTAAACTACATTTTATAAAAATTACTTTATCGGCTATGTTCTGTAAACCGAATCCGAGCAAATTTCTCGTTTTCCAAAATTAAATAATACCCCCATTGATATATTTTAAATCATACATAGTAAATAAATTTCAGATATGGTATTTTTTTTAGAACTAAAATTCTAAAAAATATGTTTAAGTACAAATTGTTTATGTCTCGGCTTATGCTTTTCTCTCAGTGTTTAATCAAAACTTAAAGTACTTTTTCTTTCAACCTTGATGAAAGGCTTTTTTATGAGTGTTTCAACGAGTAAACCGTTAACGGTATTTAAGCATTGTTTTGCCAAATCACTAGTGTACTAGTGTTTATGTATAAATAATTACTCGTTACTTAGAAGTCAACGAAGCACTACGTGCAATTTTAAATCCTTTTACAAGGTAAAGTTTATTTAAATAAAGAGAGATTTATTCTCAATTTTAATTAAAAATATTAATTGTTGTTTGTTTTATTTGTAAAATTTTCCCTCAACTGATATACGCCGAAACATTGGTCCTAACGAACCGGATAAAACAACAAGAATTCATCGTTCACCTTCTACAAGGAAATTTACGCAAAATATTTGGAAACTCGACGCCATCATACATATATAAAACAGGTTAGTAAATTGATTTAAAAAAGTGATTTGTTTGAACAAATATTATAAGAAACAAGTTTACAAACATACATAAATTATTAATATCTGAATTTGTGTGTGTGTTTCATAAAAGAAAAAACAAGTGTTTATTGGTCAGATTATATTGCATCCCTGTGCAAATCTATTTTATATAGATCGCGATCGATACCTTTTTATTCAAGGCTGAGTTTGTTTACGCGGACGGACAGCCAGAATATAATTTTGAAATAATTTATTTAAATAAGAATAATTTATAATCGCAAACTGAATTTTCTTAAGAAAAAAGGAATATTTAGAAATAAATACAGTGCAAGTGATATATACAAATATATGTACATACATACATATGTGCAAATATCAGTAAGTTTGTGTAATAAAAAGATTATTGTTTTGGTTAATTTTGTCTTCTTTTCATTCCCTTTCGTTAATAATTTTGTGGTCACCCTACGGTCGGTCAGTTGAAATAATATTTCATTTGTTAAAAAATAACATCGTATTTTATTTTAAATTCTACGTGATTAATTCTTTTATAATTAAATATTTAATAAATTTTAAATAAATTTTATTGTAAAAGAAAATCAAATTTCAATAAATAATGACTACTTCATTAGAGAATTTGTTAGAGCAACTGACGCTATTGTCATGTTTGAAGTTTGTTTTAACGACATTCCAGAGGAAACTCATACGTTTTATACTCTAGAGCTTCATGATGAAGAATTGAAACCTTTATGGGGGAAAGTAAAACTGACATACGAAAAATGGCTTTATAGTTTGAAATCTTCGAAAGGTACTGAGACCGCGGATGATATTGAGGCTACAGATGCGAAAGTAGTTACAGCTAAATATCGTGCTGCGTATTCCTCATATATAACTTGCGTAGGAAATATAAGGAAGAAAAAACATGAGTTGGAATTAAATCAGAAAACAATTAACCCAACAGATCAGAGCAAAGGTGATACATCAAGTCACACTTTGAATTTACCTCCTTGCGATGTGGATGTGTTTGGTTTGGATTATTTGTCATGGCCAACTTTTAGAGACTTTTTTATAGCTATATATATCAATAATAGTCGTCTCAGCAAAATTGAAAAACTTTTTTATTTGATGAACAGAACCGACAAAGAAGCTAGGGATATTGTGTCAAAGTGTCCACTGACAAACGCTGGGTTTGATATCGCGTGGAAACATTTGAAAGATAAATATGAAAATCCTCGTATGCTAGTGCATAATCAATTAAAATGCCTTTTTAGTTTTTTTTGTATTCAGCGGTTGCTGCACATACAGTTACTCTGTGGGAACAGACTGTCAAGGACAAAAGTGCCTTATCTTTGTGGAAATATTTGGATTTGTTCTTAACGGAACGAATTCAAACTTTAGATTGCATACGCGATCTTACAAATCTAGAAACTGACAAAGTAATCGTTGGATGGAAGGCAAATAATAAAGATTTTTTGCAAGTTCATCTGTCCAAATCAAAGACATTTACTTCGATTTTGTCGTCGTTTTCAAAATATGTCTGTTTCTGAACGATTTGCGAACATAAAGAAATATCATTGCTGCTTGAATTGTTTTTGTAGTTCACACGATGTCAAAGATTGCAAAAGCGAACATAGTTGTTTCAAATGCAATGAGAGGCACCACACTCTTCTACATCGTGATTTGCCCGATAATAACAAATCTACTCAGTCGAATGAAATCGACCCACAAATGCATTCGACATCGGCACCTGCCTATCCTAGTTGGAGGCGCCAAGCCTTCCACATATCACAGAATTCGTCTGTTATGTTAGGAACGGCTACGGTAAATATTATTTGTCATAATAAAACTTATTCGGCAAGGGCTTTAATTGGCCCTGCGTCAGAGGCTTCGTTTATTTCAGAGCGCTTGCGAAATCAATTGCGACTTCCGTCACATTCTATGAATGTAAAGATTTTCGGCGTTAATAAAGAAGCTTCTATCACTTCTACAAAACATTGTAATATTCGAATTGGATCTCCCGATGATAAGAAACTTGCTTTAGAGACACATGCTCTTGTTTTGCCATCAATTTCGAATAATTTACCTTTATCTATTTGTCCTTCGGATATTAAAGGTGAATTACACAATCTGCGATTGGCAGATAATAATTTTTATAAAAGTAGGCCGATAGATCTTTTACTTGGAGCTAATTTATATCCACACATAATTTTGGACGAAGTGCGGAGGAATGTACTTGGATCTTTAATGGGTCAAAAAACTGTTTTTGGATGGATTCTCACGCGTCCTATAAATTCTTCCGTTAAATATTCCATTAACACTTTTTCAACATGTATTTCCTTTTCCAAGAAACATAATTTCAAAAAAACTCGTGAGGTTTAGCAATTAGGTAAAATCAATATAGAAAACAATTATCGACAGTCGTATTCGTATCGTAAATATTTGCACTTAAAAGGGGATAACCAATCAACCAATAGCAAAACTTGTATTAAATGAATTATACTTATGTACATATATAATTTTATATCACTTTTTATCAATTTGCAATTACTAACCTCTTTTTCATCAAGGAATCCTTCATGATTCATATATATTATGTAATAGATCATCAGAGGTCCCTCATGGTCTAACCTACATACAGTCCACAAGAGTCCTTAATGACTCATCTTATATTCTACTCATCAGGAGTCCCTAATGGCTCACTTATATAATGATAAATTATATACATCAGGAGTCCCTAATGGCTCAATTATATAATCTTGTATTATATTCATCAGGAGTCCCTCATGACTCAATTTATATTTAATTTATTTGCAACACACGTCGTTGCAAGGTGGACGGCAATGTTTAAGTACAAATTGTTTATGTCTCGGTTTATGCTTTTCTCTCAGTGCTTAATCAAAACTTTTTAAAGTACTTTTTCTTTCAACCTTGATTTTTCTATGAGTGTTTCAACGAGTAAACCGTTAACGGTATTTAAGCATTGTTTTGCCAAATCACTAGTTGTACTAGTGTTTATGAATAAATAATTACTCGTTATTTAGAAGTCAACGAAGCACTACGTGCAATTTTAAATCTTTTTACAAGGTAAAGCTTATTTAAATAAAGAGAGATTTATTCTCAATCTTAATTCAAAATATTAATTCTTGTTTGTTTTATTTGTAAAATTGTTCCTCATCGGATATACGCCGAAACAAAATAGAAAACAACAAAAAAGTCTGCCGAAATGTTGCTATTAGTGGATTTAATTTATCTAAATCGAGTAATTTTAAACCGACTCGATTTATAAATAGCGTTATATATTAATTTTTTGTATGCATAACCGTATGCCGTATGCATAACCAAAACTTGGCAGAGAGTTATCATAAGTCACGAAATTGAACTGGGTCTTAAAGAGTTTTTCCATACAATATGACATTAAAAACCAATGTATCTTGGTCTGAATCATCACTATATTGCACACATATTTTTAATATCAAATATTCCAGTAAAACTCGTTTCATCGGTTCTGCTTTCTTTATGCCAAGTTTTCGTTATGCATATAGCCCAGGATGTATAAGAAAATTATACCAAATTATAAATACTTGTGTAAGGCGTTGTTGAGATATTACGTAAATCCGTTAAAGATTTCGTTTTAAATTACAACATGATCTTAGTTTGGAAGTATTTTGAGGAAGATAATTAGAAAAACCAATTTGTTTTTTAACTTTTTTTCTTTTTCAGTTATAATTTCTAATAATGTATGTATATTTTATTTTTATTATACAGTACATATGCCATTTACATTATATATAAATATGGATATCAATTGTAAATTTTGCCCTATGTTGTCCTCAATGGAGTACAACATAATGTTATGTTAATTACTACATCAAATTTTCTTATTATCCTTCGTTGGATAGATTGTAAATAAATAAAAAAAAAAAAAATTTGTTTTTCAAAAGTGTTCTAAGGCTTACAAATGTCATGGATCCACAACTTCTCCACTCTTGCACCATTTCCGTAAAGTACACAATATACAAATGGAAAGTTTCAGTGAAGATCCAAACATATCTGACAAGAATAATATGGACTCAATGACAAAATATGTAAAGAAAAGTTATCTTAATTCAATCGAAAAAATATGTAGGAAAGAGTTTGTTTGAAGATGAAATGTCTGTTAACGCAATTAAAAAAGTCGAAACTACCCTAGAGGGAAGAGAACCTGTCACAAAACTAGTCGCATGACTGGTTCCCAAGGATTACCAACCGGTCCGTGTTCAGCTCTCACGACACTCGCATTTGTTTCATTGCCCAAATAGGTACACATCTCTCCAACCTATTGACCTATGGCCACAGCAGCGCATCCATTATACAATATTATTGCATATATTATTGTACATATTGTCGTTTTGACCTATACTATGGCCCTTATTATGAGTTGCATTCGATGTTCGATCTTCGCTGGCTATCGAACATCGATTATCGAATGTCAAATTCGTATTATGAGCTGGCAGAACTGTAGAAAATTTCGTTGTACAACGAATTTCCAGTCGAACACAATTTTGCTTTCGACGCGCTATGGCAGTTTGTAAATGTTATTGAAAATGTAGGTATTTGTCAATTATTGTGGTTTTTTTTACAAATATCATTTATAAATTATTTTATTTTAATTTCAGTCATGTTAATTGGCAATAATTAATTTTTTTCTTTTATAAATTTGTAAACAAACAATAAATATTTATAGTGCCAGGTAGTGTTGCCTTTGTTGGTAGGTTTCTACCAAATTTGGTAGGAATTTTTTCGTTTGGTAGGATGATAGGCTAAATCTTTTTTTGGTAGGTTTTAGAATATATTTATGCATATAGAAAATTTAATAAATTAAATAAAATATTTGTATTAAATTTTCGTTCGTCTTTGTCGTTTTCTTTTCTGTGCAAACTGTAAAAATTCTTTAACTTTTTATGGAAAATTGCAAACTAGCATTCTTTTAATATAAAAAATGTATCCTGTAGTGCGATTCTCTATTCAATTTTACCGTCAGCTGAGTTGTTAAAAATATTTAACAACAAAATTAACGTCAATGTTATTCAGTAACTTTTTTAACAATAACGTTTACCATTATATCCTTTTATAACGTCAGCTGTTTCAGCTAACTAAACAACAATAACTTTTTCATTGTTTATTTTTCAATTTGTGGTTAATTAGCAATGTTCAAAAATAAATAACTTCTTTTTGGACAATCTATAGAAAAAACCAAAATTTTTGCAGTGCAGTGGCTTTTTTTGTGAAAAAGTGTAAATTATATAAAATTCAACTAAAAAAAAAAACAAATTTAATTGATGCAATTTTAATTATGGAAAAAATAGCTTGAGAAATTAATCAAATATATATTGGCGAAGTTTCATTTTGTGATGGCTTTTCAATATTTGGCGTATGATCTTTCACACAATAATTCGGTAATGATCCCAACAGTAAATCGTCGTTTACTTCGAGATGTGGACAACCCCTTCCATCTGCCATCCACGGAATTTGTGAAGCTCTACCGTTTAAATCCAGAAATCGCAGAAGATCTGGTTTTTCAGCTCGATGATCAATTGAGAGGTTCAAGAATAACGGCAATCTTTAGTGACAAAAATTTATCTTTTGTAATATTTTCGGTATTATGAAACCACAACGAATTATTTTTCCTCATTATTGTAGGTTCTAGCAGCTTTACGTTTCTTCGCAACAGGATGTTACCAACGACCCGTAGGAGAACAGTGGGGAATATCGATGAGCCAACCCTCTATTAGTCGTTGCATACATCATGTAACGGATGCGATTGTTGGCACAATGTTTTTTCAGAAGGTGAAGTTCCCAATGACGCAAGCGGAGCGTCAGGCTGCAAAAACAGTGTTTTCTTCAGCAGCATCTCCTTTCGTAGGAGGAACTATAGGGGCCATCGACTGCACGCATATCGCGATATTGGCCCCAAAACAGCACGAGGAAGCTTATGTTAACCACCATGGCTACCACTCAAATGTGCAGATGGTAAAAACACATTTCATTATATACTCTTGTGTATATACATCGTCTTATTTGTAGATATGTGATCCGAATCTAAAGATTTTGAATGTAAATGCAAAATATCCCGGAGCAAGGCATGACTCATATATTTGGAGCTGCTCAGCAGTACGAAGAGTTATGCAAAGAGCTTTCGAAAATGCAAACCATAATATGTTTATAATCGGTAAGTCTAACAATTCTTTGAAGAATTCAAAAAATGTACACATGTATGTATATATTTAGAAAAATCATGCAGGTGATTCCGGTTACATTGAAGCCATGGCTAATGACCCCTATTCCAAACCAACCAGAAGGAAGTCCAAAATTTCGTTAAAATGAGGCGTTATGCAAAGCACGAAATCCAATCGAGAGACTCTTTGGCCTCCTAAAAGGAACTTGGCGATGTTTATCGCGGCAAAGAGTACTGGGAACATTGTCAACGCATGCGCTATATTGCACAACCTTCTGTTAACAGAACAGCGAAGCATAGTTGATAATGATTTTTTAGAGTTTCAACCTAGGAATTTGGAAATCGAAGACACACTATCTTCTATTGCAAAACGCGTCCAAGAACGACTTATAAGCAATCACTTTACGTAGGTAAAAGTAAAAGAAGAAAAAAAAGAAATCTAAAACTTTTCTATACTTTTTAAATAAATACATAACATGTTCAAAAATTCAGTCTTTTTTTATTGTACTTTCACAGATCATATAATATATTCAGTCTATATACATAAGTAAGTATGTATGTACATAAGTATGTGCTTTTATAAAATTAAAAAACTTAAACAATTACATATAATTAAAAAGTATAACTACGCATCTAATTAAAAGGAACTTTAGTATACAGTAAAAAAGAACTTTATTTATTTAGCTCCATGTAAAAATATTATCAACATTTTTCAAAATATCTTTTTTATTAAGATAAGATACCTCTCATTGATTAAAAAAATTAAGTTGAAAAGGATTTTCAAATATAAGAGTAATAAAAATATACGCCAAACACTTACTTTTTCAATAGAAACAACTTGACTGAAAATGAAATGTGTGCAAAGGATTTTGTCATTCTTGTATCTTACGAAATCCATTTTGACTTGATTTTCTTAATCAATGAATCTTATCTTAATAAAACGATATTTTGAAAAATACTGAAAATATATTTTCATGAGGCTAACTCACAAGCTTTGTGTAATGTATTTATATCATTGTATTTAAAAATACTAGTTCAACAATGTTAAAAATAAAACAAAAAAGAAAATGAATTCAAAAATTATACAAAATACAATGATATATGTACATAATTATACAACAATGCTTGTGAGCTTTAAAATGATCAGAATCTGGTATGTGATGGAAATCGGTAGATTTGAATAAGCGCCGAAACAAATTATACTGAAAGGTGACTTGTTTACGCTTTTTATTGTTTTGTATCAAAAAAAAATATTGGAATTAAATATTCTAAGCCTTGAAAACAATAAAGGAGTAAATAAGTCATGTTTCAGTATAATTTGTCTTTGAAATCGGCGAGGATTTCAAATCGAACGATTTCCATCACATACTCGAATATTAACTCATTTAAGTAAATTGGAAGTTAGGTTATTTAATGCATCAGTTTTGAAGAAAACATTTTTCTCATGCATGGTATGTATAAAGTGACCATACGTCCCGATTTCACCGAGACAGTCCCGTTTTCTGGCTATCCGTGCCGGTGTCCCCGAAGAAAGCTTCGGGACGCCCAATTGTCCCGGTTTCCCAATAGTGTAGCTTACAAATTGAAAAACGTATTAATCTTCTTATAATTCTATTTCTTATATTTTTTAATTTATGCTTATGCTTTTTTTGCAAAAGTGGAGCAATAATTTGGCGTTTTTAAAAATAAAAATTATGTTGCGAAAATGGCAACGGGAAATTTCTTAACGATCAAGAAAAACTAAAATATAATTTTTTTTGTAATAGATTAAAGACAGCACTATATACTTTTCTTTAGTCTATTACAAAAATTTCGTAGTCGAAGGCGAAAATCGCCAAACACGACAAAGACCACTATATATTTTCATGATTTATACGGCTATGCGATGAATTATTTTATATTTGCAAAAGATGCAACAAGTTACGCCCCTAATGGTCGTAAACACTACTACCAAACTACTAAGGCTGAACCCACACCGAATACGACAAAACTGTTTTTTGTGACGTATACAGTGTTGCCAGAAAAGTTTTGCCTTATGTCCCCAATTTTAATAATGCTGTCCCCAAAAATCACCATTTCAAAAGTAAAAATCCCCAATTTTGTCCCCAAAAATATTTTTTATAATAAGCACTATCATTCAATAAAAATATAATTTTCAAGTCCTCTGCGTATTTTATTACGTCTAAATAATAGTATTATTTTGATTTAACCATATATGAACCTAATGTTTACATAACATGTAATATGCATATTATGCATTTTGCACTTCTAATTAAAAGCAAGTTATCAGTATTTTATTCCACTGTATAGTAAAACTAGCAACTTTTAATACTTTGAGAATTGTTATAGTTATGGCCCTTTTTACAATATACGATTAAAAGTTAACGTGTTCTTTAACGGGAAGTTTTGTATGCTGAACTTGAGTTAAAGTACACGTTAACTTTTAATCATACATTGTTAATTCAGTTTCTCCTTAGGATAAGGCAACATTTTTTTCTAAAAGTAATCATAAAATTTCAGAGATGTAAAATAAAATAAATGCTTTCGTTTTTTCTGCCACAAAGTTTTAAGAAACCGTTACAGTTTTGCGATTCTGGAAAACCCAGCCCAGATGTGTACTGAAGCAGATTAAGGCTACGCTAAAGCCAATTATTCTGCTCGATGATATGTTACATACTTCACTTGGAGTCATCAGTATTCCTCCAAGAAACTAAATTCTGTGAGCAATTACAGACGGGTAATTGCGCAGGTTCCGGTATCTCTTCTTGAGTTTCATGGAATCTCAGAGTTAGCAATAACAAATTGTTGTCGTCTGAGACCACTGTTTCCCGGTTAGTGGTCTGAGGTCATTTTTGTTCGTTAACAATAAAAGGCGAGTAAACACCACCTAATCTCAGGAACTGTTCTTCTCTTTGACGTATCCACGTGAGATGCCAAAGAACGGTTCCGGTCCTATTAATCTATTTTGGGCTCCTCTGCTGGTTAGACAGTCAGCCCACTCCTTCCGGCATTGCCAGACACGCAGAATAACGTTAGTTTATATATCGTAGGTCATACGTTGAAAACACGAAACTGATTTCTATAATTGAAAAACTGAGAAGCAAAGGGGTACAAGTGCAAAACTAAAAAAATGAGTTAGATCCAGGAATCAGCACTTAATATTGATATTTATCTCTCTAAAAAAATTTAGACCTGTATTATAATCTTCACATGTATTATAAGCCAAAAATTAGGTATGAAATGCATATTAACAAAAAAAATTGTTTAAGCTTTTGCTTCTCAACCCCTTAGTTAGACTAAAAACATTACCAAGCACGAAATAAAATAACTGAAAATTAATTAGTATATAATCAGGTATGTGATGAAAAACGATTTAGACACAAAAACGATTTGAAAACGATAAAAGATATGAATATATTTGCTATAGTCCTTTTGTCAATAATTTCCAAATTTGTTTTTAATAGTTTTCTGAATCTTTTCTGTTAAATTTCTTCTCACAGTTCTCTTATATTGATTATATTTTATCTTCTCGTGCACTTTTGAAAAGTCACTAGTTTGAGTTTGGCTCGAAGCTAATTGTCAAAATCGGTCGGAATTCGGAATTCATCACACCTTTTCAAAACAATCGTATTGCAATCATTTTGAAAAGGATCGTTTTCCATCATTTACCTGAATGTTAATTAATTTCAGTTTGTTTATTTTGAGGATAGGAATTTTTTTAACGATTTACATTATAAAATTTTCTGCGTTTCCTGAAAAATAATACAAAATTAGTCTATTTAATTTAATCCTCTATGAAAAATTCAGAATTTTGCAGCGAAGCGTATCGTACAAATTGGACGACCATGGTTGCGAACCTAAAACACGAATTTTTTACATTCAATAGTTGGACATTTTAGGGACGATATGACTATCGATATGTAAAAAATTTTCATCGAATCTTTTAGCATTTTTTTGCTAATACAGCTAGATACATATTGTAAGTAAATTCCCTTAATTTCTTTTGATCCGAAAGTGATAACAGCTATTATTTCTCTGAACATCCTATACCAACATCAATTTCAGCCTAGTGTCTGCACACACATTTGCATTCAATGAAATGATATTCATCAATTCAAACACTATCTTAAAATAATCGAAATATATGTAAGTGAAAAAAAATTAATGTTTATTAAAAGTGCTTATAATGAAAAATCCCCAAATCCCTCCCCACGAAAATCTGTCCCCAAATAGAAGTTGAAATCCCCAATTTGGGGACAAATCCCCTAATCTGGCTACACTGGACGTATACGACAACAGAACATTAGTTCTTATGAGACGACACGCCAAATTTGTTTTTGATGTGCGTTATAATCATACGAGTGTGTTTGACGTATAAGACAAAAACGTTTCGTCGTATTTGGTGTGTTTTTAGGCTAATTCATTTCTCTTTGTGGCCACCCTGGAGATAATATTAGATAATGTGTATAGTACATTTTAGCTAATAGGGAGTAGTTACAACATGGTCCCATACAATGCAGTCATGAACCATGCCATTTGCATACAAGAGTTTGTAGTTAACCGACAAGTGTTTTAGTGGTAACAATTGCATATAGAGGTTCACCGAATAGTGAGTAGTTATGAGACTCCTATGCAATGTCAAGCTGCGTTATATGGTCCAGCCTTAGTACATCGTAATAGTAAATCGATCATGTTTTCTGCATGCATATGTGTTACCTTCGGTCCAGTCCAAGTCCTCTACGGTGTATACTTTGCATGTGTGTATGGACTAGTTGCGTTATCTGCAGGGCAGAATCGTTTTATAGAATGTGTTGGTGTGTGTGCGAGTTAAATGCGATACGATCAGGGCTGCCAGATGATAAAATATAAGAAAATCGTCTTTTTTAGACTTTAAAAATCTAAAAGAAAGTCTAATATTGTTTAAAGATCGCGAAAAATTCAAAGAAGCTGAAAACTTGCAAAAATTCGCTTCAAAAAAAGGAGGAGGATAGTCTGTACCAGAGCCACCTGATTGTCGTGTCACGAACACGCACGACTCAACACGAAGTCTTCGTGACAGAAAATCTGATTTCGATCGTATTCGGGTCGTGTCGTGTTGAAAATACTTGACACGAGAAAACTCGAAACGATATTAAGATTAAACTGTTTCTCAACAAAAAAATGTCAAAAAAATACAAATAGAACATGAAACGTTAAAATAGAAGAAACATATGTATGGCTTTGAATATAAAAAACGTTTTAGTTTTGTTTTTAGATATAATTTCGTGCGTGTTTCGTACGAGTTAGACATCCGGGATTCGTGTTCGGGTCGTGTCATGTTAGAAACTTTCGACACGCGCCCATCTCTAGTCTGTACCTTACTTCCAGAGTTGTGGAAAATAGGCATTTCAAATAAATACAAATAGTTTTCTAATTTTCTATTTCAAATAAAAAATCGATTTATAATAAGTATTCGAAATAAGAAACAAACTAAAAATACGTATAGTCTTAGTCATATATATTTACACATTTAAAAATTTAAGTAAGCTATGAAATAAAACAAAATTTCCCGACTTCACTGTTAAAAGTTAACGTGGACTCTAACGGCAAGTTTTGTATGCCGAACTTGCCGTTAAAGTCCACAAGAACATTTATTCATACATTGTCAAAAGGGCCGTACATTTGACATTTGATTAAAATTTTAAAATATTTGTAACAAGCAATACATTTGTGGCTTGGTGCTATAAGAGCTAATGTCAATATTTAGCTGTTTTGAGTTAATCACTGCATTAGGTTTCTGTTCTAACTCTCTTTTATTTTGCTAAAAAAAACCAATGTCTAATGTAACCCAGAACAGGTTCATAAGTGTTTTGCTAGCAATGTTACAATGAACTCGTATAGAAAACTTAAACTTCAATTGCCTTTTTCTCAAAAATGAACATTTTGACATTGACCCTTTTAGAACCAAACCACAGACATAACACATACTACAATAAACACATTTCTATTTAAAAATATATGAATATACTTAAAATGTCCTGAAATAGTAATAAAACAAGACAAACTCAAGCTCTAAATGTCCTTAAAAAACCACCAAAATAAAAACCAAAAGCTAAATTTTAATTTTATTTTTTATTTTAATTAAAAACTTTTTTCCCTGTAACGCCTTGTGCGTGGTGGTATTTTTTTTGTGGGAATTTTTGTGATACGCAAGCATATGTTTGCGTAGACTAGTTACTTGCCAAAAATTCTCATTTTATGGTGTAGCATTGAAAATTTAGATGAAAACTAAAAAAATAGGGTATGTAATGTGAATAAAAAAGCGCGATATTTCGATAACGAGAGCTGACTGAAAAAAACTGGTATAACATAGTCTGGTATAAAAAAGTCTGTTCCGCTGTATAATCAAATGGAAAATTAGAATATATATTTTGTATTTTCTATCTATGACCTTCTCCGAGAAAAGGGACCTAGTGTGTGAAGATGAAGTTTTGAAAAAAACGCATTTAAAGTTTCATACACCCTTTTAGGTACCAGAATCCACTCTTAAGTCCAAACCCGTTTTTTGACACACTAGGTCCCTTTTCTCGGAGAAGGTCACATCTGTATTTCAAATAATAGTATTTCAACTAATTCACAACTCTGCTTGCTTGCTTTGTGTGTGCCTTAATGATAATAAAGAACCTATATGAAGCAAATTACTGGAGAAAGTAGGAGGCAAATGTACCAAACTAATTTTTTTTCCAACAATATGTTACAAGATAAGAGATTGTTTTAATTTAATAAAATGCTATTGTTTATTTTATAAAATAGTTGATGGCCAGTTTTTCCAAAAATCGACGATTTTAACGAATTTATTTAAAAAGTTTGACGATTTTAGGAAAAAATACCTGGCAGCACTGTCAGCTTCACTGGCTTATTTTCAGTTTCGTTTTGTGTGTACCCAGGAAACAATTTTGGCCGACATGTCTAACATCAGAAAAGAATCTAAGACTTTACCAGACAATCAGCCGAGTTGTCTAAACTTCCCTCAGACATTTGGCGGAGCAGTAGGCAGTTTTCTGGTACGATATTTCTGTATTTAACAGAGTAGTCTTCACATTTTCTGATCTACGTCTTCGACTTTTAGCAGTCACTTCTGCACATTGTCTGATTTTAGTTTTCGTTACAATTCTCATTTATCTCTGGAGTTTATAGCACAAATATTTGACTTTTTAAACTTATAAAATATGGGTAAATGTTTTCTGATGAGCTGCCATAAGCAGCACAACAATGCATGGAGAATTTTAAACGACATATCTGATAAATTTCTAATTTTAGCCCCGACTTTTCTCTGATATTAATACGCCAGGACGTAAAACGCATCAAATAAATAGGAAAAATTTCTGATTGTCAGACATTTTTCCGACATTTGCAAGACATGTCGAAAATTTCTTTAGAATTTCCCTTCCAAATTCGTCGGAATTCGTACAGAATTCTGTTAGACCTTGTATAGTTTTTAAAATTTCCTCAGACAAAGAGATCCGGTTTCTTGTCAACCACTCATGTGATTTTCGGTACGTTTTCTGACCGACATCGGATACGAATTCAGCATCTTGTGCAGACTTTCTGACCGACTTCGGACCGAAATCGGCAAAAATTTTTTGCTGGCTGCATAAGTAGATTTCAAAACATATGCATAATAGCGCATTTACACCAGAGCGAAATCTACTGCTTACGAGATTTTGAGCTAAATCTATTTGCTTTTTACTAGATTTCTCATACAAAACGAAATCTAGTACGCCACTAGATTTTGACAAAATCTGCTAAAATCTAGTAGTACTTAGTTATACAACCGTGGTTTTGCTTTTATAGTACTAAAAATTACTACGCTGCTGGAGAATATGTACTTTATAAGGTGTGCGCAGTAGTTGTTTTGCATTTGACGGATCTTTTTTTCTATGCAATTTAACATTTCAAAATAAAAAAGGTCAAGCAACTATCTCTGGTATGGAAACGAAATCTTGATAATTGTCAAAAAAGCCTTGCGTAAACGGCATTGATTTCGACACAGGTTTCAATTGAAATCTACCAGATTTCGCTCTGGTGTAAATGTAGTATAAATTAATCATGTTTTTGTTTGTTTATCTCAAAGGAACATATATGGCTGCCACTACACAGAAAAAAGTATTGCCCAATTTTTTACAATGAACTCAGTAATAAATTAGTTTCTAAATAATTTTTTGTTAAATAAGTAAATGTTTTATTTTGACAATTTTTCTGTAATTTGAAAAAAGTACTGCCAACACATTTGATAGCCAAATAGTAAAAATTATTATATATTAAATGCATATAAAAAATATGTGATTTTGTTTTATGTTTGAAAAACTTTTAGTTTTTTAGAGTACGCAACACTTGCACTGAGAAAAATTTGAACTTTCTGGTTTTATTCTCTTGCTAAACAAACTCCAGCCAACGTTACCGTTCGTCGACTAAAGTCGCATTTTGCCACCTTTTTGACGGCCAGAGAGCTTTTGTGCGACTTTTTCAAACTCATCTTATATTGCGAATTTTGTAATTTTTTGCGATATTTTACCCTTTTTTGGAGTTAACTAAAAAAAATAGTTCCGTCTTGCATACATTTTCGGAAACTGTGCAAAATTTTCAATCCCAGGAATTTATTGCGAGAATTTTATATTTTTAATAAAATCAAGAACTTATTCCCAAGTGCTTAATCAGTTTTGTAGTTTTGTCTTCAGAATAGTTATATAATGATAAATTGGTAAAATCGATTTATTAGAAGCAAGTGAACACTCTACTCTAATGGTATTGATATTCTACAAGAAAAAACTTGCAGACAATTTTATATACTACAAAAAGTAATATTAACCCTACGTCTTCACAAGCCATCGACTTGAACATAACATGAACATGACGCCGGCAGAGCAACTGCAAAAAATTCATCAACTTCTTTGTTGTGGAGAATACGTGCGATATCCATGTTCTGCCTTATCAATGTATTTGGCGGTAGTGCAATAGAAATGGAATATTTAACGATTTCTTTCTGTCCCTTTTCTTTCTATTAAAAATGGTGGTTGACGGCGAATCTCATGGCGAACATTGATGCTCTGCCATATGTTCGGGCATCGATGTCAGAGCATGGACGAAACATGGACATGAGCGGTCTACATTACCCATATGCGATGTCTGACATGATGTTCATACCAAATTCATGGCTAATGTAGACCCCAGGTAATGAAGTTCCTAAATAAAATACTATGGAAACATAGAGTTCAATTAAAAAAATAATTAAAACTTCTCTGGCCAACAGGTGAAAACAAAAGTACATCTGCTAAAAAAATTTTGAAAATCTATCACTTTTAAAATTACCGATTACAAATTGAGGTCAACTTTTGGACTGAAGCAACGGAAAGTGTTGTTTTGTTATTTGGGGCGATGAATTCGAATTAACACTCGGTTCCTTCAAATTATTTCTTGTTTTCGAGATATACCGTTATGTCAAAAAGGAAGCAGTTGCACGACAAATATTAACTGGAGAACGGTTTGTCCTATTCAGTTAAATAAAGAATCCGAAACTTGGCAACAACATTATCTTTAATCCATGAAAACTAGCAAAGTTTACTTTGCAAAGTTTTAATTCAGCCGGTAGAAAGACGAAGAGATGAAGTATTCCCCTTTCTGTCTTTCTATCGGCTGAACTAAAGCCTTGCAAAGAAGACTTTGCTAATGCGAAATCGACATTGTTTTTTAATCAGCTCAGTAGTTTCAAAGATATGGTGGAAATCGTGGCAAACAATTTTTTAATTTTTTGTTTTAAAGAAATTCATAAAAATTAACAAATTACAAAAATTCTATTATTTTTCTATAAGCATATAGGGAAATATGTTCCAAACAAATCGAGCCATATTTCATTAAACTCAAACAACAACTTTTGATTTTATTCACAATTAAGTGAGGGAACTCAATCGATTAAAATCGCGATTTTAACTTCTGCTGTAAAGCTCGGTGACATCATAAAAAACAACGTTGCTACTACCACTTGTACTGTTTTCTAACCTCTGTAAAATTTTAAGAACTTTAGTTACATGGGTTTTCGTTTTATATAATGCTTAGTTTAAACGCTTTGTATAATAACCCAGCAAAAACAATATCCGTCTACCGGAAGCAGGTTTTTAAGGGAGAGATTTCGGTACTCTCCCTTACAAACCTGCTTCGGTATTACATGATTTTTGTATGGGATGTCCCAATTGGTAGGTCTGGAGGTATGAGCTTCTTTCTGCGCATCTTAGATGCATTAACCTCATATCTTTTTTATATGTTTAAAATTAAAAAATTTTTGCTCTTTATATCACAATTTCACCTACACTTGGAAACATTTTTTATTTGAAATTCTTTTGTGTTGTTTTTATATTTATTTATGTATTAAGTAGTACAAACACAATTGGAAACTATATTACACTATAATTTACTTTTATTAAATATATTTGCTCGCGTATTGAATCAGGAATCGATCCCACGATCTCCGCATGGTAGGCTAGAACACTAACTACTAAGCTACCGAGGCACCATTTATTTTCATAAACAATTCGATGGAAGAATAAAAAATCAAATACGAAGTAAAAATAACACTCGAGAGGGGAAGCACTATAAAAAAGTTTGAGTTGAAAAGAAAAACTTCGGGCTAAAAAAATATGAAAAACATAAATAGCTGTTCACCTTCCCCGTGTGTGCGTTAAATTTCTGCATTCGCTTACGTTATTGCAGCCTCGTCAGGCAGAGGAGATGCCCTGTGTGCTTTTGCGCATCTCCGAAGCCCTTCTATTTAATCTTACTGCATCCTTGTACCAAATTTATTTTTGCCCGGAATTTTGTGTTTGGTTTGAATTGTTAGTTTATTTTTGTTTTTATTTATGTTTTCCACAAATAAAAACCTTAATAAAATACGTACGACTTTTCTTTTATTGAAACGACTTTTTGAGCGACTTTATTTTTGTAAAACGACCTTTTGTGCGACCTTCTGAAAATTTCTAACGGTTGCCCTGACCCCAGCGGGAAAAGGTAATGAATAGTAAACGAGAGAGTCATGCAGAAAATGTATAACATTTCATACCAGAATTCATTATTGTTAACATGTCCTGGGAAAGTAATGAATTATTTTAATGTGTCCCGCGAATGAATTCTATAATACATTTTGTCAATTCGTAATATAATAATATACAAATATGTGTGTAAGAACAAACGAGGAACACACGAACAGTTGTTACGAACAGGAACATCTTCGTAAGATGTGGTAAAGTACGTGGTAATGAATATGCGATTTTTGTGTGTGATCAAATTACCTTCTCGCTTCCAAGTGAATGCATCGTTTCGCTTCTTAAAATAATACGTTATATCTTTCATTATATATGTAGTTAATGACTACTTTTCCCGCTGGTACAAACCAAATACATAATATGTACATACTTAACACCAAGCAGTATACTTAACAAGAAACACGTACATACATACATATATATATATATATATATATATATATATATATATATATATATATATATATATATATATATATATATATATATATATATATATATATATATATATATATATATATATATATATATATATATATATATATATATATATATATATATATATATACATATATATATATATATATATATATATATATATATATATATATATATATATATATATATATATATATATATATATATATATATATATATATATATATATATATATATATATATATATATATATATATATATATATATATATATATATATATATATATATATATATATATATATATATATATATATATATATATATATATATATATATATATATATATATATATATATATATATATATATATATATATATATATATATATATATATATATATATATATATATATATATATATATATATATATATATATATATATATATATATATATATATATATATATATATATATATATATATATATATATATATATATATATATATATATATATATATATATATATATATATATATATATATATATATATATATATATATATATATATATATATATATATATATATATATATATATATATATATATATATATATATATATATATATTATA
>OY101449.1:60676913-60828873 GCA_956483635.1 Panzeria rudis
TATATATATATATATATATATATATATATATATATATATATATATATATATATATATATATATATATATATATATATATATATATAATATATATATATATATATATATATATATATATATATATATATAATATATATATATATATATATATATATATATATATATATATATATATATATATAATATATATATATATATATATATATATATATATATATATATATATATATATATATATATATATAAATATATATATTATATATATATATATATATATATATATATATATATATATATATATATATATATATATAACGAGTGATTTTTTTGCTATTATCTTTTTGGCAACACTAGTTTTGACAGCTCACGCACGTTTTGTATCTTGTGTCACTGTCAAACATCTTCAGTTTGGTCTATAATTTAATCATGAATCGTCTTACAAACGAACAACGCTTGCAAATTATTGAATTTTATTACCAAAATGCGTGCTCTGTTAAGAAAGTTCATCGCGCGCTTCTTCCATTTTATGGTCAGTTTAATCGACCTACTGAGGCTTCTATTCGGGCTATTGTAAAAAAATTTCGCACCAAATTTACATTGTTGGACATTAAACCACCAACACGTTTACGTAGAGTGCGAACTGAAGAAAATATCGCAGCCGTATCGGCCAGTGTTGGTGATGACCGTGAATTATCGATTCGGCGCCGTTCGCAGCAATTGGGCCTCTGTTACTCCACTACGTGGAAAATTTTGCGGAAGGATTTGGGTGTGAAGCCTTATAAGATACAGCTGGTGCAAGAATTGAAGCCAAACGACCTACCACAACGCCAAATTTTTGGTGAATGGGCTCTTGAAAAGTTAGATGAAGATCCACTTTTTTATCGAAGAATTGTGTTCAGCGACGAGGCTCATTTCTGGTTGAATGGATACGTGAACAAGCAAAACTGCCGTATTTAGAGTGAAGAGCAGCCAGAAGCATTGCAAGAGCTACCAATGCATCCACAAAAAACAACCGTTTGGTGCGGATTATGGGCTGGCGGCATCATTGGGCCGTATTTCTTCAAAGATAATGCGAATCACAACGTTACTGTGAATGGTGAGCGCTACCGTGCGATGATAACAAACTTTTTTCTGCCCAAAATGGAAGAGCTTGACTTGCATGACATGTGGTTTCAACAAGACGGTGCCACATGCCACACAGCACGCGAAACAATGGACCAATTGAGAGGCGAGTTCGGTGAACAGTTTATTTCACGCTTGGGACCAGTCAATTGGCCGCCCAGATCGTGCGATTTAACGCCTCTAGACTATTTTTTGTGGGGCTATGTTAAGGCTAATGTCTATAGCGACAAGCCCGCTTCGATTGACGCACTGGAAGCCAACATTGCCAACATTATTCGTGAGATACCGGCCGAAACGTTGGAAAGAGTATGCCAAAATTGGACTAAGCGGATGGACCATTTGAGGCGCAGCCGCGGCCAACATTTGCATGAAATAATCTTCAAACATTAAATTATATCGACCCAACTATCGATCCAAATAAATATTTCATGCATTTTTCTGAATTTTATGTGTTTTTTTTTTTTACTTTCCGATAGTTCTTATAAAATCACCCATTATATATATATATATATATATATATATATATATATATATATATATATATATATATATATATATATAATATATATATATATATATATATATATATATATATATATATATATATATATATATATATATATATATATATATATATATATATATATAATATATATATATATATATATATATATATATATATATATATATATATTATATATATATATATATATATATAATATATATATATATATATATATATATATATATAATATATATATATATATATATATATATATATATATATATATATATATATATATATATATATATATATATATATAATATATATATATATATATATATATATATATATATATATATATATATATATATATATATATATATATATATATATATATATATATATATATATATATATATATATATATATATATATATATATATATATATATATATATATATATATATATATATATATATATATATATATATATATATATATATATATATATATATATATATATATATATATATATATATATATATATATATATATATATATATATATATATATATATATATATATATATATATATATATATAAATGGGAATGAAAATCAGTACTGCCAACTGTCATTTACTTTGTGGCTGCAACATCCCGCCCACCGTGAATGTCCCGCGAAAATTCACTACATACGTCCAGCACGGCGAGCTTAGAGACAGGTCGGCGCAAAGTTCCACTTGATGTGCGTACCTCAACTATACGTGTTGTTCCATCCTTGGCTGTAAGCTTCCGGGTAAGGATACCTCGCCTCCACTGACTTCTTGGCTGATTTTCATCACAGATAATGACTAAGTCATTAACTTCGATAGGTTTTTGTTGTGCAAACCACTTGGTTCGTTTCGTTAGTGTTGGCAGGTACTCGCGTATCCACCGCCGCCAAAACTGGTTTCTAAGTTGCTGGCTAATTCTGTATTGTTTACGACTGCAAATCGGGCCGTCAACATAAGGCGTCTGGGTAGAATTTGTAGTACCCAAGAGGAAGTGATTAGGCGTCAACGGTTCGGGGCTCTCAGGCGTGACAGGGAGATGCGTGAGTGGACGACTATTCAGTATGTTTTCGGCTTCTATTAATAGACTTCTTAATGTTTCGACTTGCGGAGCAGTTTCCTTTAGGGTGACGGCTTAAACCCTCTTTATTGACCGTACGAGCCTCTCCCAGCAACCTCCACTGCTAGGGTTTGCAGGACAATTAAAATCCCATGTAATGTTTCTGGTAGCTAGTTCACTTTCAATGTAGTTGTGGTCGAACAGATCCTTCACTCGTTTTAATTCCCCTTCTGCGCCCACGAAGTTTGTACCCATGTCTGATCGTATTTTAATTGGAACTCCTCTTCGATTGACGAAATTGCGGATACACAGGATGCAGGAGTCGGTTGAGAGGTCAGTGGCTATCTCAATGTGAACAGCCCTAATCGTTAAGCATGTGAAAAGAGCCGCCCATCGTTTTTTCTCTTCTTCATCCAATAGTGACGTACATTGGACCAAAATAGTCCAGCCCTGTATAAGTAAAGGGTCTGACGTATGGCTGAAGGCGGTCAATTGGCAGTTGTCCCATGATTGGAGGTCTCGGCTTGGCACGACTATTTTTACATTGTTGGCACCTTGACCTTGCCCGTTTAACTGCTGCACGTAAATGCGGTATCCAAACTTCCTTCTGATTTCAATTACCACAAGGTCATCATTTTGATGGAATAACTTATCATGATACCACATTACTATTAGCTCGGATACGACATGTCGATTCGGCAAGATTATGGGGTGCTTCGTTGATTCAGGTAAATATGTCGCATAATCGACTCTGCCATAAACGCATATAAGTCCATCACCATTAAGTTGTGGGCTAAGTGTGGCTATCATACTATCTTTTGATACCATACCTTTTGACCTTATCTCGTCTACCTCCTTGCCATATACTTCACGTTAAATCCACTGACATATTTTTACCTCCGCCTTTTGGAGTTCGCTCGTTGTTAGGCCATAAACTTGTTCGCGGCAAACTCTTCTTCGGCACAAATTGCCAAACCGGATAATCCATGCTATAGTCCTCTTTAGTCGTAAATAACTCGTAAATCGGTTAAACTCAATAAAACATGTTTCGATGGATATCATACAAAATTTTCGACTTTCCTCTTTCGTTGTAGTGTTACGCAAGCATATTGGTAGCGGCCAAGTTTTTTCGTCGTCGCACAAAAATGAAGGATCTCGTAGCCAAATGTTATCAGGACTGTAAATCACGGGGTAATTTGCTCTTGTCGCGATGTCGGCAGGGTTCAAATTTGTTGTTATCCAACGCCACTCTTCGAGGTTCGTAGATTCGAGAATTTTTCCAACTCTATGCATCACAAAGGCCTTGTATTGACGGTGATCGGATTTAATCCAGCTTATTACCGTTTTAGAGTCGGTCCATAAAATTGTTCTTGACGGCTTAATTCGATGACACTCAATAATCATATTCTTCAATCTGGTATCCAAGACTGCTGCCAGTAGCTCCAGGCGTGGAACCGATAAAACCTTAAGCGGCGCACATTTTGTCTTTCCTGCTACAAAGCAAACATGAACCTCGTTATTTGTTACTAATCGCCAATAGGCGACGGATGCGAATGCTGTTTCGCTGGCATCATTAAATACATGTAGCTCAATTGATGTTTCTGGATGCAAAAATTGAGGGTTATAACATCTGGGCAGACGACATTGTTTTGCGAGGTGTAAGCCTTGAACCCACTGCATATGCCGCAGATGTATACTTACAGGAATTTCTTCATCCCATTTCACACCGGTTCGCCACAATTCTTGTAGCAGTATTTTACCGTATATCAATAAATTAGCTAGCATACCGAAAGGGTCGTATACTGACATCACCAAACACAACAATTCCCGCTTTGTTGGGCATTTTGTCCCAGATATAATTGCCGGGTTAACACGATTCATGTGCAATTTAAATATAAATTCATCTTTATCATTTCTCCAAAAAATACCAAGGACCTTTTCAACATTATCAAGGCTGTTCATATTAACATTGGTAAAACAGTTGTTATTATCGCCATTCAATTTCTTCTGAACGTCTAAGGAGTTGGAAACAAACCCCCTTAGCTGAAAGGCTGCCTTAGCATGTGTATCTCTTACGGCTGTGGAAATCCTTAGAGCATCCTCTTCGTTCCGAAAACTGCATACCATATCATCTACATAATGGTTATTTAAGATGGCATCCACCACATCTCTTTAGCGTTTTCAACTGCATTCAAGTTTTTGACGTATTGTGCACTACAAGGGGAGCAAGTTGCCCCAAGTATCATAGAAATCATACCATATGTCTCCACAGGCTCGTCTTGATTAAATCTCCATAGGAATCGTTGTGAATCTTGATCGGCTTCACGTATGCGAACCTGCAAGAACATCTCCTTTATATCCGCTCACACCGCTATATTCCCCTCTCTAAATTGATAAAGTATTCTTAGCAACGACTGGTTTTCATCCGACCCCTTAAGGAGTACAGAATTTAATGACACACCATTCACAGCTGCTGCTGCATCGAACACCAATCTAATTTTTCCAGGTTTGTTGATATTGTAAACGGCAAAGTGTGGCAAGTACCATGTGCGCAAAGACTTCTTAGCACTTTCCTCAGATGACAGCCTTATAGCATAACCCTTTGTTATATAATTAGCCATACACTCTTTATAGGCTCTGGAAAATTCTTGATCTTTTTTCATTTTATTTTCTATTGAGTATAAACGATTTAACGCCAAGCCAAAGCTGTCAGGTAGTCTTGTATTCTCTGATTTCGATAACAAACCAGTTTCATAATAATTACCAACTCTTTTAGTGGTAGTTTCCAGAATTTGCTTCGAACGTTTTATACCTTCAGATTCAAGTGGTTGTTTTGGCATGGTAACGCCAAAATTCTCTGTTGTAAAATAATCAGCTACCAACTTGTCTATACGTTCTTCTTTTTCAACACGAGTGTGAAGTATAACGGAAATAAGGCTCGACGATTTGATATTTGGACCCTCAGGTTTGCCATATATGACCCAGCCCAATGGTGTGTTGGCGGCAATAACACACTGATTAATCTGTATACTTTTTAAGTTGGGCGTCAGGTGACAGTTATCTAACCCTATTAATACCAGGGGAATGGCTTCAGTGTATTCTACAAGTGGGAGACCCTTTATATGGTGGAATTTATCATGCAGCTCACTTGGTTAACAGATTGTGTTGGTAATTCCAGCTCCGGTACACTACGAGCACTGAGTTGGCACCACTTTTTATTTTTTGAAATGCCTCTAATTTTGACCTGGATAGACATTGATGATACTGTTGTAGGCTCACCTTCAAACCAACGTAACGTAAGGGGTTCCTTTTTACACTTGCAGCCCATTTGATGCACAATAGACTCATGAACTATAGTTGACGACGATCCCTCATCCAAAAAGGCGTGTGTTTTCACAATATTACCATTCGGTCCACATAGTTCAATTGGCACAATTTTGTAAAGCAGTTTCGTAGTCCTTGGCAAAAATGGTTTCTGTCTTATCATATTTACCTTGAGTTGTTGCACGACTGATTCCTGATGTAATTTTATATTGTGAACCTTCTTGCAGCCGTTCATACTGCATGCACGTTTTCGTCGGCATTGTGTTAGAGAGTGTCCCTTACGTAAGCATGAAAAACAAAGGCGATTGCTTTTTACAAAATTCCATCGTTCGTTTACCGATAATGCTAAGAATTGTTCACACTAAGATAGGAAGTGCGAATTTTTACATTTTACACAACTCATCTTATTAACATCTTCTTCAGAAACTTCTCCTACCTGGAGCATTGGTCTTGTATTAGCTCGTAGCTGACCGGCGTTAGTTTTTATATTTACAACAGTTGACGTTGGCGGGTAATTTGGCGTGACCTTGGCAATAATTCTTGCTATGTGATTTATCCAGGTGTTGAAATGTTCCAGTGTGGGATACGGATTGATTGATGATAAATAAGAAGCCCATTCTATACGCTTAGTCATTGGCATCTTTGTGATAAGCACTTCCATCAACGTAGGATTACTCAAATGTTGTATGGCGTTACAACCTTTAAAAAATGTTGTTAAATTTTGCACCCTAGTAGCGAATGGCACCAATTTTTCCAAATGATTTTCATGTATTGCGACAATTTCGCGCACCATTTGTAATTGGCTTTTAATTAAAAGTTCAGGTCGACCATATTTGAACTCAAGCTGCTCAATGACTTGTGAAACGTTGCGTGGATTTATAAGCAAGCACTCTACATCTTCCCTGGCCGATCCCTTTAAGCATCGTTGCAACCGAAAGGTATTTTCCAAATCAGTATAACCATACGCATTTGTAGATTCGACAAACGCTGTTATGAAAACAGGCCATTGCTCTGGACAACCGCTGAATTCTGGTAATTCATATAACTTTCGCGCAGCTGCGTATGTATTATTGCCACACCGTGTGCACGCATTCGAATACGAGGGTGGATATATTGGCCGTGTTGTTGCATAGGATGAATATGACAACTCTGTATTAGTATAAATATTAGCCATTGGCTCGTATGTATATGTACTAGGCGCTGTTATTGTATTTAAATTCGGCGTATAATTTATATTTGATGCCGTGGCGGCGACTGGCGGGTAAAACAGAATATGTTGTGGATGGCTAGGTGGTACTGTAGGTTGTGACACTATTGGCGTGGTAATTACCGAGGCAATTGGCTGTTGTTGAAGGATATAAACGACATCTGTAGCATTTGGTATTACATGTGGCATACTATGATTAGTCGTTACGTTGTTATATGCCGTGGCAGTAAACCCTGTTGCTCTCTGAGCAATAGATGTTGCATCTTCTTCACTGGGGGCGGCGCTGTCGTTAATGCATTATTTGCCAACAATTTTTCCTGTAGTTGCAACCTCTTTGTTTCGCTCTGCAGCAATTTCTGCATGGTGCGCTGATTATTGTACTCTAAGACCTTTAATCTCTCGACAATTGTGTTGTCTGCGCTGGAACCACTCGAACCAGTATGCCCAATATCACTTACCTTAGGTGTTGACGAACCAGACATGTTATAATAAAATCCTCTAAATGTTTTGGAAGCTGTCCTTTTGTTGATCGGTTACTCCGATTCGGCATAGTCAGTAACACGACTATATTTTAACAGATGACGCTCACTTTTGCTTTGTTATTCTGCTAACAAACGATATTCACAACCCAAACTGAAAAGTCCAATGAAATCCAACCAGGCGACAAAGAATTGAAATAAAATTTTGTTCCGCTTAGGAAACAAATATTTTGACGACAGAAGAAATGAACATTCAATAAATACTCCAGACAAGACAATGAGTTAAGGTGATGCAATTTGTAAGGCAATGCAAGGTTTAGCAAAGCAATGCAAAGGAAAGTTTATTTCGCTATAATTAAAATAATAATTATAATACAGCATATAATAATAAATAATAAAATATTCACATTCTGTATATCCAATCCAATGTAAATTCAAAGATTCCACAAGTACTAATTATCTCAAGTTTAGTGACAATGAACAATACAAATATTACAAAGTATAGTGACTGTGCTTTCGACATGAACAAACAAGACTTCGAAAATAAGTAAGCAGAAATTGTTAGATTCAAATATAACACAGTCGTTAAATAAGTATCAAAAATTAGAGCAAAAATGGGAATGAAAATCAGTACTGCCAACTGTCATTTACTTTGTGGCTGCAACATAAATGCTTGTAATGAAATCCTTTTCTTTTTTTTTGACATTCCTTACAAATTTAGCGATTTTTAATAAATTTGTTCGCGAATTTTCGCGATAAAAGTGAATTTTTCGGCAGCTCTTGGCTTTTTACAGTTTTACCGATTTTTAATAAATATTAGATTTTGCTATTTCCTAGATGTTAGCCAGTTTTTGCAAATTTTCTCAGCTTTTTCCAAATGTTTTCATTCCTTAAATTTTTATCGATTTTTTTTATAAATTCTAAATTTTTTTTTGCAATTATAAAATATTTCGCGAACTATCGCAACTTTGTAAGCTCTTTTCGAATTTTGCATATACATGTACAAATTGTGCATATGTATGAGATTGTTTTTGATTCTTGGTCGTTTATGCCAGGCCATTTTTCAGATTTTTTTTCCCGTTTTCATTTCGTTTTTCGAATCGAGATTTTCAGAATCACTCAAAATCGAACCATGTTTAATTCATAAAATTATCCAGAATTTGAACTATTGTTTATATGTGATTTATTCTTTTAAACGGCCACTTTTTTTCAAAAGAAATATAGTGCGAGCAATTTTGCATAATGATAATCAGGGACAGGGACTTCATGCACTAAAAAAAGGTATTTTAGTCACCTAAAATATGGCATAAAAAACGCGAAATATACACTAAAAACCATAAAAATATGCATTTAGTTTTTACATTTTATTGAAACAAAAACATAACATTTTAATTTACTCTCATTAGGCACGTTTTTCCACTAGCAGTCGCGTGGAAAATTAGTCGGCGCAGTCGCCGGCAATAGCTGGTTTCGTTTATGTTTATGTATTTGAACAATTTCACTTTCTGTGTGCGTTGGAATTTGTTTTCACTTTAATTCAAAATGAAGGTAATTGAAAATGAGGGGTTTATTTACTTTATTAACAAGTTGAATAATTTAAAAACAAACTGGAAAACGTGTACCGATCTTGTTTAATATATCAATTTTAGTATTTAAATACATTTTATCGTCTATATGCTTTTAAATTTTTTATTTTCGATAATTTTTAAGCTCTGTTTTACAAAAGAGTCTGAGTAATTTACAACTGTAAAAACATAATTTATGATTAAATAAACATTAATAATTAAATAATATTTTGTTATATTTCGATGATATAAAAACAAATATTTAAAAAAACTCAACATTAAATTTTTTTGCAAGTGGGTCATTTTTACTGCCACTTTTAATAACACCGTCGTCGATTCGGCGAAGTATAACCTTTACGCCATAAAATTAAGTATGACTTTCTAGGGTTAAAAAGCTTTTATACATTGAAAAAGACCTTTCAACATCTACGGATGTGATCGGCGCATATTTAAATAACTCTAATTCTCTAATGGAATATATTTCTTTAACGGAAAATCACAAGGTATTGAAGCAAAAACACCAGTTTTGTTTCTTGAAATCCATTATTTTTTTTAATAACGGCATCTAGTTTGCTCCGAATTTTTACACTAATTGTGCATTGAACCGCATTAATTTTATTTATTACTTCGTCAATTATTTGGATTTGGCTGCGTAATGAATTAAATTGTTGAAGCTTATCAAATGTATTAATGAGAAACGCATAATTTGCTTTAACAAATACCAATTAATCTTTAATTGAATTTTTTTAACATTCTTTATTGCTATAGTGTCTTCTTAATTTAAAGCTTCCACAACATTATAATGTCGACAGTCTAATGACAATATGAGGACAGTCTATAGCAGCGATGCCAGAATGAAGATTTTAACTTAATTTTGAAGATTTTTAGTGAAAATAAGATTTGAAGATATTTTTCCCAAAATAAGATTTTTTGAGTTTAGTTGCTTAACACTAATTAGTGTCACACGGCTTCTTTAAATTTGTTAAATAAATTTACCTATGCCAGCTAAACGTTAGATCAATAAAAGAATAAAGTACTGTAGAGAATTGCAATTTGCTAATTTATAAAGTATACTTATTATGTATATAAAAATGTATCATGGCATTTTTAGTAAAAAAAAAACTTAAAAAGTCTAACAAAACGTTTTCCAAATTTAATTGATGACACTGAGGCTCAAAATTTAGATGATGAATTCAGATAGCTCCACCAAACGTTATTGCGGAAGACTTTTGGCACACAATCTCACAATTACTACAGTCTAACAAAACGTTTTCCAAATTTAATTGATGACACTGAGGCTCAAAATTTAGATGATGAATTCAGATAGCTCCACCAAACGTTACTGCGGAAGACTTTTGGCACACAATCTCAAAATTTCTTGTTTTAAAATTTTAAAACTTAAAGTTTTGATATTGAAATGTATGGCAAATTGTTATGATTTTACAAAATAAACAATATAACATTCAGTTAAGTCGGCTCTTTGTTTTGTAAAATGGTATAGAAAGAAGTCAGAAATTTAATACTTTTGGTACTAGAAAATTTTTTCTGCGCTGCAGTTTCATGAAGATTTTGAAGAAGCTTCTTTGAAGTCAATAAAAAGAAAAAAAACCATAAAAGCGGCGACAAAATTTGAAAGTTGCGTTTAAAAAGTCACAAATTATTGCCAAGTTGCATTCACTGAGTCTACAATGTAAAGATTTGAGTTGTTGCAATAATCGATTTTGCGAGGGTTGCAATAACCGAGGGCGAACTGTACGTGTATTTTATGTTATAAATCTACAATGTAACTTACATACATAACTAATATATTATAAGAAATTTATTATTTGACATATTGTCATAATTTTATTTTAAATGAAATTATACTTTCAAAAGCCATTTGAGAATTTTGTATAAGTTTCAAAGCCTACTGTGCTTATTTTTGAAAATCATTTACATATTTGTAAATTCTCAAATGTTTTTTGAAAATCTGTACATAAAATAAGGGGTTTGTAACTGTTCAAAAGTGTGTTTGAAGTCTACTGACAATTTGATAAAGCACCAATGAAATGCATTATACAATGATTAAACACCAGCAAATGAATTTAATTTAAAATAATATTATAGCAATATGTCAAATAATGAATTTCATAAAGGTTTAATTTGAATTTTATTTCTCATTTTGCCTTATAAATACTTTTATTGTTATCCAATGGATTTCTAATTGTATAAAGGTGTAGAAAAATAAAATTATATCGAATGCAAATTATTTGCTGGGTTTTGTATGTTTCAAAGCCAACTGCACTTATTTTTGAAAATCATTTACATATTTGTAAATTCTGAAATGTTTTTTAAAAGTCTGTACATAAGATAATAGGGTTGTGTAACTTTTCAAGTGTGTGTTTGAAGTCTACTGACGATTTGGTAAAGCACCAAGGAAATGCTTATAGACAATGCTTAAGCACCAGGAAATAGGTTTCATCTAATATATTATAATTTTAATATAAGAAACATAATTGAATTTTGGTTTTCGATGTTTACATATAAATTTTTGTGTTTTTATACACATATCACCATAGGTTATGTATAGCAACTTTATTATAATTGGCACTCATGAATTATATTTACATATATTAAGGTGGGTCCACATCTGTAAATATTTGCGCCGAACGCGTTCGCCGCAAATATTTGCGGCGCATTTTAGTTAGCGTAGACGTGTGTGGCGCACAGAAACGACACAAGAATTTTCGTCACATTCAACCCACACGACTTCTTGGTTTCTGACGAACAACGCTAAAAAAATTCTGGTGTGGACGCATTTGTAGAAATAGTGCTAATTTTATTGCTTTATCATTTGCTTGAGCGGATGGACATAAAAATGTTCGTGAATAAATATTTGTGTGATAAATATTTAAAAGCTCGTCCACATCTACAAGTTAAAATTTGTGCCGCAAATATTTTCGGCGAACACGTTTGGCGCAAATAATTTTTGTTGTGGACCCACCTTTACACATAAAAATTTTTTTGAAGATTTTTTTTCTAAAATAAAATTTTTTTTTGAAGAATGAAGATTTTTCCCCGAAAATTTCTGGCACCACTGGTCTATAGCCACGTTCCCCATCTTGTTATCACAGATTGAGGTGGAAGATTTAGATATTTTTCTTTGATACTTTTCTTTGAATACTACTACACGAAATCTTGATGTGATAAGTATTTTTTCCATAAGAAGTCAAAAGATTGATGTCTTCAAATTGATTTCCAGTTTCTTCTGCAACTCTATGCATTGCATGGGACAGACAAGTGACAAGTAAAATACGATTAAATCATATATGGTGCAGCATCAGTCACGTATAATAACATTTGATTTTTATTGAAATTGTCGCCTAAAACCGTAATTGAGTCGTTAAAGACTCTGGCAATCATAGCATAATTTGCTGTTTCTAATTGTCAGTGACGTAGATAACATTTGATTTTTATTGAAATTTTCTCCTAAAAACGCAATTGAGTCGTTAAAGACTCTGGCAATCGTAACATAATTTGCTGTTTCTAATTATGCCACATTATGAGGGAATTTAAGTTTATCTTTCGCTTCGTCTACACCCAATATACCCACAATTGCATTGGCAATAAATCGCGGTTTGATGTCTGTTGTCTCACCGATAGAGACCAATAAATAATTTCATTTTAATAAATGTATAATTTGGTGAAGTTTTGTATCATACAACTTACTCACATACACTTTTCAGACGGATTAGTCTCGTAAGTCTAAGAGCCGACTGCAAATAAATTTTTTATTACTATTTTGAAGTTATGGAATATAGTATAGGGTTTTATGAAATATAAAAAATTAAAATGTTAACGAAAATGCATTAAGCGAATACACAAAAACGAGATCAGAAAACAACCCTTCGCTTTGAATGCTAGACGATAACTCTGTATTGACTAAATAAATAAAATAAAACGGTTGTATTACTACATTTTCTTTTTTAGTTCGCTTTCATATTGCACATCTGTATGAAATTCAACGTAAATATAAGCTTGCCAAAGAGGCGTATGAACAGTTACTTAATGAGAAAGAGCTGACGTTAGATTTAAAAGCAGTTATATATAGGCAACTTGGTAAAGTATTTTTTTACATAATTTTTAAATATAATTTATTGTATTAATCGTAACATGTTTTCAGGATGGATGTATCACTGCTCTGAATATTTTGGAGATAAAAGACAACGAGAATCATACGCAATTTTTTGTTTACAAAAGGCAATTGAAGCAAATCCTAAATCTGGTCAGTCGTTATATTTATTAGGAAGATGTTACGCAGGAATAAATAAAGTCCACGATGCTTTCATAGCTTACAGGAATTCTGTCGAAAAAAGTGAGGGAAATGCTAATACTTGGTGTTCTATAGGGTATATTCCACGACTTACTTTTTATTTACATTTCTTTCATATTATATCTTAATTTTAGTGTTTTATATCAGCAACAAAATCAACCAACAGATGCACTTCAGGCATATATCTGTGCTGTTCAACTTGATAAAAACCACAGGGCCGCTTGGACAAATTTAGGCATATTGTATGAAAGTTGCGGCCAGCCCAAAGACGCTTTTGCTTGTTACTTCAACGCAGTCAAAAGTTCTCAAAAGGTAATATCCGAATAATATGTACTATTAGGGTGATTTTTGTTTGGAACATATTTTTTTGCAGTCCCTACCTGAAATTCTGCTGGATATGCCGAAAGAAAAGTACACTGAATGTTACAGGCCGCGGTATTAATTTTAAGTACTTTACCAAAGTTTGAAAAGATTTTTCCATACAAAGTACACGTAAAAATAATGAGTTTTTCTTAAAAATTGTATAACTCAGCCGCATTTTATGCTATTACATTCTACTTGATCCCGTTTAACTCGGAATAAAATAATCTTGAAAAGTGCCAATAGCCAATTGCAAAAGCGTTGCTTGTACTGCTGAATTGGTACGGGTCACTGAAAGTTATTCTCGTTTTTTTTTTTTCTTGTTGTCTCCGAAATAATCAACTGTATCAAAAATATATAAATGGGAAATTTGTTAGTAACTTAATTTCCTACAAAAATGTTATATAGAGCAAATTGCTTAGATTAATATATCTTGAGATATTAAACTTTAACTTATGCGTAGTATAAATTTTTTACGGTTGATCGAATCAATAAATAAAAAATAAATTATACTAGTCATAAGTTAAAGTCTAATATTTCAAGAAATATTAATCTCAACAATTTGGTCTATATGTATAACATTTTTGTAGGAAATTAAGTCACCAACAAATTTGCTGTTTACATTTCTTACAGTTGATTATTTCGGAGATAACTGCAAAAAAATGTAAATATTTTAAGTACAAATCAACTTCAGTGACCCGTACATACTTAGCAGTACAAGTTACCTTTCGGCGCTATAGCAAGGTTTAAAGTTTGTTTTATTCAGAGTGTGTACAATGTAAAGCTTAAAATGTGGCTGTGTTATAGAAATTTTAAGAACAACACAGTATTTTTACGTGTAATTTGTATGGAAAATTTTTTGTGAAAGTAAAATTAATATTGAGCGCTGTAACTTTAAGGGTACTTTTTGGTCATATCCAACAGAATTTCAGGCGGGGACAATAAATAAAATACTTGAAAAAAATTACCCTAATGTACTACTACTCTGTCAACGATTAATTCGTACGGCTTTAAATCGGCATTTTACTTTGTTATGTTTGAAGTCATATATATATTTCATATAAAAGTCAAACGTTTTTCATTCTTTCTTTTTTAGTTTAAAGATAATTTTGCTGCTTATGAACAAATTTTTTTGTTGGGTTCCAAATTTGTGCTAATGTAATTTTCCTTAGAATAATCGCAGGAAAATTATTAATATAATTTACTCGAATTTAATAAATTATATTTATGGATGGGGAAAAGAAAATTCGAAGACGACAGATACTTTTCTTTTCAAAGTTAATTGGGTATATTATTCACAATTCAAAATTAGATATGTACAAGAGGAAAGCTGCAAGTTGTTCGCACTGAAGGTAGATAACGAATCACTCAAAATCATTTCAGTATTTGAGCCTTTGTGGGCAATCATGATTCAACAACAATAAACTACCCTGATAGAAGAAGAATTTATAGTTTAAAGAAAAATTTCTCCGAAATATGCTACAAAATAAACTACAAAAGATAGAATGAAAAAAGTGTAATATATCGGGACCTCAGTCCAGTTTTGGCCCACAGACAATTTAAAAAAATTGAGTCAAGTATGGGGTATATATATTTTTAACACCTTTTAGAATCCGAAAACTGTTTCGCGAAATTGTTCCTGGTTTCTGAGATATGAAGCATCCATTGTGCTCGATATTATCAATTTTGATAAAATTTTTTGTAAAAAAGATTTATTTTAAATAAAAAAGAAATCAAGTAAAATACCAAGTTTCATCAATGTTAACATTTTATTCCATGTAATTGTATTTTCTAGTAACATTTATACGCTTATTTTCGATAAAAAGTATAAAATTTCATATCAATAACACGTTACTCAATACACAGCAGTTAGTATACACATGGAGCACAAAAAGCTACTTTTTACAAATAAAATAAAAGAAGTGGTTACTGGAGCACAAAACTAGATTTTTTACTTTCAGTAAAAAGATGTTAACTTCTAACCGGATTGATGAAAGTTCACAAAAATTTACATTTTTCTTCCAAACATATGCCGAAAGCAGTGGTGAGAATACAAAAAAATTCTATCGGGTATATTTTGAGAAAACTTTATGTAAATCTTCTTTGCTGTTTTTCTACATTCCGACTTTTTGGCATATGGGCTAAACCAATAATGAGGTCGCGATATATGGAAAATATGTGACGTCAAAAATTACAAAGTGAAATGCCTATTATAAGCCGTACGAATTAATCGATATAAGCCGTACAAATTAATCGTTGGCAGAGTAGTATATTCTGATTAAAAATAATTTGATGTTTTAATTTTAAACATCTCAGGCAGATAAATGCCATTAGACCGACGCTCTTATGATGGTCTCAGGGTACAACTAACATCAGCACAACATCCAGTTTACCAAAATTCCAATGTAGTCATAACATTAATATGATAACGCCAAATTTCCATCCCTCGGCTTTTGTTTTGAATGTTGTCACAACAATAGGGTGTGTTCTGCGTTTCACAATAAATAAAATAATGTGAATTTTCATGGCATTGTTGTTATAAAAAATTTATCTATAACAACAATGCCGTGAGAAGACGCAAAATTTTTTCTCATACACAGAACATGCTCGAATGTGTGTGTAATTAAATTTAAAATATAAAACCATAGACATCAACCATAGAGTTTAACAGAACTCTGTTAACAGGTCAACATTATTCTTTTGATATATTAAAACGTTGTGAAAGCATTAAAAAATGTTTTTTAGGCAGAGTCAACGTGTATAATGTATGGGGATTTAAGAGCAAGGTGTTCCTGCATAATATAGTTGGACGTAACAGTTAACAGTTGGAGTTCGAACAAGTTGTTGCCAAATTTTAAAATTGTTATAAATATGGATGTTCTAAGGGATTATCACAGTTTTTGTAGGAATAATTCAACGTGGGCGAGAAAAAATGATGCGGATTTGAGTACAAGCTACTCCTCAGTAAGTGCGCATAATAGTTTTTAATATTTTGAGTTGGAACGAGCTATTGTTGATTTTTTATTTGTTAGAAATATGGATTCTCTAAGGGATGACCAAATTTTGTAGGAAGGAGTCAATGTTTTTTTGCTGTTATATTTATTTATTGTATCTTCAGTAAAATTGAACTAACAATAAGTAATCAAATCATATCTCTAAAATTTTAATTTAAGTCCAGCCAATGCCAAACAAAAATATTTGTTTCAGCGGCTGGTTCTTTGGTTGTCTTACGTCGCTCGTGTTCGCCTGAAAGCAAGAGTGTCCCTCCTTCTCAGCTGAGTGTGGCCTCTAAAGCTAATAATGTTTCGGGCTAGGGGATTTGGGTGCAACTCAAGTTCTTTTATATATCTTGTCACATGTTTAGAAAACACAGTCTTAACCAACGGCGCATCTAAATCTTTATGAATTCGCTTGTTTCTGACATAACATGGGGCCTTTGTTGCCTTTGTCGCCTTTGAATTTTCTCTACATTTGATGCCGAGGCAGTGCCCCATAACTAGATACTGTAGGATCATATTGGCTTTAGAATGGAGTTGTATAGAAAAAGTTTACATCCAGGCCAGTGTAGATTTCCTTCCAATGAGCCAATTCATTTGAGCCGACTTTAATTTCATTTGGGTCATCTTGCATTTATGTGGGACTTCCATGTTATACTATATTCACACTGCTATAGTTTAACGTGTTTCGGCAAATATTTTAAGAAACTAAACAAAGTTGTTCAGACTACAATTTTATAAACTTTCTGTTTACAGCATGACGAATTCATAAAAGGTGGTAGCAAACCGGGAACAAAAAAATTTTTTTGTGTCCGAAATATTAATAATTTTCCGAAGTTATTAATTAGAATTTTAAATGTGTATGTACATTTTGCCATTTGAATTGAAAACTTGAACAAAAAATGAGGTTTTTAATACTTTTAAGCCAACAAAAATCATAATTTTCAGAATACGTGCTTGTTGTTATATAAATGCTACAACCTTTTTTAAGTTCGACTTTGTTTACATATTTTGCCGCCATTACAAACTGTGTTAAATAAGCACTGAAATCAAAAAATCGACTGAACATACATCAAGAAGTACTTGGAACCCTGCCTTTTACTGGTTTTTGAATGAGTTTAAATTTGAAACACGTAAATTTTTTGACAATTAATTATATGGGAAAACATCTAAAAATTAACGTGTTTGGCTCGTAAACACTTAAAATGGCCATAAACAAGGTAGTGTGAATTGCCTATTAGACGACGATCAAGATGAACACCGAAATATTTTACTTCAGTGTGTTGAGGTGGTTATTGGCGGGTTTCTCTTCACAATATAAAGGTAATATACATTTTTGTTCGTTAATTATTATTTGCCATTGTTGTAGCCATTTGTCCAACTGGGGTATATACTCTTGCAGTTTGCGGGAAGCTTCTTGACGCTTTTGTGAACACTTAGAAAAGCTCATCATCAGCGAATGTTGATATGTATATGTTACTGCGTTTCGGTAAGTCAGATGCATATATCAGATATACTACAAGGCCGAGAATGATGCCTTGAGGAACTCCGGCTTCAATCGGTTGCGGAGGGCTTAGAAAATTACTTCCTTAACAACAAATTTTCGCTCAGTTAGTAGCTTCCTAAAGGCTTAAGGGTGTTTGTAGGTTGCTTTTTCTTTAGTTTATGTATTACACCTTCGTGCCATACTTTATCAAATGCTTGAGAAACATCGATAAAGAGCGCAGAACAATGTTTCATTTCCTCGAAGATTTTTCTAGCCACGTTCACGAGTCTATGTGTTTGTTCGATCCTGCTATGTTGTCCCCTAAAGCTGAATTGGTGGTCTACAATACCATTTAGTATGGGTGGTAGCTAACTCATAAGTAGCTTTTCAAATAGTTTTGATATGTTAGACAATAGGCTTATAGGCCTATAGGATTCCACCTTTGTATGAACTTTACCTGGCTTAGGTATCATGGTAATCAGCGAAACCTTCCGTTCTGCTGGATAGCATTTGAGGTGCAAAATACCGTACAAAATATCTATAATAGGACAACCCTGATTAATAATAATAAATACTTGTGGGTTTAGAAATTACACATTCTATGTATTATTAATAAGTAAGCTTAGCTTTTCTTTTTTGAATAGAACTCATTGTTTTTATATAAATAAAGAATTGGAATATATCTTAAAGCATACTGATTCGGATATAATATTGGTGACGAGGTAAAAAACCTGTAGAAGACGGATCCAACACAGTTCGCTCAATTTCTAGAATTGTAAAGACAATTGGTGGCTCAAATAGCTACTGCAAAAGGTGGTGCAGTCCAAAGTACAACAGTAAATGCGGCGCTGTTACCAAATTTTGAAACGTTTGATTCTACAAAAGAATCATTTAAAAATTACATTCAACATTAAAAAAACTATGTTGATATGAAAAATATTGGCGGTAACGATAACTATTGCGCAAAACTTTTACTAAATTCGATCGGAGCGAAACATTCAATATGGTTACTGCATTGGCATCTCCAAGATCCGTAAACGCAATAACATAAAGAATTCTTGAAATTGTTAGAGCAATATTTGTCACCAAATAAGAACGTCTTAGTGGCTCAGCACCAATTCTTGTCGAAATACCAACAAGAAACTCAATCGATTTCGGATTTTGTTACATCACTACGCGGAGACATAAATTAATGCGAATTTTTATCTGATTGCGATTGCAATGTGTCGGTTGCAGATATAATATTGGCGACGAGGTAAAAAACCTATAGAAGACGGTTCCAACAAAGTTCGCCCAATTTCTAGAATTGCAAAGACAATTGGTTGCTCAAATAGCTACTGCAAAAGGTGGTGCAACAGTAAACGCGGCGTTGTTACCAAATTTTGAAACGTTTGATTCTACAAAAGAATCATTTAAAAATTACATTCAACGTTTCAAAAACTATGTTGATATGAAAAATATTGGCAGTAACGAAAACTATTGCGCAAAACTTTTACTAAATTCGATCGGAGCAAAAACAATCAATATGGTTACTGCATTGACCCCTCCCCAAGATCCCTAAACGCAATAACTTATAAAGAATTCTTGAAATTGTTAGAGCAATATTTGTCACCAAAGAAGAACGTCTTAGTGGCTCAGCACCAATTCTTGTCGAAATACCAACAAGAAACTCAATAGATTTCGGATTTTGTTACATCACTACGCGCAGACATAAATGAATGCGAATTTTTATCTGATTGCGATTGCAACGTGTCGGTTGCAGATTTGTTTTTACGCGCCCAATTTATAAGGGGGATCGCCGACAACAGCATACGCGAGCAACTATTACAATCAAGCAAAATAAAATTCAATGAAGTATCGAAAGCTATTGCTTTTGAAGCAGCAAAATCTGACGCAAAACAAATGATGAAGAATCCATCATCAGATGTGGAAGTACATCAGGTGTACCAACGAAATCGTACAAGTTTTAGGGGACCCAAGGGTGCAAAACAAAATAGGAAAATTAATTACCATGAATTAGGCGTAGAAGGACTTTGTTTGCGTTACGGCAAAAATAACCATTACGCAAGAGAATGCCGAGTTGAAAGAGACAAATTAAAATGCGCAGAGTGCAAAAAAGTTGGTCACATTGCGAAGGTTTGTATTGACACACTTTCAAGAGAATTTACACAGAAATCAACTAATCAAGTACAAGACCCCGAGGACGAAAATTACAGCATCTACAACGTTGTTGACATTCTTCAAAATAGCGATCCAGGTGCACGAGATGCTCAGCGATACTATACGACCGTAGAAATTGAAAGCAAAGATGTTAAGTTTGAAGCTCACTCCGGTTCGGGCTATACGTTCTTACCGATGGATGTTCATCAACGCCTTCAACTAAAGGTATCATTAATAAAGGCTAACAGAGCATTTCGCTCCCACACAAAGGGTACCTTTATACCAGACGGGGAAATTACAATGAAAGCAAAATACTTGGACCGCACCATAACTGATGCAATATTTATTGTTCCTGGTTTCTTTTCTGCGTTACTGGGTAGATCTTGGATCAGACGTTTGAAGATTAATTTAAACGACTTAGATGATATCCATAATGTGCTTGGTAAGTGCCAGATAAGCGATGTATACTATTATCAAAGAATTTCCGCAGGTTGTTGAACAAAAATTTGGTTGTACCCCTCATTACAAGATTTCACTTAAATTGCGGGAAAATGTTTCACCTAGCTATAACAAAGAGCGACAAATTCCATATTCGTTGATAGATGGTACAAATAGGCAACTTGATGAAATGGAGAAAAATGGAATTATTTCGAAAATCACAAATAGTGACTGGGGTTCGCCCTTAGTAGTAATTCCAAAGCCGGATGGCGATGTGAGAATTTGCGTAGACTATAAGGTGGGCGTAAACCAACGACTTATTGATGTCCAATACCCTATTCCAAAAATGTACCATATATATAATAGTCTACGCAACTCAAAATATTTTTGCAGGCTTGACTTATTTAAGGCTTACTTACATATATAAGTTGACGAAGAATCGAGCATTATTAAGACCATATCTACTCATCGCGGCAGGTACAAAATGAACCGACTTTCGTTCGGCATAAAAACGGCTACAGCTGAATTCAATAGAATTATTGACGAAATATTGCACAATATTCCAAAAACTGAGTCGTATTTTGACGACATTGTGGTTCATTGCAGAACTATAGAAGAATGTACTAATAACACCGGTCGACAAAAAAATATTTTTTTCTTGTCTTTCTGTTTTAATGTCGAAATTCTGAATCTAGATATCGAAAAACGCCAAAATACCCATTCCAAGCTTTTAAAGTTTGCTTTTGCTGTTTAACGTTTATATGAAAATTTTCGAGATTTTACGTTCAGCAGTAGGAATCACTTAGTTCAAAAAGCAAACTTTGGTAAAAATAAATATTTTTCCCTTTATAAGTAACATAAAAGAAACCAAAATTTGTCATTTAGAAGTCAGACGCAAAAATCGTGTCGACCGGTGTAATCTAAAGCTTTGCTTACGACAATTACAGAATTTTACATCTCAATTAAGCAAAATGTTAATTTTTTCAAGAAAGCGTAGTATTTCTTGGTCATGTTGTTCAACACAATAAAATAAAAAAGTCTCCTTCTAAAATTGAAGCTATAAATGAGATGCCAAGACCTAGTTCAGTAGATGATGTCAGACGATTTTTGGGTATGGTAACGTACTATTCAGGATTTATAGAAAATTTATCTTTGATATCAACACCATTACGGCAGTTGTTACAGAAAAACCAAAAATTTAAATGGACAAATTCGTGTAATAAGTCATTCCTTGCGCTTAAAAAGGAATTAACAGGCGATAATGTTTTGACACCATACAATCCTAAAATACGTTTACAATTGGCCTGTGATGCAGGACCGACCGGGATCGCTGGTATTTTGTCCCACATAATTGATGGTAACGAGAAACCAATAGCATTTGCCTCCCGTTCATTGACGGTAGCCGAACGAAACTATTCGCAACTCGATAGAGAAGCGTTAGCAATTGTTTATGCCGTACATCATTTTCACGAATATTTGTTTGCTCGCTATTTTAAACTTATTACGGATAATCAACCCATTATGAGAATTTTTCATGGAAATGCCAAGTTACCGCAAATGACTTCTGAACGTTTGCAAAGATACACAGCGTTTTTATCAGGATTTAATTATGAAATATCCTCCAAGTAATTCTGATTGTTTATCAAGGGCAGCACCCCAATCTAAAGTTGGGGTTGAAAAGTGTTGTGTTTTTCTTCCGACGGGGGGTTTTTTTTTAATTTGGAACGATTTTCCGTCATCCCACGTCAAATTTGGTTTGTAAACAGACCGGTTTCGGCTATGTGCCATCTTCAGAGTTCTATTGAATACTAAATCGTTTTTCTGTTGTACGTTGTTTCTTTTATAATTCGTTTTTATACCTAACTTCCTTCCTTGATCCCTTTTGTATTCTGCTCCCTATTTCTCTCTCCCGCTCTTTCTCTCTCTCTCGCCTCTATATGCTTTTGTGTGTCTCTACCTGTTACCTGTTTCTCTTACTATTATGTTTATGTTTAATATTTGGTTTATAATCTGCTCTACTAGTTATCAGTTGTTTTATCCCTACGTAGGTAATAATCCGTAATTGTACGTTTCCGGGTAATCCTTTTGTCTTGTTCATTTTTACACAAAAGAAAACAATAGTCCAGGTAACGTAGTAGAAAATGAACAAGACAAAAGGATTACCCAGAAACGTACAATTACGGATTATTACCTACGTAGGGATAAAACAACTGATAACTAATAGAGCAGATTATAAACCAAATATTAAACATAAACATAATAGTAAGAGAAACAGGTAACAGGTAGAGACACACAAAAGCATATAGAGGCGAGAGAGAGAGAGAGAAAGAGCGGGAGAGAGAAATAGGGAGCAGAATACAAAAGGGATCAAGGAAGGAAGTTAGGTATACAAACGAATTATAAAAGAAACAACGTACAACAGAAAAACGATTTAGTATTCAATAGAACACTGAAGATGGTACATAGCCGAAACCGGACTGTTTGCAAACCAAATTTGACGTGGGATGACGGAAAATCGTTCCAAATTGGGGTTGAAAGTTTCATTAATCTGGAAGTTCATCAAATATGCAACTCAAGTATACAACAAATTACAAGTCAGAAGATACACTTCCAATCTCTCCGAGAAGAAACATTAAAGGATAAAGGGCTACGTAAAATCTTGAATAGGCTACGGAACGGGGGAATCCAACATAATAATGATAAAGACGACATCGAGTCCGAATTCACAATTGAGGGAACTACATTCCACACACCTCGGAATCACCAAAAATAAGCAATTAGCTCGCCGGTATGTCGCTTGGAAATCTATAGATAAGGATATTGAAAATTGTGTACGATCTTGTCAAACTTGTGCGGAAATCAGAAACTCACCACCAAAGGCAGAATTGCACCCATGGGAGGAACCAGACTCGAATTGGCAGCGGATTCACATCGATTACGCTGGTTCTTTTCAAGGATATTATTTTCTTGTAGTTATGGACGCAAAGTCAAAATGGGCTGAAATCGGTACATGTAAAATAGCACCCTCATCATCGTCAACAATTAAAATGTTGAGAACAATATTTTGTAGAAATGGATTTCCAAATGTGCTAGTTTCTGATAACGCTTCCATTTTTACCAGTGAAGAATTTCATTCATTTTGCCACAATAGTGGAATCTTTCAAAAGTTCATAGCACTGGCAGAAAGAAACGTACAAACATTGAAGAACAAATTAATGGCCCTGCGAAATGAAGCTAAGACTATGGAAGCAAAAGTACAGCAAATTCTTTTTAGATATCGTGCAACACCTCTTAAAAATGATAAAACACCTTCAGATTTATACCTAGGCAGACAACTTCGTATCCAGTTAGCCGCTTTCAAACCAATAAAGTTTCTTAAACCAGAAATTACAACACGTATTTCAAGGAAAAATGCACTATATAATAAAACTGGACAACGGTTATATGATAAAAAGGCACATCAACCAATTACTTTCAACAGACGTCAAACGAACAAACAATTACACTATTCCTGATGTTACCCTTAATATACCTGAACTTCACACGCAGCAAAACTCTCAGCTGAAAATGTAGTCATATTACCTAATCTGCGATCTGCGAACCAAAACATACCAACTTTAACCCCAAATACGTCGCAGTTGAATTATTCTACAAGTTTGGCAGAATCTCCAATGACTACTTCCGATAACAGCACTTTCGACTTAAACATTTATACACCAAATTTACTACCTCTTACGTTAAATACCACACCGGATCTTCAAGTCCAACAATCGAATTCATTGTGTACTCAACCTACAAACCAACGCCAGCCAGTGGCGCCTCGACGGGTTTCCTCACGATGGCGAAACCCGCCTCAACGTCTTAATGATTATATAGTTGAGACCGATTCAAACTAATGTTATTACTCATATTCTTTCTTGTAACAATAAGTATTTTATAAGAGCGCGAGAATTGTTGTATCTATAATACGACAACCCTGATTAATAATAAATACTTGTGGGCTTAGAAATTACACATTCTATGTATTTTTAATAAGTAAGCTTAGCTTTTCCTTTTTGTAGAGAACTCATTATTTTTATATGAATAAAGAATTGGAATATATCTTAAAGCATACTGATTCGGATATAATAATTGGGTAGCTCTAAGAGCACTTTTTTCATATTTTATCAGCATTTTATTGCTTTATTTAAGCCCGCAATACCGTGTTCAATCTCAGGAATATTGAACCTCAAGCTAGCATCAGGTACAGCGAGTACTGGTGGAAGGTCAATTATAGTATCAGACGTATTTGGAGTAAATGGTTTAAAAATAAAGTAACTTTTTCAGCGTCAGTTCTTGCCCAGTCTCCATTCGAACCTCGCAATAGAGGCGTATATATTACCGGTCTTTTAAGGCCTCTAACCTGAAGACTAGTAGTAGTAGCATTTAGAGCAGCTTGCTTAAGGTTTGCCTCAAACATTCTAATAGAGTCATCTATGTCAGCACGCGTTTTTAATCGAATATTTTCTGTGCAATCAGTACTCAAATATTTTTTGTATTTTAACCAAGGTTGGCAACCGATCCCGTAATTAATACCGCTACCGATTAAATACCGTTTCAAATTGAATACCGGTATCACTACCGATACCGTAATTGTTTTCGGTTGGAAAATACCGGTATTCAAGTACCGTTTCCTTTAGTACCGGTATCATACCGGTATCATCGTTTCGGTATGAAAAATAATAATACGGCAAGAATAAAATTAAATAAAATTTTTACAATATTTCTGTTTTGCAAGTCGAATATATTTTTAAGCACCTTAACCAAACAAGGGAGGGGTTTTATATTAATTAGTGTCTGACCGAACGTTTGGAAGTCGGCAAAAAGCTATGCTTGCCATTCGGTAAAATTAAGTTTAAATGCTTTGCTTGGTTTGGACCTTAATTTGGATTTTTTGGAGTATTGAACATAACATCGCACAGTGGAATACAAACGAACAAAATTATATAAAAAATAGATATATTGCTGCTTCCAAACAGGCCGCCTATAACCACATGTCTCTAAGAGAGTGTAGTTGAGCCTAAGTTTGAAATTTGAAGGGTGCAGAATTTGTTTACAAATTTCAGTTACTGCGGTAACCAGAACATACAAAATTGGACATATTTTTCATTATACAAATATCAACTTTAAGGCATGTTTTCTCAATACGCAAGGCTGGAATCTTTAAATAAAAAGCCTGTTTGAGGGTCTTATTTGCTGTGAACTATTCAGTAAACATTCTTACACCGAACTTCAAGTATGGGAAATGGTCCCATTTTATAAGTTTTTAAAACAAAATTTCAATCAAAATATATTTAATAACAATTTTTATAGCACTAAGAAACCATTTCATTTGCACTAAAACTCTAGGTAAAACCGTAATCTTTCTTTTTTCCTAAAAGTTCTTTACAAAATCTAAATGATCACATTGCTCAAAACTAGATATCAATTTCTAGACATTTAAAATTAATAGAAGGGCTCGTACTGAAAGTGCTTTGCCGTGTATTTTTTTCTTCTGGTAAAAAAATAATAAGGGATTTAGACGAAGACCTTTTAGCTTGATTTTTTCAGAGTTGATGGTCGGAAGTGGTAAAAATACGGTTAACCGAGTAACAACTCCAAAAGATATTGCCTAAGAAAGTAAATATCTTTTGCTGGGCCGCTAAACGCCTTTATACCTCGTTTGACCACAATCTTAAAAAATATAAAGCTAAAAAAGTCATCGTCTATATCCCGTATAAGTACACAGGGTGTTCCATTAATCAACGTCAAGCTGAAAGCGGATATGGCAAGTAGTAACTGCTCCGTAAAAAGTTAGAAAAAAATATATGTCACTTATTTTAAAAGATATTGGCATTTTAAAAAATTCACACTGCGATGATCTTTCTATTGCTGTGACTACAAATCTTCACTTTTCTTATTTTTTCTCTTTTATTATTGTGAGATATCCTTCTGTAAATGACAGTTAAAAATTCATACTGCAGTGGCCTGATTTTCAAAGAAAATCTTACGTTTTGCCAAAGGATTAACCGACCTTGTTGAAAAAATGTACTAGGTACTTTTGGCAAGTGACATCAAAAGTTAGCGCGCTTAGCACGAAATCAAAAATGGTATAATACTTGGTCGATTTGTTTTTCAAACTGCGAATAAAATATATTTTTTCCAACAAATCTATCTTTCATTTTTGAGAAAAAAACATTTTTTTGGTGGTTATTCGAACGTTTTTTTTTTGTTTAAATTGAAAAAACGTTCGAATAACGACTAAAATTTTTTTTACTTAAAAATAATAGGTAGATTTGTTGGAAAATAATTTTTCGCAGTTTGAAAAACAAATCGACCAAGTAATGTACCATTTTGGAATTCGTGCTAAACGCGCCATCTTTTGATGTCACTTGCCAAAAGTACCTAGTATATTTTTTTCAACACGGCCGGTTAAAGTTGGGAGCAATAATAATTTTAAGTACGTCGTTTGGCAAAACGTAAGATTTTCTTTGAAAATCAGGCCACTGCAGTATGAGTTTTTAACTGTCATTTACAGAAGGATACCTCAAAATAATATAGGAGAAAAAAAATAAGAAAAGTGAAGATTTGTAGTCACAGCAATAGAAAGATCATCATAGGATATTTTTTCTTAATGGCAACACCTTTTAAAATAAGTGACATATATCTTTTTCTAATTTTTTTTCGGAGCAGTTACATACTACTAGCTCTATTACCCGATTTTGGCTTGACGTTTATTTTTGGGGCACCCTGTATGTATGAAAGAAAATTTTTAGGTGGAGCTACATTAGGCTAATTTATATTGCAAGTAGATTTATTTTTGTATTCTCCACCTGAAATTCGGTTGGATATGTCGACAAAAAATTACTCTGGAAGTTACAGCCCTCAATATTAATTTTAATAACTTTCTCAAAGCGTCGTAAATTTTTCCATACTAATTACACGTAAAAATAATAAATGAAATACATATAGACAATGCTTAACTATAAGCAAATAAACTTAAATTAAAATAAAATTATGACAATATGTCAAATAATAAATTTCTTAGAGGTTTAATTTTGGTTTTATTTTTCATTTTGTCTAATAAATACTTTTATTGTTATCCAATGTATTTCTAATGGTATAAAGGTGTAGAAAAATAAAATAGATTCATATCGAATACAAATTATTTGCTGGGTTTTGTATAAGTCTCTAAAACTACTACGCTTATTTTATTCATTTGTGATTTTCAAAAATATCATTTGAAAATTCTCAAATGGTTTTTGAAAGTCTGTACATAACATAAGAGGTTTGTAACTGATCAAAGTTGTGGTTGAAGTCTACTGACGATTTAGTAAAGCGCAAATGAAATGCATATAAACAATGCTTAACTATTAGCAAATAAACTTAATTTAAAATAAAATTATGACAATATGTCAAATAATAAATTTCTTAATAGTACATTTACATCTACGCCATAAAGAGGTTATAAGTGGCTTATGTCGATAAACATGTTTATTTTCTTGTTTGTAACCTGTTTTCACATACAAATCATAAACTAGTTTGTATCCTGTTTATCAGAAAAACCAGTTGCTACAGTCAGTTTTTGTGAATTATCCTATTGACAAATGATTGGCAGCACTAAAGAAAGAAAATAAATTTTCATATTGAGTTTGACACAACATTCTATGAACTTATAAAATATTGTCAACGATAAACCTAATAATTAATAAAAATGCCAATGTAAATGGTATAGTTCTGGAAACTCGCTTAAAGCCTTAAACCAGTTTTAGCATTGCTGATGTAAATGCACTATAAATAATACATTTTAGTTAACAATTCTATACCTCAGACGCATTTTATTACATTATATTTTTTATTTATTATTTATTACATTATACGTAGTCACGGGTTTTGTGGAATAAAATTTTTTTTAAAATTACGACGAAGTGTAACTTGTACTGATGTGTTGGTACGGGTAACTGAATTTCATTTTGAATAAAATTTAACAGAAGTTTGATCACAGGCACTTTTTGTAACGTCATTCTGCCGACGTTATTGCTTATGCTCAGAATAAAGTTGCACGTCTGGTCGCAGTGTTACCAACATATAACATAAAACGTCAATTTGTATTGTAATTGGAATTAATAAATAATATTGCGAAAAAATTGTGCAAAAAAGAATTTTTCGTGTGCAATATTACTTTTTATGTTAATAAAAAGCAAATATACATCGTTTTATTAAAAATGCACAACAGCCTTTTTGTTTGCATTGTGAGCTAGGATAGCTACGTGTTTTCTTACCGTTAACATAATAAAGCAGTAAAGGGGTCTGATTCACTATACTACACGATCGCACGATTCATTCACAAGAAATTTTTACAGAAGTCAGACCTACTTCAAAAAACCGCACCAAAATGGCATTGTAGGTGCCACACTATTATAGAAAAATGATGCAAAAACATCTGTTTGTTTTGTGTATAAACAGAAATTTGTTGAGGTCTTTTGTTAGCACTACTCATATTATTGTAAGGTGGTGCGGCAGAGATAGCAAATTTATATATTTTGTTGTCTCTTCTTTCGTATTGGAAACAGTTTTTGTTTTTAAGACATCGTTGTTCTAACAATTGTTTTAACAACGCTGTCATAACAGTAACAAAACAGAAAGAAGAGCGGTCCAGACGTGACAAATTTTTGTGCTAAAAATTTTTTTCATTGTTACAACAAAAAATATCACAGAGACCGAATTAACGGACCCAAGTGAGTAACGTCTTGAGTCGTGAATGCCCTCCTAACGTATCAAAAAAACTGCTCGTCAGGACGCCCTGTTAAGTCGAATAGAATTCTGTTAGATTTCTTAATGACATATGTGTACGATATGTCTAGTTAGTAAAAACGTGTCGCAGTCGTGGGGAACAGCTAGCAAAATCTGTAACATAAAAGCAGATCGTTGTTGTTTACTAAAAACGTATCGTTGCTTTTGTCACGTAGAAAAATCTACAGAAAGTAGATTTTTACGTTGCAAATGTCAAACTAATGCCAAAGGCATTACAATCCAATAATAACAGCTGACAAAGTTATTGCTGTGATACGTTTTCTATAACTAACACCTAAAGTTTAGTGGTACTGTAAATTATAACGTCACACGATACGTTTTTACTAAGGGTGTGTGCCAAACGGTAGCAAAGTACTATTGTAAGTAAATTTTTGACACTTCTAAAGTGAATAAAATTTCCCTAGCCATGGGGGCTAGTAGAATTTTTGACACAAGAGATATATTTTTGACAAGCAAAAATTGGAATCATGGTATCATAACAAGGTAAAACCACCGCCGTCGTTTTTGGAAATTCGAGCCGTCGCCCAATACATCGATTTTTGCGGCTCTTAAATGGAGTTAGACTGTCAAATATGCATTGTTTATTTTAATTGCGAAAAATTGTACATCATATTATAAAATTTTTCGCTACAGCTGAGAATTTTGTCTTATATGTATAAAAATGTTCTTTTAAAAATTTTTTGGTAGCCGGCGGCTTGTAGGAAATTTTTTTGCTTCGCCGCCGCAAAATTTTATATTGTCAAAAAAAGGTATCATGTCACACAGCTGAAACATGAATGTTCTTACAGACGTCAAAATTTTATATTGTCAAAAAAGATATTTAGCACAGCAGAAACATGAAATTTTTTCCCCACGGGCAAATCTTTTTTTACCATAGTACTTTTCTACCATTTGACACACGCCCTAAATAGAAATTCATTCGTGGCATTATCTTTCACTTGCATGTTTACATGCTGCGATACTTGAAAGATTTATTAGCATGTGTAAAGGCATGGTGAAGTATATTGCGCTAGATAGAATTGGCGGCTATTCTTGAGCCGCCGACTCCACCTGGTGGCGACGGTCAAAAATTTTACAGAAGTCTGACCGACTTTACACCGCCTTGCAAAAATTATTGGACTCATGGTCCATTTTAGCTGATATGGACTAGTTACAACATGGTCCTATGAAATGCAGCTATGGCCCACTTTCAAACAAATGCTCGTGTTTTAGCAGGAAATGTAGTGTTGCCAAAAATTTTATTTCATAATATATCATCAATTACCAGCAATATGGTAGCCCTGATGACACAAAAGTTTATTTGTGGTTATAATGAATGTTTCTAATTAAAAGTTTATTTTTTTGGTAAATGCGAAAAAATAAATAAAAGTGAGTTTTGTTTATAACAAATCAAAAATGCAGTGTAGCTCCCACCATAAAAGGAGACTTATTAAAGCAGAGGGAAAATCGTTTACATAGACTACAAAGTGAAAATGAAAACTAGTTTTCTGTTTGTGAACCATGATGTACTGACATAGAGTAGTTTCAAAACTAGCCCCTGTAGGTGCTCCATGGAGTAGTTACATGGTCTAGTTTTTGCGTTAGTCCGATGTAATGCAAAGCTGGATCACGTGCTCCAGTCCTAGGACATCGCAATGTTAAATGGACAACGTCTAATGCATACGTTTTGGGTAGTTTGGGTCTAGTCCTGTTCCATTATGGAGTACTCTTTATACGCATGTATGGACTAGTCGTGATTTTTGCAGAGCGGGTCTTGATTAGACATAACACCCGGTCTGCACCAGACATTTATTATTTCTTAAATCCCAATTCAAATATGCAAGTCGTATTGAAAAACAAATAAATTTGTATTCATTTCTCTGTCTTTCGCAATTGTCAAAATCTGCTAAAAATGTACTAAAAAATTACTGTGTGACAGTAAATGCTAGTGTTCTGGCAAATGTTTGGAAATTGATGTTCAAACACTAGACAGAGCAATTATGTTAGGGCACAAGCTGTGAAATTTAGTATGTATGTAGTGGTTTCTATATAATTTGTTAGTTTTTATGGAAAAAAGAAGAAAGAAAGCAAATAAACAAAATATTTATACTGTTTTATAATTATTTGCACATTATTTATGTTCATATTCATAAATTTTTTATAAATACAAAAATAATAAACGGAAATATATGGAAAATTTATAAAATGCCGTGCAAGCTTACTACACGAATATATAAAAATTGGGTCCAAACATCTCGTAAGTTTACCCAGCATTTAACAGAAGTTTGATCACAGGATCTTTTTGTGACGTCATTCCGCCGACGTTATAAAAGTTTGCACGTCTGGTCGCAGAAAAGTTGAATACATGTGTGGTCTCTGCGGTCTAATTTAAAAACTGAAAATCAGAATCCAAATTATGACATAAAGAAACCTGTTTAAAAAACATATACAACAAAAATAGCTGGCTTTATCGTGGGCGGAGCTTACGTACAAGCAAAACCAACAAAAAAAATAATAGTTGGAAAAATTGGAATAAAGAATCAGAAGGTGAAATTTGTTCGGCTCACCATGTTAATAAAAAGAGGAATAGGATAACTCATATTCTATTTCCTCATAAAATTTGGTTAAATAGCTGATGTTTCATTAATACTAGTATCCACGATCAAACGTGGTAAAAGCGCACAAAGGTCGCTGATGATGACAGCATAGCGGCTGTCGAAATTAATAGTACTAATCCGTTCTGCTAGTCTGATTAGATATTCTAATATTCCACTTTTAAAAAGAATTTAAATTTACATTAATTCAATTATTCAGTAATAACTTCCGATTTATACACACTTTCTGTTCAAATAATAATTACATACAAATATTAAAATTTGCCACGGCACCCGCAAAAAAGTTGAATACATGTGTGGTCTCTGCGGTCTAATTTAAAAACTGAAAATCAAAATCCATATTATAACATAAAGAAACCTGTTAAAAAAATATGTACAACAACAATAGCTTGGTTTATCGTGAGCGGAGCTTACGTACAAGCAAAACAAAAAAAAAATAAGAGTTGGAAAAATTGAAATTAAGAATCAGAAGGTGAAATTTGTTCGGCTCACCTATTAATAAAAAGAGGAATAGGATAACTCATATTCTATTTCCTCATAAAATTTGGCTAAATAGCTGATGTTTCATTAATACTATCAACAACGATCAAACGTGGTAAAAGCGAACAAAGGACGCTGATGATGACAGCGTAGCGGCTGTCGAAATTAGTAGTACTAATCCGTTCTGCTAGTCTGATTAAATATTCTAATATTCCACTCTTAAAAATAATTTGAATTTACATTAATTCAATTATTGTAAACTTAAGCCGAATAATAATAACTTCCGAATTATACACTTTTTCAGTTCAAATAATAATTACGTACACATATTAAAATTTGCGACGGCACCCGCAAAAAACTTGAATACATGTGTGGTCTCTGAGCGGTCTAATTTAAAAACTGAAAATCAGAATCAAAATTATGACATAAAGAAACCTGTTTAAAAAACATGTACAACAACAATAACTTGGTTTATCGTGGGCGGAGCTTACGTACAAGCAAAACCAAAAAAAAAAATTTTCGGCTCACCATATTAATAAAAAGAGGAATAGGATAACTCATATTCTATTTTCTCATAAAATTTGGTTAAATAGCTGATGTTTCATTAATACTAGTATCCACGATCAAACGTGGTAAAAGCGAACAAACGATGCTGATGATGACAGCGTAGCGGCTGTAGAAATTTGTTGTAATAATCCGTTCTGCTAGTCTGATTAGATATTCTAATATTCCACTCTTAAAAATAATTTGAATTTACATTAATTCAATTATTGTGAACTTAAGCCGAATAATAATAACTTCCGACTTATACACATTTTCAGTTCAAATAATAATTACGTACAAAATAAAATTATTTAAAAAAGTTGTTTGGTTAGTAAATTAGTTCTAGTTTTTAGCAATGTACATATGTAATTAGTTTTGAAAAGTTTGTAAGACTTTTTAAAAAAATTTTTGTTTCGTGCAAATAAAATTTATTACACATGTTTACAGTGCATTATATATAATTAGAATTTTTATCAGCACTAGTTTTCGAATTACAAAAATAAAGGCACTTGCAGGAATATATGAGCATAACTTGCTCTATTCAGCTAAGTAAAAAATTCAAAATTCGGCAACAAAATAATCTTTAACCCGTACAAACATTATTTCTAAATCAGCAGAGTAGTTTTGGCTATATCGTAAAAGTTTGAGCAAAACAAATTATTTTTATAAATTTTTTTTTTACATATTTCTTTTTAAAACTTTATAGCGAAATGAAGATACAACAACAGGCCAGTTTTTTGTCCAGTAGAATGTAGCTAAATATAGTCCAAAAGAAATAATCCATTTTTTATTGCAATTGTTGTACAACTTTTGATTTTATTTACAATTTAGTGACAGAACTGAATTGATAAAATTTTAATTCCCATACAACAGTAGCAAACACAAACACAAAGTCAGAAATTGCTGTTGTATGAAAATTTAATTTTTATTAATTCAGTTCTCTCGCTAATTATGAATAAAATAAAAAGTTGTGCACCAATTTCAACAAAAAACGTCAAAACTCTTTTGGAATACATTTAGCTATAATCTAATAAATAAAAAATAAGCTGGTTGTTGTATTTTTATTTTTTGTGCATTCTTAAAACCAAAAAATTCAACATTTTTTATAAAATTTGAATTTTTTTGGGTAAAACTTAAATGATATCTCTGAAAGTACTGAGCAAATTTAGAAACAATGTTTGTTGTAGATTTTCGGTTTTTGTTCTTTACTAAATAGAAGAACCCCCTCTCAAGTTATGCTACTATATGTGGTAAAAGTGACTTTATTTTTACATAACGCTATATCGCGAAAACTAGAGCTGATGGAAAAAATGGAGTGCAGATTAACGCTCAGCATTTCAAATAACTAAAGGAATAACTTTTATTTCTAGCGAACGAAAAAGTTTTTCGAAATTTGCAAACATGTACACTCAAAAGGAAAATCAAGAAATACGTTATTAAATCCGTTTCTTAAACCAAGTACATAACGCTTGATTCAAGAGCGGATTTGAGTGTATAACAACTTATTGTGGCATCCCTTACAAAGGTAAATGTTTGCTTTAAAGGAATCCCAATCTAGAGTCAATTATATACACTGACAAAGATTTCTTTGAAATTTGTGAAGCGGTTTCGTAGATCACCGTGAAGGAACACAGCGACACGAAACGCTCATACATAACGATATAGTCCAAGAAGTGGCATAAATATCATAAAAGTTAGTCCCAAGATATCTCAAAAACTGCAAACTTGGAGTTGACATGTTTAAATCTATTAGAAACGATGCATTTTTAAAGTATCTTTTTAGTTCTTAAGCATTTTGTTTGATTTCATATACTAAATTGTAATACCGGTAGTATTCCGGTAGTAGAGTTTCGGTAGCGGTATATACCGATACCGTTATAACTCAAATACCGCTACCGATACCGAAATAAAAATAATTTTAATACCGCTATCGCTACCGATACCGTTATTCGTTACGGTTGCCAACCTTGATTTCATCCAATTAATACGTGTGGTTGTCATCGTTATATCACAAGTGGGTGAAGATGTTTTATGTGAATATATAAGTGACAATAGTTAGTGAGTGATCGGAAGACAAATCTAAAGATGCTTCAATTTAGATCATTTTTCGGCGATCTGTTTGCCAGTAAGTAGGCTGACCGCTTGATATAACATTTAAACGCATTTTAGAAATCGTGTCAAACAAAACGTGTCCCTTTGGTGTGATGAGATGTGTTCCCCAGAGCGTGTGCTTAGCGTTCTATTCACTGGCGGCCAAAAAGCGTGGGCCTAGTGACTTTAAAAATTTACTATATTGAGTTTCTGTAATAGAGTACTTAGGAGGAGAGTAAATCGATGGAATCACTAGGTTTTGGTGGACAGCTTCAATGCAGTTGTTAGTTGCTTGACGATAGTCTTCACAATGATCGCCCATTAAGTAGTGCTTTAATCGCGATTTTATTAGTATAGCCGAGCCACCACAAGTTCTACCTTGCGGATCCTTTGTATCGTAGAGAGTATATCCGTTGATTTTAAAAAAGCTCTTAGCCGTCAAATGCGTCTCAACAGAGATAAGCATAAATGATGGGGGTTTAAGGGATCTATAAGCGCCCAAGTTTGATATTTTAACAGTTTAAAGTTTTTGTTTATTTGTTCAATTATTCAGAAAATTATCAATATATTCGCAAAGATACGAAAAATTTTTATCGTTTGTCATCTAAGGAAACTTAAATTAATGAAACAAGAAAAGTAGGAAAAATTTACCATTAAACAAATTTAAGTATCCATTTATTTATTTATTGTTCACGTAATATAAGCCCACATGTTCGGTAACTGTTTACTCGTTAAATTGGTAAAATTTATCATACATTTTGCTGTCAAAAGTTTTTTAAATACATTTTACAACAATTTATTTGTATAGGTAGGCAGGTTTCTCTGCACAATGTAAAAGTAATGTGTAGACATTTTTGTTCGTTAATGTTTATCTGCCATTGTTTCAGCCGTTGTTCACACTGGGGTATATAGTCTTGCAGTTTTCGGGAAGCTTCTTGATGACTTTTGTGAACACTTAGAAAGGTGTATCATCAGCGAATGTTGATATGTGTACATTACTGCTTACCGGCAAGTCAGAGGCATATATAAGATATAATAGAGGACCAAGGGTGCTGCCTTGAGGAACTCCGGCTTCAATCGGCTGTGGAGGGCTTATGAATTACCTTCTTTAACAACAAATTTTCGCTCAGCTATGTAGCTTTCTAAAAGCTTAAGGGTGTTTTCGTGTAGGTTTTGCTTTAGTTTATGTATTAAACCTTCTTGCCATACTTTATCAAATACCTGAGAAACATAGATGTAAAGCGCAAAACAATATTTCTTTTCCACGTTCACGACTCTATGTGTAAAGAAAAATGCATTAGTTTCCTTTTTGAGTACAATTTTAATACTAAATTCTAAATAGCATACTGAGGTATTTAAATACTACGTTAAAACTAAACGAATTCAGGTTTTGCATCTAATAGTGTTCTTTATCGCTTATTATCTATTCAGAACGGATCCTAAATAAACACACCACCGTCTACATGTGTTACCACTTCTTTGTTATCGAACACACAGGAGACAACGGCTACAGATAAATGTATTAATTGTCATTAACTAGTCGCCGGCATTCCTATATTTTATCTACAAAAATATAAGAAAACACTTGTGTTTATTTAGGACCGTTTTGCTTATCAATTTTCCCATGTTCTTTTGAACATTCTCCAGAGGGCATTAATTTTAGATTAGTGGACTGTATCAGTGTTATATGAAATATTATTAATTCATGATAATTCTTAACATTTTAATGTGCAAAATTTAACGCTCTCAATCTTCTTGTTTCTATTAATTTTCTTAATGATAAAATAATAAGTACAAAACAAATAATTAAAACTATGATTAGCGATAAATGTCCGCTGGTATGATGAAAGTTTAAGCCGCGAAGTTCTATATTTTCCTTCTTAATGTCTTCTAGCTGGTTCATCAGTTCCTCAATCTGGTTGGAATGATTCATCATCATCGTACCCAAGGGCATTATGTTTAGCTCTGACATCTGAGTGACGTCAGTTGTTAGCATTGATACTACCTCTTCATTTCTTCTCGATTCCATCATGTATGGAGCGTTCATTGTAGCTCCCAGCACTCTGATAGTACAACCAGGATCCAGAAGCACTGTACCCTGCAATGGTAATTCGAACACTTCCTGCCGACCAGGCTGACAGAGAATATGAGCTGAGGTTTTATTAAACAGTTTAAATAACCACTTATTAGCTTGATGCAATTTTTTCCAAAGATATTCTATCTTTATTTCCTGAAACTGGCAGTGAGGTTTTATTTGTGGCTTCAGTGCTGAAACTTCGCATGATTGGTCGTTTGCATCAATCCATGGCCAACCTCCGTCGCACACGAACTCGTCTTTGAGGATTTTTTGACAATTGTTAAGTTCTGATTGCATCATTATATGATATGTATCCATATTAAAATTATATATCAGATAGTGCCCTCTAGGTTGTATAATCATTTTGCTTCCCATTATATCGATTGGTATAGATACAATGCGATGAATTTGGGAAACATGATCATTAAATAGAGGTATTGTAGCAGATATTACTAGCTGGTTTTCTATGATTGTTGCTTTAGCTGTCATCAGCTTATAAATTGTCTGCAATTGATTATGCTTGTTTCCGGGTAATTTCAGATCTTCAGGAACTCGATCTTTTATTTTCATAACTTCTTCTTGCAGTTGTACTGGAGTTATGAGCGCTGGATTCAATTTTCCATGATTAATGTCTATCAGCATTTCTATCATTGTGGTTTGCACTTTATCGTTTTCTTCAATAACCATCTGCAGCTCTTTAGTAACCATGAAAAACTTTATTGATTCTCGATAAACAAAGTATACTTCTTTCATTGTCTCTGAGATGTTATTCACGCGGTCAGCAATGCTACTGAATTTACTACTAATCTCTTCTGTCGTTCGTCGAAGTATATTTAATGTAGAATCAATGACAGAAGTTTGTTTTTTTATCAGAAACTTTAAGTCGTATTGATTGTCCAATATATTTTTCATATTATTCTCTAACTCTCTTCGGTCCTCTGCATCCATTGTACCAAAAAGTACATGCTGCATTGATCCAATAAATTCAAAGGGTGCTCTCTTCCTTCTTTTGCTTCCGGAGGGGAACATATATTGATTGGTGGTTTTCATACTATGTAATTGACGTTTCATTGCATCAAGGAAGTGATGACATTGATCTTCAAAACCTCTTAGCTTACTGCAAGTTGTCGTCATAGTACCCATTACCTCCTCTGATTTATTTATAACCTCGAAAAAAGATTCCATATTGAAATATACGACTAAATTCCAATACGAAGACGTAACATGGACAAAACCTATGTTGTCCAAATATACAGTACTGGGCTTGAGCTCGTTTATTGTGCATCCAGTTTTCGTCGGTTGTGTTGAAACCGCTGCTATTATAGCTAGTATAACTGTCAACATATATACCATATTATAGGCTGCTTTCGGCTTATTTCTCACAACATTTACTGCTGTAGCATTTGGCTGACTTTCTTCTCTATCGGCGTTTTCAAGAGGACATATTTTTGTAATTGGCCTTTTTATTATGTTATTTTCTGTTTTTAGCGTTACTGTTCTTACTAGACCATCTTTACCGGGGTGCACCTCTGTAATTCTACCAAGCGGCCATCTTGCAGGGCATGTGTCTTCATTTTTTACGATGACAATTTGGCCCTCCTTTAAATTTTCTTGAACTGTCTTCCATTTATACCTTTGTTGCAAAGATGTTAAATAATCCGCCGTCCACTGCTTCCAGAAGTGACGTTTTAGTTTTTGAATCAGCTTCCATCTATCTAAACATCCGACTCTGCTATCATCACATGGTTCTGGACATTCTATCAAAGGACGACCAATCAAAAAATGACCAGGAGTGAGATGATCAATGTCGTTTTCACCCAATGCTTGTAACGGCCTTGAGTTCAATATTGCTTCAATTTGAGCTAGCAAAGTACTTAGCTCTTCAAAGGTTAGCTTTGTGTCACCAATTACTCGTCTTAAATGATGCTTCATTGATTTTACTGCCGCTTCCCATATCCCTCCAAAGTGAGGGCTTGCCGCCGGAATAAAATGCCATTTAATTTTCTGTTCCTCCAGGAATGGTGCCAGAGTTGAATGTTGTTGTATGGCTTTTACGAAGTCTTTATCTAACAGTCTTGAAGCTCCGATAAAATTAGTGCCATTATCGGAGTACATATGACTGCTTTTACCTCTTCTGGCAAAAAATCTTTTCAACGCGGTCAGAAATGATTCTGATGTTAGACTGCTAACTGCTTCTAAATGCACAGCTTTTGTCGTCATACAAATAAATACTGCTACGTAACCTTTGTACGCCCTCTGTCCTTTTCCGTTTGAAAACTTTATCTGTATGGGTCCTGCGTAATCAACTCCACAGTGATCAAAAGGAGCAGAAAGATTTACACGACATTCTGGAAAACTACCCATCAATTGTTGTCTTGTTTTTTGTTTATATCGAATACAGATCGCGCAGCTTCTGATGAACTTCTTTATACAAACTTTAGCATTTACTATCCAGAACTTTCTCTTGATCGTACTTTCGACAAGACGGTTCCCACCATGCAGAGTTTCTTTATGAGCATCGTTAATGATTTGGTATGCCAATGATGACTTTTGTATCAATACAGGATGTTTTTGATTTTGGGTTAAATTTGAAAAATGAAGTCGTCCTCCCACTCTCATAATACCATCTTCATCAATATATGGATGCAACGGTGCTAATTTATGGCGATGATTAAGTTGTTTTTTATGTTGTAGTTCTGTTAACTCCATAAGCCATTCTTTTGTTTGATGCATTTTTATTATTAATATTTCTGCATTTTGGATTTCTTCTTTTGTCAAATATTCTGGAAGATTTTTTATACCTTTGAGTTTTGTGATAAACCGGAGACCATAAGCCAATACTCTTCTTAGTTTTCTAAACGATGAATATTTTTTCAGAATTTCCAGCATCTGGTTTTCCTGTATTGTATTTACAGTCGCTGTCGTAACTATTACACTTGGCTCTTTTGGCCATTGATCCTTTGGGTTTTGTAGCCATACTGGACCATTCCACCAAAGAGTTGTTTTGCAAAGTTTTTCTATTGGAATACCTCTAGAGCCTAAATCAGCTGGATTCTCTTTTGATGTAACGTATCGCCATTCTGCATTTGGAATTGTTGCTGTTATTTCAGTCACTCTTGTTCGGACGAATTTATCTTTGTTTTTGTTATTTTTTTATCCAAGCAAGCACTATCATTGAGTCGCTCCATAGATTAACTTCTGCGTCGGTGTTGATTATTTCTTTAATTTTCCTGCAAAGCCTTACTAAAAGTTGAGCAGCACATAGTTCTAATTTTGGAAGTGTTTTCCTGTTTTTTATTGGGTTCACTTTCGATTTAGCAGTTAAAAGTGATATTTTATCGGAAGATTTTATATATATCACCGCTGCATACGCTTTTTCTGATGCATCTGCGAATCCCAGAAGTTGAACTTTATTTAGAGATATAAATTAGTTTTTATAGAATTGTTTCTATTCAGGCTTCTAAGGTCATTAAAATTTGATTTAAATGCAAATAAAAGACAATTTTATTTCATTTATTCATATCCGACGTTTCGTTGGGATTTTCCAACATCAGAGATATTGTATTAACCCATCTCGAAATTTTTATTTCTTCCACCGCATACAGATTGTCGATGAGCTTGTTCCATTCTGTTTGTAAATTATTATTAAGTTCCTCGTCCCAATTTATCTTCATCATCCATAATTGCTGAATGAATAATTTAGCAGTGACTGTTATAGGTGTTAAAATTCCAATCGGGTCAAATATTTTTGCTAAATATGATAACGCCATTCTCTTTGTTACTTTTATCTTATTTTTGGAGTTGATTTTGAAAGAAAATGCATCCTTTGAGGGATTCCAATACATTCCGAGTGTTTTTATTTTGTCACTTTCTTGATTCTTTATTATTTCATTTTCTCCTGTACATTGTTGCTGTTCTACAATTTGTTTGCTATTGGAGCACCATTTACGAAGATGGAAACCATATTTTTTCAATTGTTTTGAAATACCTTCTTTTATGTTTCGGCACTCTTGTATTGTGTCCGCTCCTGTTAGTAAATCGTCCATATAAAAATCTTGTCTTATAATATTGCTCAAATTTTCGTTGGTACATTCATTGGCAATTTCAAATAATGATCGAACCGCTAAGAATGGGGCTGCAGCAGTCCCATAAGTAACTGTAGTTAATTTATATTCTTCGATAGGTTCTTTCTTTGATTTTCTCCATATAATATGTTGATATTTTTGGTCTTCCTCATGTAATTTAATTTGCCGATACATTTTTTCTACGTCAGCTATTATTGTAAATTTATGGAACCTGAATTTAATCAATATATCGAAAACATCCTTTTGAAGTCTCGGTCCTACATATAGAATATCATTTAGGCTTTTGCTGTTTGATGTTTTCGATGAAGCATCGAAGACAACTCTTAATTTAGTTGTGGTGCTTGACTCTCTTATTACTGGCTGATGTGGAAGATAGTATTTAGCGTTTTTATTATTCGGCACCTTAATCATGTGTCCGAGGGATATATATTCATTCATAAACTTCACATATTCTTCTTTCAGACCCTGATTTGCATCAAGTCTTTTTTCCAACCCCATAAAACGCGCCATTGCCTTTTTGTAGGAATCTCCAAGCGCTTTTTCATTTTTAAATGGCAGTCTAACGACAAATCTGTTCTCATCGTCTTTTGTTGTAGTATTCTTAAAATATTTCATGCATATCTCGTCTTCGTGAAGTAAAGTGTCGTCGTTATATGGAACTTCCTCAATTTCCCAAAAACGCTCAATACTAGTTGCCATATTTACAATTGTTTTATTTTTTGGTTTCTTAAATTGCAACTGGCCTGATAAGATTAAACCGAGCTTAGTTTTTTGTCCAAGTAATCCATTCTTTTTGTAAATGCCACCTTGTAGAATTTCAGCAAACAAATCTCCACCTATTACGATGTCTATTCTTTCTGCTTTATCGAAATTTGGATCAGCTAACTTATATTTAGACCATTCCTTAATTTGGAAATTTAGTGAAGGATCTGGATTAACATACGACAGAGTTGGTAAAATCAATGCTTCAACTTTAAATTTCTCATTACTTTTAAATCTAGGACATATTTCTATTTCCATTTTGGTTTTAGCTACGCCAAGTAAAATGTTTCCAATTCCGTGTAGCTCAGTATTTATTTTCATTCTTTTTAGCTGCAAAGTTTGTGCAGCTTCTTCACTAATGAAGGTTGTTTGTGAACCTTGATCAATAAGTGCTTTTAATACGACACTTTCTCCATTTGCACTTTTTACTTGCACTTGTGCTGTTGCTAATAACACATTTTTAGTTGCTCTTGTAACACATGATTTTGTTGATGATGTTAAATGTAATATTGTGTGATGAGCCATTCCGCAAGTGGTACATCTTAGCTTACTTTCACATTTTGAAGCAAATGTGTGTTTAAGACATTTGAAACATACCTTTTCAGTTCTAGCCCAGGCATGTCGTTCTTTTACTTCAAGTGCTAGAAATTGCCTACAAATATCTGTAGTATGTCCTGATTTCTTACAATACAAGCAAACATTTTTTTCCGTTAAAAAATTAATAGCTTTTGATTGTTGTTTTCTTTCGATATGATTGTGGTTATAGTTGAAACTGTACGATTTTTTGTTTTTCGACGCTTCTAGGCTTTGGTACTGTTGTTCTAAAAATTCGAGCACATCAGTAAGCGCTTGTATCTCTTTTGATTTTCTTGTATGTTGTTCGTACAGCATTAACCCTTCTTTATCTAATTTTCGAGTCACTATACAAGCAATAACTGCATCTGCATCTTCTATATCGTAGCCCATTGCTTTTAATCCTTGAAAACACTCATTGGTGGTGTCGTGTAATGATTTAATCATCGATGCGCTGTTACTGTTTATATTTGGTTGATCCAATATTTTGTACATAAAAGATTGGAATAATACTCGTTTGTTATTAAATCTTTGGTTCAATATATCCCATGCTGCTTCGTAATTTGTTTCAGATACTGCTAAATGTTTAATAATTTTAAATGCCTCATTTTTAACTAAAGATTTGAGGTGACACATCTTTTCCACGTTCGAGATTGTCTCGTCTTCATGTATTAATTTTGTATACATGTCATGAAAACAAGACCATTCCTCAATATTTCCATTAAAATGTGGAATTTTAATATCATTTAATTTTACCACCTTCTTCTCTGCAGACAATATGTTCAACTTTTGCAGTACTTTAAGTTTAGCTGATCTGTACTGGCTTTTTATATTTCTATAGGCATCGATTACTTCTTTATTTGAGACAGTATGATCAACGAGAAGTTTCATATACATGTCACTAACGTGATCTAGTTCTTCTTTCCAGGATACCAAAACTTCTTCCAGCAATAATTTTGTGCTAATGAAATCAGCTTCTTCTAAATTAGTTTTCAGTTCTTGCACACATCTGAAAAATTCTGACATCAGCGATCTTGTCTGCTTACTTACATCATTTAATATTATTGATTCTGGAAATTTAAGTGGTTGTGTTGTCTCTAACTGCTGTTTAGCAATAGCATCTGAGTCCATCGCTTCTGAACTTAACAACCACTTTATTTTTTTTGATATATTATCTACCATGACTTGTATATTTTCATATGTTTTGTATTTGAAATATTCGTCATCTTTTACCCCATGCTCCTTTAAAATTTTTTGGTGATTGCTGTCGAAATCTTTCCATAAGCTCTCCAACCTTTCCAAATTTGGTTTTAGTTGACAGTGTCTAGTGGTTTCAATACCAGCCTCAATACTTTCAATCGCAGATTTTAAATCACTCTGCTTTGTGTAATATTTGATTCTGCTGGTCGACATGATTTTTTTTTTTTAATATGTCGCTGTTAGTTACGACAACGCTTTCATTAATTTTAGAAAAATTTCACAATTTGCCGCTGTTTAGCCACGACAACGCTTGTATTATTTTTGAAAAATTTTCACAACTTGCCGCTGTTTAGCCACGACAACGCTTTTATTAATTAATAATTATTATATATTATATATTTTTTTAATGGCTCGATTGACCAATGTAAAGAAAAATGCATTAGTTTCCTTTTTGAGTACAATTTTAATACTAAATTCTAAATAGCATACTGAGGTATTTAAATACTACGTTAAAACTAAACGAATTCAGGTTTTGCATCTAATAGTGTTCTTTATCGCTTATTATCTATTCAGAACGGATCCTAAATAAACACACCACCGTCTACATGTGTTACCACTTCTTTGTTATCGAACACACAGGAGACAACGGCTACAGATAAATGTATTAATTGTCATTAACTAGTCGCCGGCATTCCTATATTTTATCTACAAAAATATAAGAAAACACTTGTGTTTATTTAGGACCGTTTTGCTTATCAATTTTCCCATGTTCTTTTGAACACTATGTGTTATTTCAATCGTGCTATGTTGTCTTCTAAAAGCGAATTGGTGGTCTGGAATGCATCTAGTACGATTCAGTATAGGTAGCTTACTCATAAGTTGATTTTCAAATAGTTTTGACATGTTAGACAATAGGCTATAGGATTCCACCTTCGTATGACCTTTGCCTGGCCTAGGTAATCATAGTAATCAGCGCAACCTTCCATTCTGCGGGATAGCATTTGAGACGCAAAATACTGTTAAAAATAAATAGAATTAATCCGTTTTACAGTATAGGGTAGCTCTTCGAGCATTGGTTTGATTATTTTATCAGCGCCTGGAAATAACCAAACAATACCTCAACACACTGAAGTAAAATATCTCGGTGTTCATCTTGATCGTCGTCTAACATGGAAGTCCCACACAAATGCAAGGCTGACCCAAACGAAATTAAAAGCAGCTCAAATGAATTGGCTGAACTCTGCTCTAAGGCTAGATTGTAAACTTCTTCTATACAAGTCCATTTCACAACCAATATGGTCCTACTGTATCCAGTTATTGGGCACTGCCTCGGTATCAAATGTAGAAAAAATTCAAAGGCGACAAAATAATATACTTCGTACGATTACAGCAGCCCCATGGTATGTCAGAAATAATCGAATTCATAAAGATAACGATGTACCGCTGGTTAAGACAGTGTTTTCTAAACACGTGACAAGATACATAAAACACACTCGGCTGAGAAGGAGGGACACTTGCTCGCAGCCGAACACGAGAGACGTAGACAACCAAAGAACCAGACTTTCAAAAACGATTTGAGAATTAAAAAATGGTTTTTGAAAGTCTGTGCATAAGATAAGAGGTTTGTAACTGTTCAAAGTTGTGGTTGAAGTCTACTGATGATTTGGTAACGCGCCAATGAAATGCATATAGACAATACTTGACTATCAGCAAATAAACTTCATTTAAAATAAAATTATGACAATATGTATGTCAAATAATAAATTTCTTAAAGATTGACCACCATATTCATAAATAAATAAAATGTATTTGAAATCTATTTTAAGAAAATTTTGTATGAAAAATTTTAAATAAAATACATTTCAAACTCATTTTAAATTCTATGAATATGGGGAAAAATGTCTGTGTTATAAAAAGAAAAGAAAATTATTTAGCAGGCTTATTCTGTATGATATGTATATGTAAATACATCTATTTATAATAATTTTTTTTCTAATTCAGCACTCGGAAAAGGCGCACTATGTATATGAAAGGTTTAATACATATGATCAAATATGTATTAGTAAAGGATTGGAACAACGTATAAAGTTCTTAGACTCACAGTTAGTACAGGCGCCTATGCCAAGCATAACATCAAAAAGAAGACAACTTTGTTCTATTGAAGAAGCTTGGAATTTGCCCATTTCATTAGAAATGAGTTCTCGCCAACAGCAACAGCACCATCAACAGTCATCTAACTCTTCAAAAAGACATCTTGGAAGAATTTCGGTATGTATAATTGATTGCAATGTTGATAAACTGTACTAAAATCTACTTCTTAAGCAATAAAATGTTAAGAAGTGAAACAAATAAATTTTTTTTGTACTGTATATCTGTGTGCCTGTACGAGTCCACGTACAGACCAAACGGCTGGACCGATTTTGATTTTTCTGTTTGCAAAGTGACTATCGGGAGTGTTCTTAGCTATGTTTGAAGAAAATCGGTCCAGCCGTTTAGAAGATATCACATCTTTTCAAGATGTATCCTGTTGAATCTGTGTTTGACACCGTAGCTGATAAATGTCGAGATCGATTATAATTTTTGAAAATTTTTTTTGAAAGGTGACTTGATCAAAAATCTTCTAAAAGAAAATTTGTCCAGTCGTTTTGAAATTATCATCTATTTTTTTCGGTGATTATAAAAAGTCTAATTTAATGTTAATTTATGGTATTAATATCCAGTCCAACAAAATAAATGTTTATGGATTTGTAAACCATTACATCTAAATTTTATAAATTTTTTCGCATCACCCACAATTCTCTCACAAATGACATCGATTTTATATATATATATATATATATATATATATATATATATATATATATATATATATATATATATATATATATATATATATATATATATATATATATATATATATATATATATATATATATATATATATATATATATATATATATATATATATATATATATATATATATATATATATATATATATATATATATATATATATATATATATATATATATATATATATATATATATATATATATATATATATATATATATATATATATATATATATATATATATATATATATATATATATATATATATATATATATATATATATATATATATATATATATATATATATATATATATATATATATATATATATATATATATATATATATATATATATATATATATATATATATATATATATATATATATATATATATATATATATATATATATATATATATATATATATATATATATATATATATATATATATATATATATATATATATATATATATATATATATATAGATATATATATATATAGATATATATATATATATATATATATATATATATATATATATATATATATATATAGATATATATATATATATATATATATATATATATATATATATATATATATATATATATATATATATATATATATATATATATATATATATATATATATATGTATATATATATATATATATATATATATATATATATATATATATATATATATATATATATATATATATATATATATATGTATATATATATATATATATATATATATATATATATATATATATATATATATATATATATATATATATATATATATATATATATATGTATATATATATATATATATATATATATATATATATATATATATATATATATATATATATATGTACATATATATATATATATATATATATATATATATATATATATATATATATATATATATATATATATATATATATATATATATATATATATATATATATATATGTACATATATATATATATATATATATATATATATATCTACATATATGCACAGCGAGCCATATGCAGTCGTGAAAAATCTTCACTTTTAATGATTGAATGTTGTAAAACAAAAAAAATATCAATACAAGTTCGATATTTTTCTTTAATTATTATTAGTTTCGGAGAAAAGTCATTTTTGGAATGCCACGAGTATTATGTAGTCGCGAAATTAAACTCCGAGTATTTTGCGTTCGCGACTGCAGAGTATATATTATATAATCACAATTTTTGTTGCCAGACATATCATATATTTCCCTTTTTTCCCTGTTTTTTACTGCCGCCGGAATGTTTTATATTCTGGGCAAAGAACTTTGCCCATATAAATAAATAAAGGTGCCCACACACGAGTGATTTGTGCGTGTGATTGTGCGCGCTCGACGTCGTGTTACTTGTTAATGGGGCTGTGCGCGCACAAATCACAAGTAATTGAAAAATTTCAATTTCTGATTTGTGCGATGTGTTAGTGGGCTTTTGCGCGAACACTTGAATGTTTTTTTTATTTTTGTATTCTACGATCGCAATTTTTCATAGAATTTAGAAAAGAAAATGTAACCTCACAAAGTAAAAGCGGTAAGATAAAAACGTAAATAAATAATAATAATATACTAAAATAAATAAATAACCAAAAGAACAAATGCAGCACTCGCTTTGCAATTCATGTGTACCTATTGACGTTTAAGTTTATTCTGATTTGTTTGTCGTTAGTGGAGGTTTGGTACGCGAGCAAATCACACGCAAAAATCATTCGTGTGTGGGCTGCTTAAAGTAACTATGTATTTCTCTTAATATTGCATTACGTTCTTAATTTTTTGCTTCCAAAACAAATGTAAAAGGAGAAACATATTGGTTAGCTCCTGAAATAAAAAAAAATTCTGCTAAACCAGTGCTTTTCCAACGGATATTACTTCCACATGAAAATGGAAATAATGCCCATTGATATTGTTTCTTTTTTATATGTAAATAATGTGCATGGACTTTATTGTATGCCAACATATTGCGAGTTACAATCGGTGGTACAGAACACGAATTGCAAGAGTTGGCTCGCGTAAAAAGCAGTGCTTTTTCAACGGACATTATTTCCACTTGGAAATGGAAATAATATACTATATTGACATTATTTCCTTTTTTATATGTAAATAATGTCCATGGACGTTATTGCATGCCACCACATTACGAGTTATAATCGGTGGTACAGAACATGAATTGCAAGAATTAAGGGCCAACTAAACTACGCAAGCGGCTTGGCAAACATACTTTTTTCATTTGCACACAGACTACGCAAAACTGGTTCGTACAAGCAAAGATTTTTCACATTAATCAATGATTTAAATTTTAATTTTCCACGACAACCTCACTCTATGGAAATTTTGTTGCAAATGAGCTAATTTTACAATAGACTATACAATCAGTTTGCCACAAATTCAATATGACAGTCAAAATATCTAAATTTTTTGATTTTTCTGCAAGCAGCTTGTCAAGCCGCTTGCCAAGCGTAAAAACACCGACATATATTACACAACAAGCTTGTACAAACGCATATTTCTGTCATGTTTGGCAAGCCGCTTGCGTAGTTTATTTGGCCCTTTAATATCAAGTGGCGTTATCAGTAAAACAACACACAACGAAATTGTAATAGTATTATTTTTATTTGTACGTTGACAGTTCGGGTGAGTTTTTCTATTTTTATATGGAGTTTGACTGATTGGGTATAATCAGCTGACGATCAGCTGTGCTGATACGGCTACCTGGTACTGAATTCGCTTTGAACCGAGGTCACACTTTTATGTGATTAGACCCCGTCGAAACTAGCAATAAATATATGAATAAGTATTACAGAAAATCGTCACCTTATTATTGGTTTTAGCCATAAACATAGGAAAAAGCATTGAACAGCAGCAAACCAATAATAAGGTAACGAAATGTCAAAACTATGTTGTCTCTAACTTGAGGTCTGCACGTAACATAATATGTAAGATGAGATTGTCAAATTCAATCGCAGAGAGAATTATGTTACGTGTATACTTCAAATTGGTGTTATCTCAATGTTATAAAAACTTTTATGAGAGCGTTGTTATAAGAATTCTTATAACAACAATCTTATGACATGAACTGTAAAAAACCACACGTACAGGATAATGACTTAGTGTGCATGTGTAAGTATTTATTAAAATAAATGAAAAGCAATGTTTTTGATAAAATTTCTGTGTTAAATAAATGAATAAATGTGTTTAATTGATTTATAAATTAAAATTTGTGTGAAAATTTAAAAATAAAATAACTAATTATGCAAAACTAGTGCATGTTAACTCGATGAGCATTTGCATAAAATGAAATCTTATAGGAAAAGAAATATTACGTCTTCCCCTAGTATAAGATTAAGAGAAAAATCGACATTTTGTTTTTATTATTCTGTCGACGTTTTCTCTCATGTTTTCCCAAAGTTAATGTTTTGTGAAGACGCTGTGTAAAGCGGGCCATCGATTATGCAATATACTATGCGAAATGGTACAATACTTTCAAACAAAATAATGCCCATCTACCACGGCATTTTGAAATTTTTTTATATATTTCACTTTATTATTTGTCTGTTTGTAAAAATTTTATGAATATGAAGATAAATAATGTACAAATAATTAAAAAACATCTAAAACATTTATTTATTAAACTTCTTTATTCGTTTTTTCCATAAAATCAAACAAATTATCAAAAAAAAACGTATATTAAATTTGATAGGTTGTGTTCTAACATATTTCTTCGGCCTGGTTTTTTAACATTGATTTCCAAACATATTTATCCATTTGCCCATCCCCGAAGAAAATGGAGCCGGCGCATTTTTATCGAAGGCGGCTGAAAATGTAAAATGGTCAGCGGCTAAAATGACTGCACCGTGCGCTAAACGGCTGAATAAAATTTTTGTCGGCTGCGCAGCAGAGACTTGCGCCGAGACGGTTAAGCCGAGACGGTTAAGCCGAGCCGCCGACTAATTTCCACAGACGCCGCCGCCGAATTTTCTTGCGGCTAAAATCGGCTTAATGGACCGACGATCGTTTTTCGGCTCAAAAACAGCTTAAAATAATCCCCCGATTGCTTTTTTTAATTTCCGCTTCTAGTTTTTTATGGTTTTTTTCATAATTTTTGTTCAAGCATTATTTTAGTAATTTGCAGTCTACACCTAACTTAACATTAACTTCAAGTTAATGTTAAGTGTAGACCGCTCAAGCTAATGCTTTTTACAGGTTATAACATGTTGTTAGTGCAATTGTTTTAATAACTTCAAGTTACAACAGCATATCAAGTTAGGTGCACATAATATGGAACAGAATGCTCACTTTTGACAGCTAAAAGAGGCTGTTGTCATGTGTTGTACATATTTACATGCAAAGTGCTCTTACTAAGATAATATGAAGGACATAGTCAAATTAGAAACCACATTATAAAATAAGATTTGCGTTCCCTCTCATACAATCTTCTGGGTCGATTATCGATGGCAACCGAACTTCAGTTGCGTTGCCAGTTGCTACAAATCATATTGCGGATGGCAACTCAAAACTGTCAATTTCAGTTGCATTTTAGTGTTTTTCTAACAACCACAAATTTTCAGTTGCCGGCTGGCAACGCAACTGAAGTTCGGTTGCCATCGATAATCGACCCATTCGTAATGTTGTTGTATAGTGACGGGTCTAGTTAGTAGTCTATGGTTAGGTGGAGACGTAGATTAAGATAAAGAAAAATATTTTTGTATGCATTACTCTGCGACCAGATCCAAATTGTGAAAAAGCTTGACATTTAGAGAAAAAAAGCTTGATTTACCAAAACGAACTGCCAAAAACTGTCAAAAACTATTCAAAAGAATAAATATTCATTATCCGACTTAAAAAAAGGAGAAAATTATCAATTCGTTTGTATTTCTTATGTGTTCCTTCAGGGCTCTGCCATTTACGATTCGAGTTGAAAACTTTTTTCTTTATTTGGATTATATTACTTACTTCCAAATGGGTCCTGTTTTTTATTTCATAAGAATTTTTATTTTTTCCCACATATATTTGGTATTTCTTTACTTTAATTTGTTTGCAAAAAAATATTGAAAAAAGTAAATTTTCATTAAAATTAAATCTTATCATTAATTCGGGAAATTACATTATTTTTCTTTCTTTACAATCGCATTATTATTAGGAATCGAAAATACAGTTAATTTATGAAGATTTCCTCTTCGTCCAGTTTTTAAATTAGACCATATGTTGTCACTAGAAATATCTTTGGGAAGAAGCTGTTAATCTATATATAATTTATTATTTTCTATAGACTCGACGAATTTCCATTGATAGTTTTTTACAAAAGTGAAAATTACATTTAAAAATTTATTAGAGAAAGAATTTCATTGTAACCCAAAGCGTATTAATACCAAGTGACCTTATTAGTACAACAACAACTGGACTTCACCTATCTGTCATGTGAAATGCATACATAAAAACTTTTTATTTAGTTTTTTTACATAGAGTTTGACATTTTGGTAAAGTTCATTTACAATAATAAGGCCACCTGGTATCAATTCGCCTTGCTTTAGCCTATGTCTATACGTGATAAATTTTTATCATGACAAATGTCAAACTTTATAGTGAAAAATAACCTGCTTTATCTTATCTGTTTTTCCTAAATAGAATTTGCCATTTATCATGATTCAAATAAATCAGGTATAGACGTTTGTTCCAATATACATAAATTATAATGTATTATATATCCGAATAATTCTAGCATGATTCATGAATTAGATTCCAACGGTAAAATATATAATTGATGTTCATGCATAAAATTGCGAACAGAGAAATTAATTTTTGGTTTGACAAATAGCTTTTTAGGTTGAATCGGGACAAGCCTTAAAAAAGGTTGACAATCAAGCCTTTGCTTTATTTTTCATACCAATTTAAAAATTTTTGAGAGGCAAAGCAATGCTTAATTTCTATGCATTTTGTTTGGTGAAGAATTGGTATAAAAAGAAAAACTAATTTTAACAACAAAATGAAAATTTTCACTTTTAGTAAATATCCATGTGCATGTGGACCCACCTTAAGAAATATTAAAATTTGAAATAAAATTTTGATATTTTTTAAGTCCCAATTCACACAATGCAAGTCTTATTGAACAGCTTCTTATTCTAACATATATCCTGGGCCTTGTGTTTTAACATTGATTTCCAAACATGTGTTAGAACACAAACACATTCGGTCCAGTCGTTAATTTCTTGTGTTAGGACAGACAGACAGTTTAATGCGACGCTTTTTACGCAGATTTTTTTTTGTTATTTTATGATTTTTAAACTATTACAAAAGCAAAGTAGTACATTATACAAACATAATCATCGCTAGCATTGAAAATAATCGGCCTGATTGTGTAAGGCGTTTTCGTAAACGCCTGAGTCGTTTTTTGTGATAGGTTAAGTAACATACAACCCGTGTTCTTCAATCACTTAAAAGAATAAAATTGTTAATGCTATCATTAAAACTGAATTTATTGTACAAACAAAAATGACTTTTTCTTATTCTGTTCAGGTAAAGTATAATTTAAGAACAACAATTAAATTTAAAGATGTTTTCATTGAAAAGAGTATAATAAATATGAATATGAAAACAGTCAACTCCAAATAATTTGAATCTTTATTTTACGAAAAAGATCACAACTCGTTTTTTTTTGTGAAGTAGTGGTCAGAACAATACATTTTACAGTTGGTAGATATGAATAAATACCGTCGGTGTTGTAAAACAAGTGCGATATGTAGATTCTTTTGTGTGTTAGTAAAGGTCTATTTAGTAAAAACGTATCGCTTAACGTTAGAACTTTCAGTGCCACCCAACTTTAGGTGTTAGTTATAGAAAACGTATCACCCCAAGCAATTTTGTCACCTGTTAGTATTGGATTGTAATGCATTTGGCATTAGTCTGACATTTGCTACGTAAAAATCTAATTTCTGTAGATTTTTGTACGTAGCAAAAGCAACGATACGTTTTTAGTAAAGGCCCTGATTCACTATCCTACACGGTCGAACGAATCATTCACAGGAAAGTTTCACAGGGGGGTTACTCTGTAATTCGAAGCGAAAGAAAAGCTTTCGCATTGCAATGTTAATAACATACAAATGCGAACAGTTTTCCTTTCGCATCGCATTACAGAGTAGCCCCCCAGAAGTCTGACCGAAAAATCGCCTCAAAATGGCGCTGAGTAATTTTAAAATTTTTTTACTATATTTCTTTTCACATTTTTATTATATTGCTTATATTTTATCTTCCTGTGCTATTTTTAAAAGTCAGTAGTTTCAGTTTGTCTCAAAACTAATTGTCTAAGTTGGTCAGAATTCATCACACCTTTTCAAAATAATCGTATTGAAATTATTTGGAAAACAATTGTTTTCCGTCACATCATGATGGAAATATCCATCATCACGTAGAACAAAGTTTCTATCATTTTCTTAAAACAATTAGAAAAAATGTATGGAAACTTTTGTGTACGTGTGATTTTGCATCCTTCTCTAACGTATGAATCGTCCATAGAACATATAACTGAACTGCTCATTCTAATGATTTTTACGAGTCAGTATTGATGTAAATATTAGTCACAGCTGACTAATCAAGCTTGATGGATATATAGGTCATTGCTGACTAATCAATCATGATGGATATATTGGTCATAGTTGACTAATCAAACCTGATGGATATATTCGTCACTGTTGACGAACATACCAATTGAAATAAAACACGATTTATTCCACAATAAATTCTTCATACTGATTTTATATACATATAAGCATGATCCAATAATACAGGTCAGTGCAGCAGAGAACAAAATGGCCGTCCTGCTGTGATTGTCAAAATAACTCCATATATAAAAAATATTGTTTGATTTTTTTATATGAAGTTTGACAACCTCGGCATGAAAACAAAGGAACAGCTAAGCATCAGTTGATCTCCTGCACAGACCTGTATTATTGGATCATGCATATAAGAAACTTATACATAACCAAAACATAGCATTCAGATAACTTAACATTAGGATGCAACACTTTTTAATTCTCAACAAACCACCAGCCAAGGGCACCTAGTTTATTGCCATTGAATATCTATGAAGTAAAATATTTTTCATTGATTATGCAAGTTACACTATTCTAGCCGCAAAATGCAATGACCTACCTTAGAACAAAGGGTGTAGCTAACATACGAGTATAAAGAAACACTTCTATGCCACTTTGTAAAAATATTGTTGAAGAAAGGTAAGCAAATCGTTTGCTTTTGTATCGGCCGTCATAACCAAACACTATGCCACGTTCATATTCCTCTGGAGTGTATTGCTATTTGATATACTTGCATAATCCCTGATTCGGACAGTAACAAAAGCATTTATGGAATCTAAACCAGCCCGCATGCGGCCACAAAAACCAACCGTGCCAAAAGCCAAACAATACAAACATTGATTTTAAATTTAGAGAAATTTAATTTTTCACGTCAAAAAATTTCAAAAATGCAACTGTAAAATGCATTTGTCAACGATGATGGATATCTCCATCATCAATGACAAAATTCATGCATATGTATTAGTAAAAAAATTTTTTGGGTATTAGTTTCAGTCAGCAATTTCTTGTAGGGATACCTACATATCGTCATCTAATATCCAAAAAGCCGTAAGTACACTTCATTTTTATTAGAGAAGAAGGAAAAAACTATAAATTTCAGACCATTTGATTCTTAGTAGCCAAATTTTAAAATCAATCTTAGAAAACCAATGCGGAGTATACGGTTATACGAGTAAAATTTTAATGAAAGATGTATTTTGGTTAATTATATCACAATCAAAAAAAAAATATTTTGAGATTTTTGTCGCTTACATCCTTTTGGATTTTAGGTGACGATATACATATGTTTGTTAAGTAACTATTCAGGTTACATACAGATTTTCAGCAACTTCTCCGTGACCTATCTTCGGCAATTAAGTACCAAAAAAGAGCGTCGGTAATTAATAAAGGTAAAAAATTTTATATTTAGTATTTTAGGAGATAACGGGTTAACAAAAAGGTACCAAAATCACATTTTTACCCTTATTCGGTCCCTGAATGTACAAAATGCAAAAGAGTACCAATCACCTGTCCGCTTATTTTTTGATTTTATTATGCTGTTTTTGGAATTTGATGTCAACCTTAGTTAGATCCGGAAATATAAAATTACCGAATTTACCCATTTTTGCCCCCTTTGCATTTGAATTTCAAAAATCCCTTCTTAGTCGATATACACATCGGGAGGGCGGCCGACGTACATTCAAAGTACGTAACAAATAGCTGTACAGGGAAAAGTACCAAAAACAACTCCCAAAATTCGAATTTCTAAAAAGTACCAAAGCACATCTTAAGGAGAGAAGAATACATTTTAAATTTCATTTCTATCTTTATTATTTGAGGAGATAACGGGTTAACAAAAAGGTACCAAAATTATATTTTTACCCTTTTTCGGCCCCTAAATGTACAAATTTCAAAAAAAGTATCAAACACCTGTCTGCTTATTTTTTAACCTTATTATGCTGTTTTTGGAATTTTATGTCTACCTTAGTTAGATCCGGAGATATAAAGTTACCGAATTTACCCGTTTTTACCTCTTAGCATTTGAATTTCCAAAAATCCCTTCTTATTGAATCTATACATCGGGAGGGCGACCGACGCACATTCAATGTACATAACAAATAGCTGTACGGGAAAAAGTACCAAACAGAACTCCAAATTTTACCCTTTATATATTCGAATTTCTAAAGAGGAACAAATCACATTTGGGGCATTCTTAAGGGAGAAGAATAAATTATAAATTTCATTTCTAACTTTAGTATTGTAGGAAACTGTTAGTTAGATCCGGACATATAAAGTTACCGAATTTACCCCTTCTTGCCCCCTTAGGATTTGCATTCTTAAAAATCCCTTAGTGGATCTATTTATTCGGAGGGCGGCCGACGCACATTCAAATTGCATAACAAATATATGTACAGAAGAAAGTACCAAAACGAACTCCCAATGTTATCGTTTATACATTCGAATTTCTAAAAAGTACCAAGGCACATTTGAGGGCTTCTTAAGGAGAGAATACATTTTAAGTTTCATTTCTATCTGTAGTATTTTAGGAGATAACGGGTTAACAAAACGGTACCAAAACTATATTTTCACCCTTTTTAGGGTCCTAAACATACAAATTTCAAAAAAGTACCAAACACATCCGCTTATTTTTTAATCTTATTATGCTGTTTTTGGAATTCTATGTCTGCCTTAGTTAGATCCGGAGATATAAAACTAAACAATTTACCCATTTTTACCCCTTTTGGTCCCCTAAGTATTTGAATTTACAAAAATCCCTTTTTAGTGGATCTGTACATCGGGAGGGCGGCCGACGTACTTTCAAATTACATAACAAATAGATGTACAGAAGAAAGTACCAAAAAGAACTCCCAATGTTACCATTTATACATTCGAATTTCTAAAAAGTACCAAGGTACATTTGAGGGTTTCTTAAGGATAGAAGAATACATTTTAAGTTTCATTTCTATCTGTAGTACTTTAGGAGATAACGGGTTAACAAAAAGGTACCAAAATTATATTTTCACCCTTTTTGGGCTCCTAAACATACTAATTTCCAAAAAGTACCAAACACTGGTCTGCTTATTTTTTAATCTTATGCTGTTTTTGGAATTTTATGCCTGCCTTAGTTAGATCCGGAGATATCAAATTACCGAATTTACCCATTTTTACCCCTTTTTGTCCCCTTTGCATTTGAATTTCCAAAAATCCGTTCTTAGTGGATCTACACATTGGGAGGGCGGCCGACGTACATTCAAAGTACGTAACAAATAGCTGTGCAGGAAAAAGTAGCAAAAATAACTCCCAAAATTACCCCTAATATATTCGAATTTCTAAAAAGTACCAAAGCACATTTGAGGGCTTCTTAAGGAGTGAAGAATACATATTAAATTTCATTTCTAAGTTTATTATTTTAGGAGATAACGGGTTAGCAAAAAGGTACCAGAATTATATTTTTACCCTTTTTCGGCTTCTAAATGTACAATTTTCAAAAAAGAATCAAACACTTGTCCGCTTATTTTTTAATCTTATTCTGCTATTTTTGGAATTTTATGTCTGCCTTAGTTAGATCCGGAGATATAAAATTACAGAATTTACCCATTTTTACCCCATTTTGCCCCCTTTGCATTTGAATTTCCAAAAATCCCTTCTTAGTGGATCTATACATCGGAAGGGTGACCGACGCATATTCAAAGTACATAACAAATAGCTGTACGGGAAAAAGTACGAAACAGAACTCCCAATTTTACCCTTTATATATTCGAATGTCTAAAGAGGAACAAATCACATTTGGGGCCTTCTTAAGGGAGAAGAATACATTATAAATTTTTTTCTATCTTTAGTATTTAAGGAAACAACGGGATATACCGAATTTTTCCATTGTTACCCCCTTAGTTGTACAAAAAAATCGCTGTGCATATATATATATATATATATATATATATATATATATATATATATATATATATATATATATATATATATATATATATATATATATATATATATATATATATATATATATATATATATATATATATATATATATATATATATATATATATATATATATATATATATATATATATATATATATATATATATATATATATATATATATATATATATATATATATTAGACTGTCCCTTATTTTTAGAGTTTTAAATGGTTCGTGATTAATTGCTAATAAATCCGTAGTTCTAGAACTAGGATTTAAGAAACAAATTACATCGTCTTAATAACAAAGAAAACCATACAAAAGTAACAAATAGAACATGTCATATCGCAGTACTAGCGCAAATTATATGAACTTGATTTAAACGCTAGTTGGCACGGGTTAATGTTAATAAAAAGGACCAAATTTTTTTCCTGAAGTACATTGTGTCATTACGAAGGTATTTAAAGGATATGCGTAAAAAAATCGATTTCGAAGCATAAGAGACAGGCTCATATGTGAATATATGATACGTATATATTCACGAAGTTGCCCTTATTTTTCGGCTTCGTTTTTTATTTTTTACGCATACCCCCCAAATACATTTGTAACGATGAAATGTACTCCTGGAAAAAATATTGACCATTTTTAGGAACGCTAACCCGTGCCAACTTGCTCTTACATCAAGTTCATACAAATTACGCTGGTACTGCGATACGACATGATAAAACATGTTTTATTTGTAACTTTTGTATGGTTTTATTTGTTATTAAGACGATGTAATTTGTTTCTTAAATCATAGTTTTGGAACTACGGAGTGATAGCCAATAAATTACGAACACATTTAAAACTCAAAAAAATAAGGGACAGTATAATATATATATATATATATATATATATATATATATATATATATATATATATATATATATATATATATATATATATATATATATATATATATATATATATATATATATATATATATATATATATATATATATATATATATATATATATATATATATATATATATATATACATATATATACATATATATATATATATATATATATATATATATATATATATATATATATATATATATATATATATATATATATATATATATATATATATATATATATATATATATATATATATATATATATATATATATATATATATATATATATATATATATATATATATATATATATATATATATATATATATATATATATATATATATATATATATATATATATATATAATATATATATATATATATATATATATATATATATATATATATATATATCTATATATATATATATATATATATATATATATATATATATATATATATATATATATATATATATATATATATATATATAATATATATATATATATATATATATATATATATAGATATATATATATATATATATATATATATATATATATATATATACATATGTTTGTTAAGTAACTATTCAGGTTACATACAGATTTTCAGCAACTTCTCCGTGACCTATCTTCGGCAATTAAGTACCAAAAAATAGCGTCGGTAATTAATAAAGGTAAAAAATTTTATATTTAGTATTTTAGGAGATAACGGGTTAACAAAAAGGTACCAAAATCACATTTTTACCCTTATTCGGTCCCTGAATGTACAAAATGCAAAAGAGTACCAATCACCTGTCCGCTTATTTTTTGATTTTATTATGCTGTTTTTGGAATTTGATGTCAACCTTAGTTAGATCCGGAAATATAAAATTACCGAATTTACCCATTTTTGCCCCCTTTGCATTTGAATTTCAAAAATCCCTTCTTAGTCGATATACACATCGGGAGGGCGGCCGACGTACATTCAAAGTACGTAACAAATAGCTGTACAGGGAAAAGTACCAAAAACAACTCCCAAAATTCGAATTTCTAAAAAGTACCAAAGCACATCTTAAGGAGAGAAGAATACATTTTAAATTTCATTTCTATCTTTATTATTTGAGGAGATAACGGGTTAACAAAAAGGTACCAAAATTATATTTTTACCCTTTTTCGGCCCCTAAATGTACAAATTTCAAAAAAAGTATCAAACACCTGTCTGCTTATTTTTTAACCTTATTATGCTGTTTTTGGAATTTTATGTCTACCTTAGTTAGATCCGGAGATATAAAGTTACCGAATTTACCCGTTTTTACCTCTTAGCATTTGAATTTCCAAAAATCCCTTCTTATTGAATCTATACATCGGGAGGGCGACCGACGCACATTCAATGTACATAACAAATAGCTGTACGGGAAAAAGTACCAAACAGAACTCCAAATTTTACCCTTTATATATTCGAATTTCTAAAGAGGAACAAATCACATTTGGGGCATTCTTAAGGGAGAAGAATAAATTATAAATTTCATTTCTAACTTTAGTATTGTAGGAAACTGTTAGTTAGATCCGGACATATAAAGTTACCGAATTTACCCCTTCTTGCCCCCTTAGGATTTGCATTCTTAAAAATCCCTTAGTGGATCTATTTATTCGGAGGGCGGCCGACGCACATTCAAATTGCATAACAAATATATGTACAGAAGAAAGTACCAAAACGAACTCCCAATGTTATCGTTTATACATTCGAATTTCTAAAAAGTACCAAGGCACATTTGAGGGCTTCTTAAGGAGAGAATACATTTTAAGTTTCATTTCTATCTGTAGTATTTTAGGAGATAACGGGTTAACAAAACGGTACCAAAACTATATTTTCACCCTTTTTAGGGTCCTAAACATACAAATTTCAAAAAAGTACCAAACACATCCGCTTATTTTTTAATCTTATTATGCTGTTTTTGGAATTCTATGTCTGCCTTAGTTAGATCCGGAGATATAAAACTAAACAATTTACCCATTTTTACCCCTTTTGGTCCCCTAAGTATTTGAATTTACAAAAATCCCTTTTTAGTGGATCTGTACATCGGGAGGGCGGCCGACGTACTTTCAAATTACATAACAAATAGATGTACAGAAGAAAGTACCAAAAAGAACTCCCAATGTTACCATTTATACATTCGAATTTCTAAAAAGTACCAAGGTACATTTGAGGGCTTCTTAAGGATAGAAGAATACATTTTAAGTTTCATTTCTATCTGTAGTACTTTAGGAGATAACGGGTTAACAAAAAGGTACCAAAATTATATTTTCACCCTTTTTGGGCTCCTAAACATACTAATTTCCAAAAAGTACCAAACACTGGTCTGATTATTTTTTAATCTTATGCTGTTTTTGGAATTTTATGCATGCCTTAGTTAGATCCGGAGATATCAAATTACCGAATTTACCCATTTTTACCCCTTTTTGTCCCCTTTGCATTTGAATTTCCAAAAATCCGTTCTTAGTGGATCTACACATTGGGAGGGCGGCCGACGTACATTCAAAGTACGTAACAAATAGCTGTGCAGGAAAAAGTAGCAAAAATAACTCCCAAAATTACCCCTAATATATTCGAATTTCTAAAAAGTACCAAAGCACATTTGAGGGCTTCTTAAGGAGTGAAGAATACATATTAAATTTCATTTCTAAGTTTATTATTTTAGGAGATAACGGGTTAGCAAAAAGGTACCAGAATTATATTTTTACCCTTTTTCGGCTTCTAAATGTACAATTTTCAAAAAAGAATCAAACACTTGTCCGCTTATTTTTTAATCTTATTCTGCTATTTTTGGAATTTTATGTCTGCCTAAGTTAGATCCGGAGATATAAAATTACAGAATTTACCCATTTTTACCCCATTTTGCCCCCTTTGCATTTGAATTTCCAAAAATCCCTTCTTAGTGGATCTATACATCGGAAGGGTGACCGACGCATATTCAAAGTACATAACAAATAGCTGTACGGGAAAAAGTACGAAACAGAACTCCCAATTTTACCCTTTATATATTCGAATGTCTAAAGAGGAACAAATCACATTTGGGGCCTTCTTAAGGGAGAAGAATACATTATAAATTTTTTTCTATCTTTAGTATTTAAGGAAACAACGGGATTTACCGAATTTTCCCATTGTTACCCCCTTAGTTGTTCAAAAAAATCGCTGTGCATATATATATATATATATATATATATATATATATATATATATATATATATATATATATATATATATATATATATATATATATATATATATATATATATATATATATATATATATATATATATATATATATATATATATATATATATATATATATATATATATATATATATATATATATATATATATATATATATATATATATGCACAGCGATTTTTTTGAACAACTAAGGGGGTAACAATGGGAAAATTCGGTAAATCCCGTTGTTTCCTTAAATACTAAAGATAGAAAAAAATTTATAATGTACCGAATTTACCCGTTTTTACCTCTTAGCATTTGAATTTCCAAAAATCCCTTCTTATTGAATCTATACATCGGGAGGGCGACCGACGCACATTCAATGTACATAACAAATAGCTGTACGGGAAAAAGTACCAAACAGAACTCCAAATTTTACCCTTTATATATTCGAATTTCTAAAGAGGAACAAATCACATTTGGGGCATTCTTAAGGGAGAAGAATAAATTATAAATTTCATTTCTAACTTTAGTATTGTAGGAAATTAGTTAGATCCGGACATATAAAGTTACCGAATTTACCCCTTCTTGCCCCCTTAGGATTTGCATTCTTAAAAATCCCTTAGTGGATCTATTTATTGGGAGGGCGGCCGACGCACATTCAAATTGCATAACAAATATATGTACAGAAGAAAGTACCAAAACGAACTCCCAATGTTATCGTTTATACCTTCGAATTTCTAAAAAGTACCAAGGCACATTTGAGGGCTTCTTAAGGAGAGAATACATTTTAAGTTTCATTTCTATCTGTAGTATTTTAGGAGATAACGGGTTAACAAAACGGTACCAAAACTATATTTTCACCCTTTTTAGGGTCCTAAACATACAAATTTAAAAAAAGTACCAAACACATCCGCTTATTTTTTAATCTTATTATGCTGTTTTTGGAATTCTATGTCTGCCTTAGTTAGATCCGGAGATATAAAACTAAACAATTTACCCATTTTTACCCCTTTTGGTCCCCTAAGTATTTGAATTTACAAAAATCCCTTTTTAGTGGATCTGTACATCGGGAGGGCGGCCGACGTACTTTCAAATTACATAACAAATAGATGTACAGAAGAAAGTACCAAAAAGAACTCCCAATGTTACCATTTATACATTCGAATTTCTAAAAAGTACCAAGGTACATTTGAGGGCTTCTTAAGGATAGAAGAATACATTTTAAGTTTCATTTCTATCTGTAGTACTTTAGGAGATAACGGGTTAACAAAAAGGTACCAAAATTATATTTTCACCCTTTTTGGGCTCCTAAACATACTAATTTCCAAAAAGTACCAAACACTGGTCTGCTTATATTTTAATCTTATGCTGTTTTTGGAATTTTATGCCTGTTTAGTTAGATCCGGAGATATCAAATTACCGAATTTACCCATTTTTACCCCTTTTTGTCCCCTTTGCATTTGAATTTCCAAAAATCCGTTCTTAGTGGATCTACACATTGGGAGGGCGGCCGACGTACATTCAAAGTACGTAACAAATAGCTGTGCAGGAAAAAGTAGCAAAAATAACTCCCAAAATTACCCCTAATATATTCGAATTTCTAAAAAGTACCAAAGCACATTTGAGGGCTTCTTAAGGAGTGAAGAATACATATTAAATTTCATTTCTAAGTTTATTATTTTAGGAGATAACGGGTTAGCAAAAAGGTACCAGAATTATATTTTTACCCTTTTTCGGCTTCTAAATGTACAATTTTCAAAAAAGAATCAAACACTTGTCCGCTTATTTTTAATCTTATTCTGCTATTTTTGGAATTTTATGTCTGCCTAAGTTAGATCCGGAGATATAAAATTACAGAATTTACCCATTTTTACCCCATTTTGCCCCCTTTGCATTTGAATTTCCAAAAATCCCTTCTTAGTGGATCTATACATCGGAAGGGTGACCGACGCATATTCAAAGTACATAACAAATAGCTGTACCGGAAAAAGTACGAAACAGAACTCCCAATTTTACCCTTTATATATTCGAATGTCTAAAGAGGAACAAATCACATTTGGGGCCTTCTTAAGGGAGAAGAATACATTATAAATTTTTTTCTATCTTTAGTATTTAAGGAAACAACGGGATTTACCGAATTTTCCCATTGTAACCCCCTTAGTTGTACAAAAAATCGCTGTGCATATATATATATATATATATATATATATATATATATATATATATATATATATATATATATATATATATATATATATATATATATATATATATATATATATATATATATATATATATATATATATATATATATATATATATATATATATATATATATATATATATATATATATATATATATATATATATATATATATATATATATATATATATATATATATATATATATATATATATATATATATATATATATATATATATATATATATATATATATATATATATATATATATATATATATATATATATATATATATATATATATATATATATATATATATATATATATATATATATATATATATATATATATATATATATATATATATATATATATATATATATATATATATATATATATATATATATATATATATATATATATATATATATATATATATATATATATATATATATATATATATATATATATATATATATATATATATATATATATGTATATATATGTATATATATATATATATATATATATATATATATATATATATATATATATATATATATATATATATATATATATATATATATATATATATATATATATATATATATATATATATATATATATATATATATATATATATATATATATATATATATATATATATATATATATATATATATATATATAACCATTTCACTAAAACGGCCAATCGTAAATGACCATGTCAACTCGTAGCAAACACAACTCACATCCCGTATCGATCAGTGCACTAAACATTCTCTCTCGTATGATGATGTCTTTGAATAATAATCCCGAACCCTTACGAACCATATTCGCCTGACCACCTTCTGCCTTGAGCACTACTTTGCTTGAACCTTTCTCTTGACACTCGAAAGAACGATGACCAAACCTTTGGCATTTAAAGCAATTGTACTGTTTAGGGCAGTCCTTCGCGATGTGCGATTTTTCGCCGCACTTAAAACATCTCTTCTCCTTTTCCTGCGGCTCCGTCTTGATAAATCCCTTTTTCGCAACAAGCGCAGACTCTTTCCGCTAGTTTTCTCATATACTGCCAATTGCTTCTTCAATTCGTTGATATTATCGGCCTGGTACAACATGCTCTTATTTTGCCTCGAATCAGGGATACCTTCTGTAATATATTCCACCATACTTTTTTCGTCTAAGTCTATTTGTCCTCCTAGCTCCATAATGCTATACAAGTATTCGATAAGTGATTCATTTCGGTTCAACCGTCTATTACGAATTGGTCTTATTACCTCTGCTGTTGAAACGCGCGCAGCAAACTCTTCTTTCAGCGATGATTTCAATGAAGGCCAGTCTCGTATACCTCTCTGACTCTTTATGAACATTCTAGCAGCTCCTACCAACAGTTGCTTCCCATACACATACATCTGGAGTGACGACCATTAGAGTATCATAGCCACTTCCTCGAATTCTGCTAGCCACTGAATAACGTCAGGTGTGCTAGTACCCGAAAATTGAGTCAAGCTATTTTCCACGTCTTTGAGGGTGTATGTACTTCTCGTCGGAGAAAAACCAACAGCCCCCTCACCACCAACCGACTCAGGAGCATCGGCCCATGCGTCAGAACCACCGTCTGTTCCGGCACCTACTCCACCATCCTCCTTTGTATTAGTGAATTCAAAACCATAGTGCCCCAAAAGTCTTTTTTGCAATTCGTCTTTAACCCCCACTGTACTCAGTCCTAGCTCACCTAACTTCGCCCGTAAAGCGTTAATATTTAAACCCAAAATCTCCTCCCGATTCATGTTCAAACAATCCACAAATAAAGTTGTTATACGCGAAAACAATCGGAAGTTGTAACTACAAAGAAGTTACAATAAAAGCTATACTGTACAAAAGTTATAATACAACAAGATATTTAAAAATTATATGGTATGTGATAATAGAAAATGGTGGGTTTTATAAAAGATTATGGTATTTGATAGCAAAATCTAAATGTTCAAATATTTCAGATTGAGAAATATTATATTCAATCTATTCTTTTCCTTAACTATTTCTCAGCTAACCCTTATCCTTTTCAATTTCTATTTAGCAAATTTATTGTCTTCTTTAGTCCTTGCAAAATTCCCTTCTTTATATAAAACCATAAGTTTTCTTCTTCAAATCACAATTTTCTTCTTTAATAAGATTTTATTCTTTACTTCTCTAATCAAATTACAATATTCACTTCTTTAATTCATTTTTTAATTCTCACTTTTTAACAAAATTTTTGTCTTTAGCAAAATCTTCTTCTTTAATACATGTTTCGTATTTAGAAAAATCTTCTCTCTTATTAATATTCAAATTTCATTCTTTAATTTAATCTGAAACTTTCATCTTTAGTTAATTCTAAATTTTTCTTCTTTAATTTAGCTTAAAGTTTTCTTCTTCAATTTAATTTAAAATTTTTCTTCTTTAACTAAATTTAAAATTTGCTTCTTTAATTTAATTTCCAAGTTCTCATCTTTAATTTAGTTTTATTTACTTTTATAATAAGTTTTAAATTCATAATGGAATAAAAATACATATCATATTGTTTTTAGTCGTGTCCCACTGTGACCTTCACGATTTTTTGGCTCTCAATGCCCACTGTACATCTTCCACTTCAGCTATTAAAATTTCTGCACTTTTGCGACTGCAACCTCTACAGCAATAAATTAACTGGATGATGTTCTGCTTTAAGCTGAAAGTCCATAGCACGCGTTTCTTGCGTTGCGCGTTTTGTGTGTTTCATACTTTAGACGCCTTTCTAATTTCAAGTTACATGCAACGCTTTTTGTGCGCCAATGTTTATGTTTTGATCAGCTGTAGTGTAAATATTCTTATCAAATAAAAATAATTTTTGCAAAAATGTTAATTGAAATTGAAATGTTAAAAGAATTTGTGGAATTGATTGAGTTTATAAATATAATATTTTGTGCAACAAGGGTATACTCAAAGCTCCAAAATAAAACGAGACGGTTTTGGGTGAGTCCCTTGTATTTGGAACGGGAAGTGAGTGGTTTTTTGCGGCATCTTTCCTAAAATTAAATCGTGATGATGAGCAGTTTCGTATAGCAACGAGAATGTCTCCAGACGTCTTCGGATGCTTATTAACCATTCTAAAGGATAACCTTAAGAAGAACTCAGCGAGAGCTATTCCAACAGATTGTCGGCTCTTCTTGACTTAAATGTAAATTTATTTGTGTCCGTACAATATTGAATAAAGTAATAACTTTTTTCCATACACCTATTTAGCGCATGGTACAAGTAGGCAGTACCTCTCGCTAACATTTAAAATGTCGGTGAACGTAGTAAGACGGATCGTTTTGGAACGTGTGAGGTTATATGGAAGCAATTAAGTGGAATTTACTTGTCTTTGCCAAACACGTTTGAATGGGAACGAATAGCGGAGGATTTCAAGAATATGTGGAATTTGCCGAATTGTGTCGGAGCCATCGACGGAAAGCTCGTGATATTTTACGGCATTAATTAGCTTCTCATCCATTGCACTTGTTTGATAAATTGATCAAATTAATAAACATAACATATTTTATTCTTGAAAACATTTGGAAACTCTATTGCGATATGGTTTTTTTATTAAAGACTTCTTTTTTGTAAAAAAATTTTAAAAAATAATGCACCATACAAATTTATTTATCGATAACATTGAAAATATAATATAATTTGTCATCCCTGGCTATCAAAAACAGCTGTCATTTTTTCATGCCGCATGCGACGCATACAAAAGTAGAAAGTAAACCTACTTTTCGCGTCAAGCGTTTTACGCTTTGTGCTATGTAACTCGTCACATACATTTAAGCTGAAAGTCCATAACACGCGTTACACACGGTAACGCGTTATAAGTGGCTGTCAAAAAAGTAGAATCAGTGTAAATGTATGTGACGAGTTACATAGCACAAAGCGTAAAACGCTTGACGCGAAAAAGTATGTTTACTTTCTACTTTTGTATGCGTTGCATACATCATCTCTGTTATGTTTATTAATTTTATCAATTTATCTTTATACTTTATTCTATATTGTACTGACACAATTAAATTTACATTAAAGTCAAGAATAGCCGACAATCTGTTGGAATAGCTCTCGCTGAGTTAAAAAAAACCACTCACTTCCCGTTCCAAATATAAGGGACGCACCCAAAACCGTCTCGTTTTATTTTGGAGCCCTTGTTGCACAAAATATTATATTTATAAACTCAATAAATTCCACAAATTCTTTTAACATTTGAATTTCAATTAACATTTTTGGAAAAATTATTTTTATATGATAAAAATATTTACACTACAGCTGATCAAAACATAACCACTGGCGCACAAAAAGCGCTGCATGTAACTTGAATTTAGAAAGGCGTCTAAAGTGTGAAACACACAAAACGCGGAACGCACGAAACGCGTGTTATGGACTTTCAGCTTTACATTGATTCTACTTTTTTGACAGCCGCTTATAACGCGTTACCGTGTGTAACGCGTGTTATGGACTTTCAGCTTTATTTTTCTGCTTCACTCACGGCTTTGCAGTAACCACACAGCATATCAACGATTGTTTGCATTGACGCGATCTGCTATACGCACATACAAACACACACTATTGTTTCTCCTTCTTTTTAAGTTTTATTGGGGTGGATTTTATTACAGCTCTCACAACATAAAACACTTGTTGATATATGTTGCTTTGTATTTTATTTTTGTTATTATTCTTTTTGCAGATTTGTTTTTTTTGCAGATTTGATTTTTTTGTTCTTGTTGTTGTTTGTATATTTTTATTTAGTTCGAACTGCAATGTGTCTTTCTCCTCTTTTTCTCTCACAATGTTTGAATTATTATGTATCTGTTGCTGTTTTCGAGAGCATTAGAATTGTGTTAAAAAAATTCTTCTCACTTCTGTTCTTCGGTTGTTACAATTTTTTCTTTATGTATGTATGCCTGGGTTTCTCAACGTTCAACTTTGTTAGCACTACACAGTTTTTGTTTTATGTTTAACTTCTTGAATAAAGTATTTAAATTTTTGTTTTTATATTTTAGGTTTTTACCTTGTTTGCTTGTATGCACTTTCCGATTTGTTGAGTTTTTATTATAAACTTTTGACTTTTATGCTGTCAAACAAGTTGGGAGCCAGAATTTTATTCTTTAGTGCTAATACTTTTCCTTTGATTATTGTTTCATATAAAAAATACACCAAAGGCTTTTTTTCAGCACATACAGAAACACGTTTAACTTTATGAAATTCCAGAACTTTTCTGTACAAATTTGTTTGTTTCTTCAACCAACACTTTACTTTTCACTTAGTTTTATTAAAAAAAATGTCTTCTTTTATTTAGGACGAACAGAAAGAATGATTTATTTTCCTCTCTGATTCTCACAACACGGCACAACTTTATGAAATTCCAGAACTTTTCTGTACAAATTCGTTTGTTTCTTCAACCAACACTTTACTTTTCACTTAGTTTTATTAAAAAAAATGTCTTCTTTTATTTAGGACGAACAGAAAGAATGATTTATTTTCCTCTCTGATTCACACAACACGGCACAATTAAAACTTTGCGGCTGAGCCCCGAAAATTTATGTGGGACTCCACATAAGGTTTTAAATAAAACAAACTATTTCAAAGAATTAGTTTTTAAGTAGTTTATTTAAATATAAAAGAAATAATAAATGATATTCACAAAAATTCAATCCTCTTTTATTTCGCAACTTCACTTCTTGCTTCTTTGACGGTCGACTATTAACTGTGTCGAATATTCAGCCAACACATTTTAATATTGTTCGTTTTCCCTTACTTCTGCAAAGTTCTGTCTGTGTTATGAATCTGTCCTTCATTCAATAGTCTGCGTTGTCTGTTATGACTCTCACCAGTTGTCCGAATTGTCCGTTAGTTATTAAATACGATCAGTTAGTATAGTCGCCTACGGTTTGTACCCTACATTTGGCCTTCCTGACGGAAATTCCTATTCTTAATCTTATGCTAGGATGAAATGAGTTTAGCTGGTCCAAGGTATTATTTATTGCACTTGTTTTAATAATCCCAAAGAGGTCGTCAACATATTTTGTCAATAGCGTAGGCTTCTCCTCTAGTTTTTCCATACATTTCTCCAGGAGTTCTTCCATACATTTTTCCAGGAGTTCTTCCATTATTATATCTGCAACTATGGGTGACGTTGGGGAACCCATTGTTAATCCCTTGCACTGCCTATACAATTTTTCCTGGCATTTGAAATACCTATTATCCTTTATGCAGAATTTTAATATTCTTAAAAACTGTTCTTTTGACATATCTGTATGTTTCTGTAGTTCATCCCACTTCTTACCGATAATTTCTATAGCCAGGTCCACAGGAATACTTGGGAACAATGACATTACGTCGAAAGACACTAATTTTTCGTCACCTGATATGGTACTACTACTAATCTTATCTTTAAATTGTACTGCATCCCTTACATTGTAAACAGAATTCTCTGTTTCTTTTTTCAAAATATTTGTCAGAAATCTACACAATCCACTGGATGGTGAATTAACCGATGAACAGATAGTAGGTCGAAGTGGATATTCTTTCTTATGTATTTTCGGAAGTCCGTAAAGTCTAGGTGCCGTTGTCGCATTGTTCTTCAGTTTTCTCTTCTCAATATTGCTTATACTGTTATTCGAGAATAGTTATACTGTTAGTCGAGAATAGAATGGACTTTCTGGCAGCTGTTGACTGTTTCCACAAGTAACGCTTTTGTTGAATGAATATTTTCTATTATGTTTAGTTTTGAATCAATATTTGTAATAGAGACTTAAATAGACGTTTAAGTAAACGTTATTTCTATTTGATTACAAGATTTAAATAGCAATTATGATGTCAATATTCAGCTATTTCTTATACACCAGTATTTACCAATGTACCCTTTATAAATTGACTAGTTAATTAATGTAGAAACTTTTTCATATTTTTCGTAAGCAATACAAATTTTATGTTGTACGATGACTATTCAATATTACACTGTTTGCAAGTCAAGTTTAATGTTTTTCTTATATTGGCGTCATTTGGACTCATTTGGCGATATTGACTACCAGAAGAGGTTTTAACAGCTTGATGATCAGAAAGAGGGTCATCGTGATGGCGTTGCTGTTGTGGCTGATGATGTGGTTCTTTTTGTTGTTCAGAGGCTGGTCGTTCGAGAGGTTGCTGTTCATGATGTTGTTCAGAAAGTTGTTGTTCTTGATGTTGTTCAAAAAGTTGTTGTTCATGATGTTGTTCAGAAAGTTGTTGTTCATGATGGTGTTGTTGTGCATGTAGCAGTTCATTTTCTGTCTCGGAGATATCTAAGGGAAGGCGATTTGCAGAGTGAGCAGGAATTCCTTTCTTGTTTGAAAAAATTGCCGATAATGGTTTGTGGTGCGTTTGAAGAATAAAAGTTCTTCCATATAAATATTTATGGAACTTATCGACGGCAAATACCAGAGCTACGGCTTCCTTCTCAATTTGTGAGTACTTTTTTCTTCTGGAGTGAGGGCTCTCGAGCTTTGTCTGTGCCGTTTGGAAAAAAGTGGCAAATATATGCTCCTAAATATGATCGTAGCTGACTAATATTTGTGGGTGGCTCACGAATTTGTTTAATTTTGTTTTTGTCTGGGTGTATGCCGCTGGCATCGATATGATATCCCAGATAAGTACACGATGATTTAAAAAACTGGAATTTTTCAAAATTTACTGTCATGTTATATATCTTTAGACGCTCTAGGACCTGTTTTGCGACTGCTTCATTTTGTTCTTGAGTTTTGGTTGCGATAACCACGTCACCCAGGTATGGGTAAGCTCCTTCAATACCAGACAATAGATTAGTATGGCCTGTTGAAAGTCAAAGATCACGATGGGTATTGATGCCCAATAGCTTCTTCGTTTCATCGTCAACCTCCAGCTGCATGTACGCATTGTTGAGGTCTATAATTGAAAATGATGAGCAATTATTTAAATTTACAAAAATATCTGGCAATGGCAGTGGAAAACTTTGTGGTTCAAGTTGAGCATTGTGTCCACAGATTCTAAGCTTACCAGATGATTTTTTAACCCCCACTATTGGTGCGGCCCAGTCTGAAAAATTTATTTGTGTTATGACTCCGTCTCGCTTTAGTGTGTCGAGTGTTTCATCTAAAGCTTGCCTAATAGCATAAGGTACTTGTCGCTTAGGTCGAAATACCGGTGTTGCATTTAGTTTTAGGGCTAGGTGTATTTTAAAGCTGCTGACGTGACCAATTTCCTCCCTAAAAACTTCTGGAAATAGTTGACTTAATTCTGTTGGTGTTTGCATACCTGTAAGATTTACATGATTACATGACGTGTATGAATCGATGGCTTCTTTCCATAAATTAAACTTTTCCATCAAATCCGAGCTAAATAGATTTAAATCTGGTACATCGGACACTAAAATTTTACAAACAGTTTCAAAATTGTTAATAGCAACCATTGCTTCAAATTGACCTAAAAGGAGTATGCTGTTGGTGGAGGCATCACAAGGTTTCAATTTTGAGGGTTGTAATAATGGCTTACCAAGTTTTGTCCATGTTTGCTTACATATCCAGTGTCATGTTGTAATTTTACACTTACGTTATTTATACGTATTGAGACATATCTTCGGTTTCTGCTAGGTATGTATACGCTTTTTACATAATCCCTTCTGTTGGGCTTATTATTTGTGTTGATGAATTTATTCTTCACCTGTTTTTTGGGTAATTTTCTTTTCATAAAAACACGAGCAAAAGCCTTCTTTGTGGCCTACTTTATTCCATGAAGTGCATTTGTGTTGTGTATATTTGCAGTCGCACTCGAAATGCATTTGCCCACATTGCCAGCAGGGTCGCTTTGGCATTTGTGGTTGTGTGTGTTCTTTATCTGAAATTTTTGTTGCTTTAATTTTGTTTATATTTGCTGGATTTTCTTGGATAATTTCCTTGAATTTTGGTGTCACGTTTTAAACTTTTTATTCGCTGTACTTCGGCTACCAATTTATCAATAGTAATTGGTTCTGGTTCTGTTTCACCTTCTAGCAATTTCAAAAGTCGCCCCTTTATTTCTTGGTCTTTATCCCGTTTTACCCCGTTTATAAAAATTAAGCGTTTGAAGTTGTCAGCACTGCATTTATTTAATAAAAAATTTTCACAATGCCGATCAACAATGGCGGCATAACTTACAACATCGTCCCTTTCACCTCGAACATTCTGCATACATTTTACACGAACGCTAAACAAACTTTCTTTTCTTTAATAAAAATGTTGTAGTATTTGTAGCGTTTGCGCAAATTTCACGTTCCGAGGCTTTTTGGGAAGAATGTAATCTTTGTAATTGTTGAACACCTCCGTGCATACCTTTCTCAGCAATAACCTCACTTCTGATGCGTCGTCGAGATCACTTGCCTCGGTAATAAAAATGTCTTCGTAACTGTCATACCACGTTGAAAAAATATTTCCTTCCTCTGGCTCATATACGAATTCGCGTATATTTTTAGATCTGATGTCCATCAATGCCTCAGGGGCAGTAGTGGTATATAAGGCAGATGCGGACGATTTTGGTGCATACATGGTTGAATTGCTTTGTGTAATGGTAACAAGCATTTCCATCAACCTTTGTTGCTTATCCATAGCATCCTGCTGGCGTGTTAACAACTCACAACATTTTCTAGTGGTCCCGTTGCCAATGTTTGATTTACAAATTATCCTCGTCGCCACTTGTTGCATTTTCAATCCGCTTTTATCTCTCAATAAAACACTTTGTGTAAATTTAGGAAAAATAATATTTAATTGTACTTTACTGTTCTCACGAAAGCAAAGACTTGGAAGGAATCTGGATGGAAAATTTTCTATCAGTCTCTGAGCCAATAGAAGGAACAAAATAAATAGATAATGTATTTATTTTGTTTGCTCAAATTTATAAAGGTTCACCAAAACCCCAATGGGAAATTCAGTGACGAAATAGGAAAAAAGAAATAAAACAAAGGAATTAGAAATTGCTATAAATATATGAATTTATTGCTTGGATAATACCTTATCGTTCGGCTGTCGCAAAAAGAGTAAAAAAAGAAAAACGGAAACGGCATAGTGGACATTATTGGCCAAGCTGGCAGCTAGATTTAGGCGTTATTATTTTTGTGGTGAAAATGACGATATTATTATTACAAAATGCAGCTATCATATATAATGAAAGCACCCCAAAACTTTGTCCATCACTGGTGTTAATACTAATGTCCACATAATGGCTTTTGGTATTAACATTGCCGCCCGCGTTGCAGGATATATGCAATTAAACTCAATAGCTCAGACTGGCCTTGTCCACGATGCAGTTTCTAAAAAAAATCAATGAGAATTATTAGACGTACATAAGGTATATGCATGAATATATGATTGTTATTCATTTTCATTATTCAGAACTTTTCAATCTTTAATAATGTTATAATACAAACTTCGAATGAATGAAATCAGTTACACAAATAATATAGAATTTTACATTGCCTCAAGAAATTCATTAAAAATTAATGCAAAATTAGAAAGAAAAGTAAAATATTCTATATGTTTATTAAAGATAAAATGAGTTTAAGGATACGCTTTGTAATTTGCTATACCTTAACTTAAAAGTGCATTGTATGAGATTTATATAGTGCATGGACCATAAATTGTCCATCCGAACACCGTGCTTTGAGCAGTCGGAAAACCAGTTCTGGAAAAAACATCTTAGCGCATAGCTTTTGGATACAAATCGACTCCAATTACGGATTCGTAGAATTTAGAATCAGCTAAAAACAAATCTCTAAAATTTTTCTTGTAGGTTTCAGAAAGAGATTGAGCAGGAGTTCGGAGGCTAATACGGTTGTCTACCCGGAATTTACCTTCGATTTTTGAAGATGAGTCGTAACGCGACTTCAGGACTATTGGGCATATGGTTTCCTCCCTTAGCGTGTAGGCTGTCAAGTCCAATTTGTTAACCAATGCTTTGGACACACGACTGAAAGGCGATCCAGAGTCCATCAAACAGCGAGCATGCGATGTTGTTGAACCAATCTTTACTAAAGCGGTAGGAAGTAATATTACAGTATTTTGCCGAATAATCTTTACGAGCGAAGCAGGCTTCGAATCCAGCTGAGAAAAGGATCCACTTTTGGATTCAGACAACGAAACATTGCGTTTTTTGCTAATGGTGGAAGGTTCTGGACTGATTGACCGCGAGCGTGAACGGGATTGCGACCGTGAGGATAAAAGGTCCTGCTCCAATCTGCGGGGAACATGCAGTAAGCTGTGGTGATATTTGTGACAATGTTTACATCCTCGTTTGGAAAAACACGTACCGTTGGAGTGCTTGTGCGCAAGACAATTCATGCAATATTTATTATCACGAACTACGTTAATACGATCGGAAACGCTCATACCCAAGAACTTTCGGCATATTCGGAGAGGATGCGGATGGTTACAAATGCGACAAGGAAATGATTTGTATTTGGCTATGAAATCCTTCGCAGGAGATTTCGATATTGGTTTAGATGATACGGAAGAAATTTTTGGCATGATGGGCTAGAAAAGAAGGAAAAGTTTATATAATTTAACCGTTTCTGAAGCGAAATCTAAGATTCTGTGGGGAGCATTATAAGCTTGACGATTGGTCTCGTTATTACTCCGCGTTGAGTTAAAATGTCAGCGACTCGAACACGATTGTCTGAGCCAGAATATATCTTGACAATTCGGCCAAGCCTCCACGAATTGGGTGGGAGATTTTCATCTTTTATTACTACCATAGCACCATTTTCTATATTAAATTCAGGTCTTTTCCATTTATTTCTTTTATGTAATGCTTTCAAGTATTCATTTTTCCATCGGAAACAAAAGTTCTGATGGATTAGTTTCAACCTTTGCCAGCGATTTGTCATGGATATGGAAGTCTCATTTATTTGGGGATCGACTGGAGCTAAGATTGGAGTGCCAATAAGAAAATGTCCGGGAGTTAAAGCACAGAGATCAGTTGGATCAGTCGAAATAGGGGAAATCGCCCGAGAATTCAGGCACGATTCTATCTTTGTTAAAAGAGTGGACAGTTCTTCGAATGTATACTTATGACTCCCTGCGATTTTTCGGAAATGTGTTTTGAAGATTTTTACTCCAGCTTCCCACAATCCGCCCATATGTGGCGCTCCTGCTGGAATAAAATGCCATGAAATATTCTGGTGAGCATAATTTGCCAATACACTCTGCTGCGAAGTTTGAATGAATTCTCTAGCCAGGACTCTAGAGGCACCTACAAATGTCGTACCATTATCCGAATGAAGGTGTAATGGACAACCTCGACGTGAAACAAATCGGCTAAAGGCTGCTAAAAATGTCTGTGTGGATAAGTCGGAAGTGGCTTCCAAGTGGATCGCTTTGGTGGAAAAACAAACGAATAAGCAGACGTATCCCTTGGAAATACGACACGCGCGACCAGAATAGCTTTTGACGTCGAATGGTCCCGCAAAATATTAGCCAGTGTGCGTAAAGGGACGGGAAATTTCCGTTCTTTCAGAAGGTAACGCCGCCATTATTTGCTTCTGACATCTTTGTTTGTAGATTAAGCACGTCTTACATTTATTGATAGTAGTTTTTATCAAATTCTTTGCTTTTGGTATCCAATATTGGGTCCGCAAAAGGCGTAGTACTAGCTGATTTCCTCCGTGCAAACTTATGTCATGGATAAACTTGACCAGTAACCTAGAAAATTGGGTATTATACGGGACGATAATGGGATGTTTTTCATTATATGTTAGTCCTGGTGCAGAGTATAATCTACCACATGAACGAATTATTCCTTCTGCGTCTAAGAATGGATTTAAGTTCAAGATACTGCTAGAGACGGAGATACTTTGTTTATCAGATAGCCTTGTACTCATTTGGATATCCTGCCCTTTGATAGACGGATATGAGTTGATCTCGAGTAGAAATAATTTCAGAGTTAGATAATGTTAACGAATCTTTGAAAAAACTTGGAACGGTACCGACTATGAGTTCTATAGAAAAATCTGTAGACATATGCCATAACACGCATTGCCTTGTGAAAGGAAGAAAATCGCTCCAAAGGATCTTCGAAATTTGAAATATAAGAAAAGTATACTCGCACAGGTTTAACTTCCAGCTCAGTAATAGGGTTATTGGATAGATCAGGATTTGGCCATTCTGATTCTGCGTTTTTAAGCCAAGGAGGCCCAGACCACCATAAATCGTTATTCAGCAATTCATGTGGATAAGCACCTCGGCTAGCGAGATCTGCTGGATTCCATTCAGAATTAATATGACGCCATTGTGAAAAATTTACTACTTGACTAATTTTAGATACGCGATTAGCCACAAAGGTTAACCAGTTGCATGATGGTTTTGCCAACCAGGAGAGAACTATTGTTGAATCTGTCCAGCAGTAGACGCCATATTTTTCAACATCCAGTCCTGGCAACAAGGTTTCCACCATTTCTGCTAAGAGGACTGCACCACAAAGTTCCAATCTCTGGATGGACAACGTCTTGATAGGAGCCACTTTAGTTTTGGACGATATTAGGTGTGCGCATACGGACTTGGAGTTTTCAATTCGAATATATATAGCTGCCGCGTATGCTTTTTCAGAAGCATCGCAGAAGCAATGGAATTGCACTTTGGCGTTTGGACAGTAATCAATCCATCGAGGAATCCGAATGGCATTTATAAAGGAGTAATTGGATTGGAAGGATTTCCATTGAAGGAGTGAATTTGGAGCAAGTACTTCATCCCACCCAGTACCATCGACCCATATCTTTTGCATCAGGATTTTTGCCATAATAATACAAGGAGCTAACCAACCTGCAGGATCAAACAATTTGGCTATTTGAGACAGCACTTCCCTTTTTGTGTATTTTGAAGACTCTTCAAATGGACTAGCAACAAAATACAACTCATCCGAACACGCATTCCACCGGATTCCTAAAGTTTTAGCGTAGCTACTGTCCTCGAATTTTAAAAAGTCTTCACGCAGGAGATGGTCTTGTGGAATATCTTCTAGAATCTCTCTGGAATTTGATGTCCACTTCCTTAATGAAAAACCTCCAGATTCTAATGCTCGAATTAACTCATTTTTCGTTTGTATAGCGTCTTGCTTTGTATGAGAACCTGCTAGCACATCATCAACATACATGAATTTTCGCAGTATGTTGCTAGCGGTAGGATACATATATTGGACATCATCTGCTAGCTGTAAAAGTGTCCGGATGGCCAAGTATGGTGCACAATTGATCCCAAACGTGACTGTTTTCAACTCATAGTCGCAAATGGAACTAAGTGGATTGCTTCGAAATAAAATTCGTTGGTACTGAGTATGGTCGGGATTTACTAATATCTGCCTATACATTTTTTGAATATCGGCATTAAACACAAATCGGAAAAAACGCCATTTCAGAATTAGGAGCGTAAGGTCATTCTGGAGAACTGGTCCAGTATGTAGCACAGGATGAAGGAGCCGAAGCATTAAACACAACTCGAACTTTCGTAGTGGTGCTATCAGGCTTGACGACCGCATGATGAGGCAGGTAATAGCAATTTGAACTTTCACAACGATTTTGTACTTGAACTGTAACCATATGAGTTAAAGCTTCATATTCTTGAACTACTGCGTCATAGTCCTGTTTGAGATCTGGATTTCTAATCAACCTCGCCTCGTTACGGAAAAACTGTGCCATTGCACTTGACCTAGAAAGACCTAAATTTATCGAATCCGGAAAACCCTCTTTAAACGGGAGCGGAACTACGTATCTGCCATCAGAATTCCTTTTCGTAGTGCGAACATACAATTCTTCACACACCTGGTCGGAGAGAGACGTAAAGTTCTTCTTTGGAAGATTCTCCACCTCCCAAAATTTCGAAATTTCTTTGTCTAAAGAAATTTCGCAGAAGTTCGAAACAATTGTAAGACTTTCACTGGATTGACGGGTCACTGGCCCGGTAATAATCCATCCAAAGACAGTTTCTTGGGCAATAAGGGACTCACAAACATTATGTTTTATTCCAGAACAAATAATTGAGGGAAAAAGATCGCCTCCAATCAACAAGTCAATCTTAGCACTACAATAGAACTTAGGATCAGCCAAGGGGATATCAGGTAGGTTGGTGAATAGTGAACCTGGGATGGTCTGCGATGGGAGCCTGTTCGATAATTGCGGTACTACAAGGGCCGTAACTGGAATCTTGATATTGTTATTCAACTGTGAACCTAATACAGTTGAACACTGACGTTGTACCTTGGCTGAAATTGTATTGTTAAGCCCTGAAATTTGTGCATTAGTACGTATAGAGGGAAGCTGAAGGAGATTGAGCAAACGTTCGGAAATGAATGTGCCCTCTGACCCCGAATCAATCAAGGCGCGTGCCAGGTATTTCATGCCCGAATGGCAAATATGTACCCATGCGGTTCCTAATAGAGGTCCCTTAGAGTTAGTTGCAAAACAAGACTGAATTTGACCAGAATTTGAACCTTTTGTGGACTGTATATTGCCAGATTTAGGACGCGAAAAAGGAACTGAATTAGGATTTAATGAACTACCATTACTACTAGTACACGGCAATGAAGGTGATTGACTAGGAGTATCAATGTCCTTGTGAAGAAGGGTGTTATGTCTTTTTTGGCATATAAAACAATTGTGTTTACTAGCGCAATTTCGTACGCTATGAGTTTTTGAAAAGCAGTTAAGACATAATCCTTCCCTTTTTATCTCAATCAATCTTGGATGGTTTTCCTTTGGACATAGCTGACACTGTGGCTTGAAAGCTATGAAGATTCTTATTGAAATGTGAACTGAGCTTTAGACTTTGTATCATTGTTTTTAGAAGTATTAGTATTTGAACTACGAATTTCTAGAACCGACTCCCAACGTTCTATAGCGGTTAGTGAGAAACTCATCTAACTCAGACCAACTTGGAATGGTTGTCTTGTCTTTCAACTGCTGTTCCCACAACGTCAGTGTACTTTCTGGAAGTTTATTTGTACATATAAACACAAATATTTGATCCCAACTTTTCACTTCAATCTTATACAGTTTGAGAATAGAAATACATGAATTGATATTTCTCTGAAGCTGCTTCAGCGCTTTCCCTCACTCGGAACTAATAGTATGGAGGTTGAAAAGTATCTTCAACTGACCGTTTACCAAAACTCGTCGATTTTCAAACCGGAGGCACAAATCTTGCCATGCCAACTCGAAGCCTTCATGGGTAAGCGGGTATTTCTGGACGATTTCCTTCGCCTCTCCTTTCGTTTTCTGGATTAAATAAAACAACTTCTCGACGTTACTAGCTCTGGCTTGGGAAATCACAGCCGTGAACGTATCTCGAAAGGTAGGCCATGAAGCATAATCCCCGTGAAAAACCTCGATCTCAATTGGAGGGAGGTGCAGACTATGTGAGCCCAAAAAGGTCGAACCTTTGAAATCTAGATCGCGAGAGGTGCCAGAACGCTCCGAGTTATCGTCTGGACGCTTTGACGCTTCTGAAGGAGGAGTTTCTTGTACCCGAAGGGCATGAGATGTTTCGGACAACTTTGACAGGCATCTGCAGAAAGTATTATATTTCGTTAAATACTTTTCTTTGTATGATGCAATATCTAAGGGATCCTCGGGGTCAGTATTCTCGTTTAATGCTTCTAATAAGAACTTTTCATATGCTGTCTTTAAACGATTCCAGTTACACTAAAGTTCGTAGCGATGCACTTCGAGCGCATGAACGGAGCTCAGTGAAAACTTTATCATTGAGGCCAGCTTCGAACTCTGCAATACCATCAGCTAACTGAATAAATTGGTCTAAAGACATGTTGAAATAACCACAAAGACTGAAGAAGAAATGCTAAAGTTGAAAAAAAGTATGTCCCAAAATGTTTGTGAACCTATTTTGTGTGCAGAAAATCTTAATACCAATCAAAATATACGATTCGAATGCGAAAGTAATCCACAGTTTAAAAAACGGCTTGATACAGATATAAAATAGCTTGATGTTTGTCTTTATAACTGCTGAATTCGACAGATAATCAACTAAATTGTAAATTGAACCCAAAGAAAACTTCAGTAAAATCGCAGTAAATTTTACCAAAAAGGGATTAAATAGAAACAAATGGTAGAAATGTTCAATACAAAATGATTAAAAGCCAAATGACTTCATATGTTTAAGCTTCTGAACGACTTATAGGTTGCATGTATTCAAATGATGGAAAACGAATCAGCTGTTGTCAGAAAATCAATAAATGTAAGGTCATTCACCTCCTACTTAATTGGAAATTATACAATTATTCCACTAGCAAAAGGAAATATTAGGTCTGTTCAGGAGTATAGGCCCACGATACAAATCACTGAAATCGATATTGGTAATTTCTTTCTTTTGCAGCAGCAGCTCTGTTTTAATGTTCAATGACCATGAGTCATTTTTGATGGTTTATCATTTAAAATTTGCGCTGTTGAATATCAATAGTTTAAAATATGGGTAGAATAGTATCTTTGAAAAATACACTTTTTTTTTTTAAATGTGTTTAATTTATAATAAATATATTATTTAAACATATCGAAAGGCAGTTAGTGGTTAATATGTTATATGCATTATTTAATTTAAGTTTAAAAAGCGTAACTTGTCACATAATATACTCAATCGAAATGACCTATTGTTACTCAGATATATTACTCAACTATTCCAATATACAACAATTTATTCCAATGTAAAAGAGTACACTAAGGAGTAAGCCAATACAACATAAAATATATGTATATATTTCCCTGTGCTCACTAAATAAGAGCACAAATTAATACAGTGCTGCTGTCCAATTCAACTAAATTATAAAACTTCATTTTTATTATTTTATTGTTTTGTGTATCCAATTCACAAAAATTGTATAGCATTGCAACTTATCCCTTTTTTTTAAAATCTAACACTTAGTCGAATGCACGCTTTTATTAGTTCAGAGAATATCCGACTACAAAAAAAAATCTCTTATTGTGGTTAAATTTTAAAGTTCCAACACAGATAGAACCAAAGAGAAATTGTTTTTACGATATTTAGAACATGGAAGGAAAAAGAGTAATCAATTGCAAATTTTTAAAGAGACCGAAGGGGAAATTTTATCCATATATACATATTATTGTAGACTTGAAAATGGCGCGAAATAAACGAATGGAGAAAATGAGGACACCGTTCACCAGGAATATGACACAGGTCTATAATTTTAACTTTTTGTTGACGTTGACTTTTGCTTTTTTTTCGGAATAATATTGGTTTCTACTCACTTAAATTCCTTGACGATGACACTGATAATCCACTTTTTCCTTTTAGTATGGTACAGTAATTAATTCCTGTTCCCCACAGAAATTTCTTAGATTTCGTAGCTTCTTCGTTTATTTCCTCGCTATGTTTGTCGTTGTTGGTGTTTTATTACATACATATGTATGTATGTATATTATAAATTATTTTTTCCACAAATTGAATTTACTCAATTTGTTCTTCACCCGCGTATTTAGCATATAAATTTTGTAATAAATCACTTTTAGCTTAATTTTATTGAATATGTATTAAATAGATTTTTTTCTCAATTTAATTTTACAACGAGTATAGTAACTCGGGTAGCAAATGGAAATGAACCAAACGAAAACAGCTCTTTTGAACAATGTGGAATGCACTTTTAAGACTAAAGCAAAATAACAAAACGTACCTGTGATACACAATATTCTATGTAGAATTTTTGACAAAACCAAGCAATCCAAAGTAGAAATCTCAGAGAGTGTTGTTGTAACTTTCCAATCCGGCTCGATAGGACCAAATGTTCTCACGAAAGCAAAGACATGGAAGGAATCTGGATGGAAAATGTTCTATCAGTCTCTGAACCAATAGAAGGAACAAAATAAATAGATAATGTATTTATTTTGTTTGCTCAAATTTATAAAGGTTCACCAAAACCCCAATGGGAAATTCAGTGACGAAATAGGAAAAAAGAAATAAAACAAAGGAATTAGAAATTGCTATAAATATATGAATTTATTGCTTGGATAATACCTTATCGTTCGGCAGTCGCAAAAAGAGTTATTATTATTACAAAATGCAGCTATCATATATAATGAAAGCACCCCAAAACTTTGTCCATCACTGGTGTTAATACTAATGTCCACATAATGGCTTTTGGTATTAACAATACACACAGAAAAAATTATCATAGTTTTTTTATTTTAACACGCTTGTGTTTGAATTTGTTTTTAAATTTTATTATATTTTTGTGTGATTTTAAAATATTCCAATAGAAAATTTTAATAGAAAAAATTCGATTTTTTTTCTTATTCAGGTATGTGATGGAAATCGATTCCGAAAACGAAGCAATTTTGAAAGGTGTTTTTAATAATATTTCTTTATTAAAAGCAATTTTATAACAAATATTATAAAAATATTTCTTTATTACAAAAGAGTTGTATCACAAAAACTATAAAAATTTGGTGAAAAGTGCGTTAAAAGGGACTTTCAAAAGTGCTTCGTTTTCCAAATCGATTTCCATCACATACCTGATTAAATATTTTTAAGTATTTACGAATTTTAGTTTTTAATTTTACGAATTTTGTGAGAGGTCCCATTTTTGAAAAAAAAAATTGAATTTATGAATTTAGTAATGGAATACGAATTATAGGTTTTGCTGCGCAGAATGAATTAAAAATGTCTACAACATCATAAATATGACAGCCCGGACATCTTAGTCGTTACATAAAATAAACGGCGTTACTAAATACATCTTGGTATTGCTACTTGCTACTATTGATACTTTTCCAAAAAAGTATCTCTTTAAAAAAGTACCAAATAAATCCTCACTGTTCCCCTTTAACGCCCATGTTCCAATATGCGTTAGGTCAGTTAAGCTTTGTGTGATATGATGAAAAGGTATCATACTATCAATTGCTTCAACGTTTTGATTGTGTATGTGTGCTGTACTAGCTTAGTAATGATAATCAGTGTACTTCAATGCAATGCAATGTTTTTTAACAAAAATAAAAAAATAAAACTAACATTTGTATGAAAATAAAAACATTTGCAAACTATTTTAAAATATGTTGACATACAACGTCGACGATAGGTTGTGAATTGAACAATTATTAATATTTAAAATTGATATTAATAGGATTTAAAAAACAACGAATTGAATTACATGTAAAACGTTTTAAAATAACAAAAAATAAATTATTTGTTCAAAAAAACTCCACAAAAATTTAAGAAGTATCGTCATATCGACAGTAAAATATCGCTGATACCGATATATCGGCAAACCTGAAGTACGAGTATCACCGATATATCGGTATCGGGTACATCCCTAATAACGACATTTATTTTACCTGTTAATGTTTTAATAACATTAGATTTAAATTTACTGATTATTTTTAATTGTTGTTTTCAGGTCCAAGGTCCACCGCCACCATATCCAAATAATGTACATGTAAAACGTTTTAAAGATGGTAATTCCATCGAAATACAAGCGGGAAACCCACCGACACAGCCATCATTTTTTCTAACTCAACAACAGTTGCAAATGCTTCAGTATTTGCAACAAAAGCAAAATAGCTTAAATTCACAAGAAGAAATGTTACTTCAACAGCTCAGCAGTCAATATAAGTTAATGGAACAATATAAACAAAGTGTAATTCATCACAACTCAATTGACAGGTTCAGTATATCAAAAATTGACGAACCCATTCCCTTTGAAAACGAGCGCGTAAATCCTCCACCTTGTTATTCTGATGCCAATGTGGACCCTTGTGTTTCGAAAACTAACAAAGATTTTTCTTTTGTTGAAAGTAATGACTTAGGTAAGTAAATAGTCAAAATGTACTACCATTAAGAAATAGCTGGAAAGTATTACATATTTAATTTTTTATTTCGAGAACATTTAGGTGCAAAAATTTAATTAATTTGTTGCGGTTAGCTAAACTATATATAAGTTTTTTGTTTAAAAAAACTATTATGCTTTTGTATTGCGATTCTCATTTCTTGTTTAAGCATCTGACTATAAGTATACGAGCTTTGATAACTTTTCAGACTTGGTTACATCGTCTTAACATCTGATAGATCCTCCATTGGGGAACAACAAATGTTAGGCTGAGTATAATATTTTTATTCTATTTGGGATACCGTTCATAAGTCTTTTTCCAGTACTTGTTTCTCGTCATTTGCTATTTGCATATCAAATTTAAGTGTTTAGGCCACAATTTTCTATACCTTTAAACTTTACATATCGGCAGAGTGTTTGGTTCAACTCGATTGTCAACTCGGTGCTATCAGTACTGTTTTTACTGCGTTTTACGTTTTTCTGGTAATGCACAATTTTTTAAACGTAAATTTGTGGTTCGAATTCATATTTTCTCAATTAATATTCTTAAAATCTAACAGCATCTACTGGTATATCAATTTTCTTGTGAACCTGATCAGAAGCTTAAAAAAACTGGAATAGTTATCGTAGAAAGATCAATTTTGGTATACTGGTACTTCATTGCTAAACTAAGAAAAATCTCACTGGTACTTCATTGCAAAACTAAGAAAAATCTCAAGTTTGAGAAAAATCGGTACAAGGACATGCCTACCTCCCACACATCCTGAATTTTAAAATATTAATTTTATGAGTTTGTGTGTGCTGTAGACCTTTTTTAATTAATTCAATTTAATTTTTATTGAGACTTGGAAGTTTAGATCACAAAAGCAGTTGTATAAAGATAACATAGAATGTAGAAAACTTAAAACTATACAGTATTATTTTAATAAACGTTAAAGACATTATGATAAAAAAAAGCTACATGCCTAGTTAACCTGGTCGGAAATGATGTTTTACATCAAAGAATAAACATTAAAATTATATTGCTCAAACATATAATAAAAGTTTACAAAGACTGTCAGGTGTGAAATTTTAATGATAAACTTAAAACTAGGACTTAAACTAATATAACATACATATATACAAAGAAAAACAAACTTTAACACCTGTTGGAGCCTACAATTGCATGAGAATAGAACTCTGGTAGACGGTATTCATTTAAGTTAGTAAAGTAGTTAGACCAATTAAAACCAGATTGAGAATAAAGAACCGTTGTCATTAAATTGTTCCCGTGATTTGCAAGTCGATTAATAAATTTACTAAGCAGGACTAAAGCATACGAAGAGAGCGGTTGTACATCTGCTCTCCTATAAATAACATAATTCGAAAATCTTTTGATAAAATTTTCATAGTAGGCGTTAATACAAAGTCTCAAACAGCTACGTTCTAAAATCTCCAACTCCATCATTACTGCAGTTGGAGAAATCGAAAACCATATAGGAAAACCATATAGCATCGCAGAACTAATGCATACTTTATAAATTAAAAGCTTAGCCAACATGGAAGAATTTTCAAGTTACTTTATTTGATCGCTAAAGGGAATAACTAAACCGTGCAAAGGGAGATTCAATGTTTTACTTAGTCTTACTACATTTCTAGGACCTTTTCCCGAAGCATTTCGAAAGCAAATAGCCTCTGACTTTTGTGTGTTGATTTTAATACCCTGTAAAAGTTATCAATTACCAAAAGGTGACTTCGAACCTTACTTAGCGCGATCTCAGGATTGCTGTCGTGTGAATATATGAATGAATCGGGCGCATATAAAATACTTTTAGAGCCATTACTAATATTGGGAAAGTCATAAACGAGAATGTTATATAACATTGGTGCCAAAATTGCTCCTTGCGGAACACCACAATAAATGCTGCCCAAATCCGATTTTACATCATTAATTTCGTCAAAAAATTTCCGATCATCAAAATAGCTTTTAAACAACATTATACGTGTATGTGATGGAAATCGATTTCGAAAGCGAAGACATTTTAGAAGATGTTTTTTAGTAATATTTCTTTATTAAAAAAAAAACTGTGCCACAAATATTATAAAAATATTTCTTTATTAAAAAGGATTTTATCACAAAAATTATAAAAATTGGATGGAAAGTGTGTTAAAAGGAACCTTTAAAATTGCTCCGTTTTCCAAATCGATTTCCATCACATACCTGTTAAATACAGAATCACATCTTAAATTAATCAGTTTAAAGATAATCCCCCCTATTGTGAAAGTCGACGTCGACGTCACATCAACACGACATCAAAAAATTGTCACTTGTCTACTCCTTGTCGATAACAATTGATTAATATTAACATGCTGGACTAATTTTATAAGCTTCAAAAAATAGTAAGAGACTGTCAATAGCAGTCAACTGTTGTCGACAATGAGTAAACAAGTGACGATTGTTTACTGTCGTGTTAATGTGACGCCGACGACGTCTTTCATAATAGGGGGGAATACCTAAATGATATGCTCGATCAAACGCCTTTTCAATGTCTAACGAAACGGCGACAGTACAATGCTTATCCCTTAAATTACAAATTACTTCGTTATGTAAATATAATAAAGCATCCACAGACGAGTGACCACGTTTGAAACCAAATTGATATGGGGATAGTAAGTCCGGTGCTAAGGAAATATCTAATTTTATCTTAATAACCCTCTCAAATAACTTTCCAATGTTTGAAAACATAGATATTGGGCGGGAGTTGGTGATTTGAAAGTCATTTGGTTTTTTTAATAAAGGGTAAATTTTGGCCACTTTCCAGACCCTAGGGAAATAACCATTATTCAAGCAATTGTTAAAAATAATGACTAAAAACTTTATTGCCGAAATCGGTAGCCTTTTAATTAGAAAATTTGATCAATTATCTTAAGCCTGCAGATTTTTTGGCTTTTATGGATATAATTATATCACTAACTTCTGATGAGTTAGTAAAATGATTATGGTCTAACGAGTTCAATGAACCATACGTATCAGTAAATTGACATAGAGTTTCAGAACAGCTATTTATGTAGGAGTTCACTGTGTTCCAAACTTCTACAACATTTGCAATATATGGAGCAGTAAATCTATAAATATCTGAACAATGACGTTTGAACTGCTCTACTTCATCAACATCATCATTGCAAATGTTATCATTTACAACAAGTTTATCAAAACCCTTTGTTTTCTTATTACCGATAATACTAAAAACTTCCATAAAGACCTTTGGGTCTGGTTCAATTGACTCAATTCTCTTATTAAATTCCCCTGCTTGATGTAATTCATCCTGTTCCTTAATTATTGTTATAAAAAGTTGAATTTCGCAGCTCAATACGCGGTACTCAACGGAACTTCTGTCACCATTCCTGTGAAAAATCTTTTTAATGCCTTTTTTGCCAGGCGTATTTGAATTTAAAGAGCTTTTTTATGAGTGTTGTGTGTTGTGTTTTTCTTCCGACGTGGTTTTTTGAATTTGGAACGATTTTCCGTCATCCCACGTCAAATTTGGTTTGTGAACAGACCGGCTTCGGCTATGTGCCATCTTCAGTGTTCTATTGAATACTTTTTTATGCTTTCTGGGACTATAAATCGTTTGTTTCCCAATTCGATTTTCTCTGAGTGTCTATCCACTTCTCCACTAATATAATCATTAAACTGCGAAATATTCAAATCAATTTCCTCATTACTCAAGTTTCTGCCATCTGGAAGATAAATACTTAACACATCATGGTGAACATCATTACGAAACTCTTCCCAGTTAGTATTTTCGAAAGACTTAAAAAATTTCGTAGGAGACACAATTAAATCGAAGTCTGCTAACTTAAACACCAATTTAAATGGGTAATGATCAGAGAAAGTCGATAAGCTATTTATCTGAAAGTTACGATTTACCGAGTCTACAAGAACTGTACTAATGAGGAAATGATCCAAAAAAGATGGCCCCAAGGAAAAGTTGGATTAACATCACACAGTCTAATTTTACGAGACTGTATTTGAATAGCTTAACCAATGAAAGAAGCTTTGTCCATTCAAATTGTCTATAGAATCACCCTAATGTCTATTACGGGAGTTAAAATCCCCTCCTATAAACCCCCATCATAAGACATTGAAAAGTTTTGAATAGAATCAAGACTTGAAAAGAAATCATCACGGGGAAGATTACATGGAATGTAATAGTGCCCAACATAATTTTTTTTTACTTGACACGCAAAGGAAACCTTAAATTCAATGAAACTGTGTGGGAATTTAAAATTTGATATACTAAGAGAAGAAAACTTAATATTCTTATTGATGGGTATTGCTGTACCTAAACTAGAGTAATCTCTAATTACATTGTAATTATCAAAAGTAACTTTTGAGTTCACTCGAAAGCGGGTTTCATGTAAGAAACACACATCCACTTTATGAAAGTTAAGAATTTTAACTAATTTGATACGTCTGCTCAATTCGACTAACGACCTTACATTCATTGTAACAAATATTAAATTATTTCGGGCCATAATGGGACATAACTTCATTCAATAAATTACAATACTCTTGCTTGGCCTTACTTAACGTCATTGCTTTATAAGAATTTAGAAAATTCAAAATTTTTGATACTAACGATTGAGGTTGAGACTGTCTAAAATAACGCTCGAGCTTAATGAATTCCTCTACAATTGGGGGTAGTTGTTGGTCACTTACAACATGATTACTATTATTAGAACAAAAAAGACTAGCGAAGAAAGGATTTTATTTTACCGATTGACTACAATGGAAAAAACCATGCAACATATGAACGAAATCGTTCGTATATTTTACGAAATATTTTGTAATTTCGCACCACGAAAGATATTATTTAGAGAATAATACGAATTATTTTAGTTGCTTTACGAAAATTATTACCATTATTTCAAATAACTGACAATACTCGTAAACTATAAAATAATCAGAAACCTGTTCTGATTAGGCACTGCGCTTGGAAAAAATTTGTTTTGCAGGAATTATTTGATAATGGTACGATATTCCCGTTAATTTTTTTTGCACAGATTTCAAGTAATGCATATTATTTATTAATAAGTCCAATTTTATTAGTGGTTTGAGCAATCGTTTTTGATGGAACTACCAAAATTATTGCTAAAATGTTAAACCTAATCAGATGAGCTGCAGTTTAAGTTTGCTAACCTTTATTTTTAAAATTAAATAACTTTTTTTTACATTTTTCTTGTTATTAAAGTTGCACCTTCTTTTCTCAGAAAGAACCTTTTTGTGTTCGTTTTATTTTCAAAATCACCTTTTTGTGCCCCTTTTTGAAAAATTTCAACGGTAACCTGTCTACAACTTATAACGAGTGATTTTTTTGCTATTATATTTTTGGCAACACTAGTTTTGACAGCTCACGCACGTTTTGTATCTTGTGTCACTGTCAAACATCTTCAGTTTGGTCTATAATTTAATCATGAATCGTCTTACAAACGAACAACGCTTGCAAATTATTGAATTTTATTACCAAAATGCGTGCTCTGTTAAGCAAGTTCATCGTGCGCTTCTTCCATTTTATGGTCAGTTTAATCGACCTACTGAGGCTTCTATTCGGGCTATTGTAAAAAAATTTCGCACCAAATTTACATTGTTGGACATTAAACCACCAACACGTTTACGTAGAGTGCGAACTGAAGAAAATATCGCAGCCGTATCGGCCAGTGTTGGTGATGACCGTGAATTATCGATTCGGCGCTACCCTGCGATGATAACAAACTTTTTTCTGCCCAAAATGGAAGAGCTTGACTTGCATGACATGTGGTTTCAACAAGACGGTGCCACATGCCACACAGCACGCGAAACAATGGACCAATTGAGAGGCGAGTTCGGTGAACAGTTTATTTCACGCTTGGGACCAGTCAATTGGCCGCCCAGATCGTGCGATTTAACGCCTCTAGACTATTTTTTGTGGGGCTATGTTAAGGCTAATGTCTATAGCGACAAGCCCGCTTCGATTGACGCACTGGAAGCCAACATTGCCAACATTATTCGTGAGATACCGGCCGAAATGTTGGAAAGAGTATGCCAAAATTGGACTAAGCGGATGGACCATTTGAGGCGCAGCCGCGGCCAACATTTGCATGAAATAATCTTCAAACATTAAATTATATCGACCCAACTATCGATCCAAATAAATATTTCATGCATTTTTCTGAATTTTATGTGTTTTTTTTTTTTTACTTTCCGATAGTTCTTATAAAATCACCCATTATGTATACGGGTGACTTAGCGCCCAATTTTATATGATTCAATAATTTTAAGAACAACTTATATAGTCCATAATTGATTTCGTAATATCTACGAAATATTAGTATATTTTACGAAAAAACGTACTAGTAAATGTTTTCGTTATTTTCGTAAAACTATAAAATTCTGGTGTAAAAATTTATTCCGTAATATGTCCGAGAGTTTCGTATATTTTATAACTACAAAAAGTTTTCGTTACTTTCGTCAAATAATAAAATTCTGGACTCAACCTAATTCGTAATATGTACGAAAGTTTCGTACGTTCTACGAAAAAAGTAAATACGAATGGTTTTCGTTACATTCGTAAAATAATAAAATTCTAGACTACAACTTTTTTCGTGGAATGTACGAAAGTAATAACGAAATTTTTTTTCGTAAAATGTTGCATGGATTATTTTCAGTGTACTAATTAGTGCAGATTTAACATTGCCTTTAATTGTCTCTCTTCTATTCTTAACCTTGTCTAATAACTCTTTTTTATTTTTTAAATAGATTTTGTAACACGGGCAGCCTCTATAGTTCGCGGCATGTCAACTTTCGTTACAATTAACACAGGTGGGAGAAGATTCTCCATTTTTAGCGCTACATTGACCAGGTTCATGACTTAAATTACATTTTACACATTTAAAGATCGAATTACAGTTTCGGGCCGAATGTCCCCACGACTGACAACTAAAACATTACATCTCTCTTTTTTAGCTTTGGTGACTCCTAAGTAATAGATTGGTTTAAAACATAACGTAATCTACTAACATCACTTAATTTTTTCCCCTGTACTAAAGTAACATAAAATAAACCAGTATCATAATCATTTTTAGCAGAATACTGCCTAACTAGTTTACTAATACGTAATTTTAATTAATATGTAAAAGAATTGTTTGGCTTGAGGTCTATTTATAATAAATAAAAATAATAAAATTTATTTTTGATTTATTTATTTAATTTTCTTTATTGCTTCCTATATTTCCGTCAACTTTGACCATCTTCAGGGAAATATTTTCTAAAAACAAAATGACTTAATTAACAATATATTAATAAAATATAAATTTCAATTTATGTGTATTTACTTATTTTAATCGTAGTGTTGGTTACACTTGTAATACTTGTCACCTACTGTTTATATGTCTTTTGTTTTCCTCAGTTCTATGTTTGTTTATTTTGTGTTGATATATGTGTGCGCAATTTTCTGTGTCAGTTTTATTATTAACTCTTTTCTCTGTTCGGATATTTATAATGTGTAAGTAGCAGGGAACAATTCGTCTGAGCCTAATTAAAATTTTAAAATTTGGGTAATTAAAATTTGAAATTTTGAAATTTTAATTCTTAAATAAACAAAAGTGCAATTTGATACCCGTGGGAAAAAAATGAAAGTACCCTGTAGGTAAAATGTTGTTAAAAAAATTGTGATGAATTATTATTGAGTCAAAGTGTTAGTGTGAAATTATATTATAGATAATGTTTTGTGTTATATGAATTTCGGATATGGGTGTCTCTGTGGGTGAGTGGTAGCGATGTTAGCCTGTCAGTAGAGAGGTCGTGGGGTTCAATTCCATAGACCCTGGATGTTTTCCGCTGCTTCGTGGGTTGTGGTTGTGTTGAGATAGTGACCTATGAACAATTGATTGAGTATAGACTAGATGGTTCTTATGGGGTGATATTGAGACATTGGGTAGTGAGTTTGGAGCTTGAAAGTATTGGCTTAGTATAGACAATGTAGTTCTAATGGGGTGATATTGAGACATTGGGTAGTGAGTTTGGAGCTTGAAAGTATTGGCTTACTATAGACAATGTGGTTCTTATGGTGTCATATTGAGAGATTGGGTAGTGTTTTAGACTATATGTGGAAATAAAGAGTGTAGACAAGTTTGTAGATAAAAAAGTCGACTTGGGCTCCTACGGGGTTTATTGTGTGGCTATTATTATTTTTTTTTGTTCTTGATAATTTTTTATTGTGCTTGTGTTTACATTTAAAATGTAGTTCTGTTTATTTAAGCATGTCCGTCCACCAATTGACTGGTGGAGGGTTTGTATATTTTCAGAATGTGGTTATGGAAGTGTTAGAGGGGGGTGTTAAGTTCCAATTAATATGTATGCATATACATACGTACATACAATAAGCGTTTGCGTTTTGTTTATAATATTTTTTATGTCAAGAGGGGGGTATTTGTTTTTTGCATCAAATAATTGCATGATCATTTGGATTTGTAGCTGTGTTGCTTAGTATGACAGATGGTCTGAAATGTTTGTTTACGTTAAATATGCATGCTTAATCTTGTTGGTGTTTTTGTTTATTCAGGTGGATGTGTTGGAGAATGAGTCATCATCCTAATTTTTGTTTGTTTATTGGTGGGGGTTGGTTAGAGGTTGTGTTTACATAAAGAGTCTGTACATGTGGATTGATGTATGTCTGTCCATATTAAAATCTTGCTTAATCTTGTTTATTTTTTGACAATGGAATTTGAATTTCACAACATTATGAAACTGTAGGAACAATTGGCTGAGTATAGACAATGTGGTCCTAATGGGGTGATATTGAGACATTGGGTAGTGAGTTTGGAGCTTGAAAGTATTGGCTTAGTATAGACAATGTGGTTCTTATGGGGTCATATTGAGAGATTGGGTAGTGTTTTAGATTATATGTAGAAATAAAGAGTGTAGACAAGATTGGTGACAACGTCACCAAACTTGTCTACACTGTGTGTGTTTCTTTTTTCTTATCTTTAGATTTGTGAAGAATGTGTGTATGTCGTTTCAAATGTCCGTCTTGTTTATTTCTTGGGATAATAATTTGAATATTTATTCTACAGAATCATGTTTATTGCTTTGTTTATTCAGCTGCACATTTTTTGAGAATGAGTCATCATTTGAAATGTCCGTCTGATTATCTGTTTTGCAGAATCATGTTTATTGCTTTGTTTATTCAGCTGCACATTTTTTGAGAATGAGTCGTCATTTGAAATGTCCGTCTGATTATTTGTTTTGCAGAATCATGTTTATGGCTTTGTTTATTCAGCTGGATGTGTTGGAGAATGAGTCATCATCCTAATTTTTGTTTGTTTGTTGGTGGGGGTTGGTTAGAGGTTGTGGTTACATAAAGAGTCTGTACATGTGGATTGATGTCTGTCTGTCCATATTAAAATTTTGCTTAATCTTGTTTATTTTTTGACAATGGAATTTGAATTTCACAACATTAGGAAATTGTAGTATGTCTGTGTGTGTATGTGTGTGTGCATATAGTTGCGTATGGCTACATCTACATACATGCATTTGTATGTGTTGCGCTTGATTTTGTGCTGATCGTGCGAATTCTTGCTGTTGCTATGTATATAAATTTAATCATATTTCTACATCTGGATTGATGTCTGTCTGTGAGAATATATATTTGTGTATGTGAGATGTTCATAGCTTGATGTTTTTTCAATTTGTTAGTGTAAGTATGGGGCGCGTGAGAATTTCTGTCTGTCTGTGGGAATTTCTATATGTCTGAATGTATGAATAAGAGTCTGTCCATGATTTGGAGGTATGTTGTTCAAATAGTTTGAATTGTTTTTTTGTAGGCGCCATGTGATGTACACATGTAGTATAAAATGTTTTCATGTATGTGACCTTCCCTATTTTTTTATGTTTATGATAAAATCCGTTTGATTACATCTGTGTTTTATAATACTGTGGACGATGAAATTTTTTTATTTTGTCAATCTTATCTTTGTTCTATGTATGTTAAATTCAATTTGTTTATATTTAAAGTTTTAAAATGTTTTGTTTCTATTTATTTAAGCGTGTTCGTCCATTTTTTACTCAACGTCAGTCGGCTGGTAAACGGTTTGTAAATTTTCATTTTGTGCTTATGGAAGTGTGAGAGGGGAGGAGGAGCTGTGTTAAGTTCTACTAAATGTTCTGAGTACGCAATCGCATGGGTATGAAATTTGACAATATGTGTACATACTTATGTATATATCTGCAAATTTATTTGATGTATGCATGTACATACATACAAATAAGTGTTTGCTCTATGTTTGTATTATTTTTTTTCAAATGTGAACTTTTGTTTTTTTGTTGCAAAATATTCGCATGATCGTTTGGATTTATAGTTGTGTGTAGCTAATAAATATGTTGATATATTTTATTTGAAATATGTATTTTGTTTGCAGAGGTTTTTTTTTATGTACAAGTGCATTTCAGTTGTTCAATTTTTTGGGACCATAACCAGAGTTTTTGAATAGGGTTAATGAACTTGTGATGTATATTTTGATTTCTTTATTTTAATGTAACAATTGTAGATAGATGTTAAGGTGTCATTATTATTTTATGGGGCTTAGTGTGTCCGACTATTGCTTCGTTGGTGAGACGAAGGTGTCGGTATGGCACCTTCGTTTGTTTATTTATTTAAGAAACAGTGTTTCGTATTGCTAGACAAATGAATTTGAATTGCAAAATACATAGTATGAAATTTTATTACATATATGTTATGTTTGTGTATGAGTATTACGTCATCACTTTTTTGTAGGTGTGTGTTGGGCTGAGTGTGTGTATACGATATATGTCTGTTGTGATCGATCTAGTGTCTATATACAGTTTGCTGTTTTGTAGGTTGTTGTTTATGTATGTATATAAATTTCTTTTTGAGGTTGTACATATTAATTTTTCTTTAAAAATTTTTTTATGTATTCTTAATTCTGCTGACTTGAATATTTTTGTTTATTATTTGAACTTTACAGATAAAGATTGTATAGTTTTGAGCTTATAGTGGTAGTTGTTGTGCATGTACATCACTATTTTTTATCACTTTGTGCGAAAGTTTTGCAATGAGCTCTACACGAGGACCAGAATATTAATTTTTTTAGGGGTGAAGTCATGGACGGTTTTCATGACTCAGGAAATTTATTTTAGTATTCGGGGGTTATATTTTTGAGAGCGAAAGGTCTATCAATATACTTATTACATGTTTGTTGTTCTTTAATTTGAATGCTTATACCTATACATGGAAGACAGGAACATTAATTATTTCTATCACTTTTACATCCGACATTTTTTAAATTTTAATGAGTTTATTTGATATACAAAGATATTTCTTTACATTAAATATTTTATCAAGTAGGGATTTTATGTTAACTTTTCTCTTGACCGCTGGAAAGTAGTATATGTTATTAGTATGCTGTGATCGATAGATAATATTTGTATTGATGTGTTCTATTGTTTGAGTTTTGTTTTATTTTTCTGAAGCGTGTCATTGAACGTACATATGTATGTACATTACTTAATAATACATACATTTTCTTATACTGATTTGCTAAACAAGGTTAGTTTTTTTATTTTTTTTTATTTTTGATGTGCAGAGTAAAGCTGGTTTTTTTAAAACACCAGCGTTTAATAAAACATTCTAAAAATATGAAAGAAGCAAGTGTTTATTATAGAGATTGTGATGATTACATGTTTGAGAAATTTTTATACAAATAAATACAAAATCTAAGATGATAGTAATTATTTAAACTTTCTAGTTTAATTATTTGAATTAATGTAAATTCAAATTATTGTTATGAATGAGATTCTGTAAAATATGTTGACTAATTCCATACCGAAACTGAATATACAAATACGTACTATTTTTAAAACTCATATTACTACACATATCCTTGAAAATTCAATTTAATTGTAGATATATTTCGGAATATTATTACTCGATATCTTTTTGAATATTATTAAATTACAGGTTGATAAGAAGTCAACTACCAAAATATTCCCATTAGATTCATGCACTTAATTCAATACCATAATGGGATAGTCTTAATAAAAACATAAGGGGAGAACTTAAAAAAGCAAATATATAGGCCTTTTATAGTATACATGTACAGATTTCGATTTATAGGAATCAGTGAATATACCAAACTCAAATATTGTTAGATAATTGTAAAAGCATATTCCATTTGCTTAAAGTTATCATATTAAGTATTCCTTTAATTCAACATTAGACATATGTACTATATATATATATATATATATATATATATATATATATATATATATATATATATATATATATATATATATATATATATATATATGCATATTTAGAATATTTATAAGAGAATTTTTAAATAATTATGTATCTATGCATATTCATATTAAAGAAAATTATAGTGAACAATAAAAACGCATTACTAAACTATATCTTATTAACTAATTTCGATTTATATTATCAAGGTATCAAGTTCGAACACAATAGAAGGTTTGTTATACGATGATGGTTGATATGACGACGTTGCTAACAAACTAACTGAATTGTCAATGGATTCTACTTAATTATATGTACAGGTATCTCCTCGTGTAATCATCTGAGTTAGTTTCGAAGAAAGGATTACTAATTAGTCATATATTAAGGATGATTATGAATATGTTGGAAAAGTATGTACTACATTCAAATGTAGTTCTATGATGTAACACAGAACTTTACAAATAAATCAAATTATCTAAGTTATTTAGTTGTAAACAACGTGTATGACTATGGTATATGTTATTACCTAGCATATTCCATTCTTCATGGGTTGAAGATTCATAAAATTTTAATTTAGATAATGTAAGGGAAGCTTACATCATTTACAAACATTTGGATTCATATTAGATTAGACCCATAGAAATTTAATAACTTAATTGTTATTAGATTAGACTTAAAATACCATCAAGATTACACAATTGTCAAAATGTCTGTTATCATTATGTGTAGAAAACAAGAAAATTTAAAGCATGAAACAAATTAAATTAATAACGCATTTAAGTAATAAAACAAATACTAGGATCGCCGGGTGACCGAAATTCAAACGGGGATTTTTCTGGGGAACTTCTGGAATTTTGAGGATTTTCGGTAAAAAAGTATATTACGCACATCTATACACAAATATCTTTTTTACCATATACATATGTATGTTTCATTAATATTGGTGGACAATGAGATACTTAAAAGTGTACGACAAAATTGTGTAGTCTATTTATATATAAGATGTAGCTCACTAACTTTAGAAATATCTAACAATGTGTTCAACAATGATTCATTTCAAATAAAACACATAGAACTCTTAAGTTTAACTGCTCTGAGGGAAATGTTATACCAATTGTTTTGAATGTACTTGTTGTATGACTAGTGAAAATGGGAATGGTACAAAATCTTCCTGAGTTGTAACCGGTGAAAATAATCACATCACAAAGCTAATGATAGGAAAATGCCTTCATTATACAGCAGATTTTGTTCCAAATTAAAATCATTTGTCTATAGTACAGTAATTTAACTAGTATTAAGACCCCGTCACATGACAAGTAGCTTGAGTTAGGGTCTAGAACCTATCACTGGGTATCTTAATTATGTCAATTGACCCCTTGGCGAACCAGTCACGTGACCTGTCTTGTTCTTTTCTCTCTAGGGTAATTGAATAGGTTAGGGAAGAATATTAGTTTCAATATCCACTATCGATTATTAGATAAAAATTCATTTTAGCAAAAATTTTTTATTAAAGAATGCCGTCGGAAAAAAGATTTTGAAATAGTGTGTGTGAATGAAAGAATATAGCTAAAAGGTTGTATGCTTTAGCCCTTGCCTTTCAGATCGTTTTTTATTGTTTTGAAGCATATAAGAATTATTATGCATGCAGTACTCGATCTATGTTTGCTGGTCAAATTATTAGATTGATACCTACTCACGAGCCTACTACATTCACAGAGTTTTAATAATTGTGTTTGTTGTTCACCTTTTTATTAATAATATCCGTTAAACTTTCATTTTATTGACAATTTCAAGTAAATATATTATAAGGTGAAGAAGTAACATTGGTTTAAAAGTGATAGAAAGAAACATAATTAGGGTATATCTGTTATTTTGAAAGCGTGTATTATTCTAATATTCTGATAAAATTAATATATATATATATATATATATATATATATATATATATATATATATATATATATATATATATATATATATATATATATATATATATATATATATATATATATATATATATATATATATATATATATATATATATATATATATATATATATATATATATATATATATATATATATATATATATATATATATATATATATATATATATATATATATATATATATATATATATATATATATATATATATATATATATATATATATATATATATATATATATATATATATATATATATATATATATATATATATATATATATATATATATATATATATATATATATATATATATATATATATATATATATATATATATATATATATATATATATATATATATATATATATATATATATATATATATATATATATATATATATATATATATATATATATATGTACATATATATATATATATATATATATATATATATATATATATATATATATATATATATATATATATATATATATATATAACGAGTGATTTTTTTGCTATTATCTTTTTGGCAACACTAGTTTTGACAGCTCACGCACGTTTTGTATCTTGTGTCACTGTCAAACATCTTCAGTTTGGTCTATAATTTAATCATGAATCGTCTTACAAACGAACAACGCTTGCAAATTATTGAATTTTATTACCAAAATGCGTGCTCTGTTAAGAAAGTTCATCGAGCGCTTTCTGGTTGAATTTCTGGTTGAATGGATACGTGAACAAGCAAAACTGCCGTATTTGGAGTGAAGAGCAGCCAGAAGCATTGCAAGAGCTACCAATGCATCCACAAAAAACAACCGTTTGGTGCGGATTATGGGCTGGCGGCATCATTGGGCCGTATTTCTTCAAAGATGATGCGAATCACAACGTTACTGTGAATGGTGAGCGCTACCGTGCGATGATAACAAACTTTTTTCTGCCCAAAATGGAAGAGCTTGACTTGCATGACATGTGCTTTCAACAAGACGGTGCCAGATGCCACACAGCACGCGAAACAATGGACCAATTGAGAGGCGAGTTCGGTGAACAGTTTATTTCACGCTTGGGACCAGTCAATTGGCCGCCCAGATCGTGCGATTTAACGCCTCTAGACTATTTTTTGTGGGGCTATGTTAAGGCTAATGTCTATAGCGACAAGCCCGCTTCGATTGACGCACTGGAAGCCAACATTGCCAACATTATTCGTGAGATACCGGCCGAAATGTTGGAAAGAGTATGCCAAAATTGGACTAAACGGATGGACCATTTGAGGCGCAGCCGCGGCCAACATTTGCATGAAATAATCTTCAAACATTAAATTATATCGACCCAACTATCGATCCAAATAAATATTTCATGCATTTTTCTGAATTTTATGTGTTTTTTTTTTACTTTCCGATAGTTCTTATAAAATCACCCATATATATATATATATATATATATATATATATATATATATATATATATATATATATATATATATATATATATATATATATATATATATATATATATATATATATATATATATATATATATATATATATATATATATATATATATATATATATATATATTAGAATAATACACGCTTTCAAAATAACAGATATAACCTAATTATGTTTCTTTCTTTCACTTTTAAACCAATGTTACTTCTTCTTCACCTTATAATATATTTACTTGAAATTGTCAATAAAATGAAAGTTTAACGGATATTATTATTAAAAAGGTGAACAACAAAGACAATTATTAAAACTCTGTGAATGTAGTAGGCATGTGAGTAGGTATCAATCTAATACTTTAACCAGCAAACATAGATCGAGTACTGCATACATAATAATCCTGATATGCTTCAAAACAATAAAAAAACGATCTGTAAGACAAGGGCTAAAGCATAAAACCTTCATATCCAGTTCATATTCTGGATTGGTTCCCTCAATTCGGTAATTATACCATGCTAATGTATTTATACCATCACATTGTATTTTTCTTTTTTATCTTGTTTAGTTGGTTGGTATAAATTTGATGAACTTTTGACTTAAGTGTTAACATATCATCATAAACAATATACTTATTAAATAAACAATTTCTATACGCCTCTAAACTATATTTTTCAAGAACACATTTCTTAACCCCCTTCGATTTCTTACATCATTTTCATATTGCACGCTAGAAGAATACATTTTTGACCGAAGCCCCACAAATTCTTTCATCACTTTACCATCAGCCCAATCATGAATATTCCCTAGGAATTTCTTTCCCCCGGAAAACACTTCTCGAGAAAAAATTCCTACAATCATAAACTTTTCGGGAACAAAAATATGAAACAGTGGCATCATTGAATAACAATTGCGTCTGTTTTGCCTGTTTTATTCAGTGTTTTTGTGTCCAAAAATAAATAAAATTGATGTTTTAATTAAATTTAAAGTAAAATTAATTAAAAAAGTGAATAAAAAAGTAATAACATAGCTGTACAAGCATTTGTGAAGGATATTGGTGCTGTAGAAGAAACAAAAATCGTGCAAGTTACTGTTTGCTGCAGTTATGGAAACCAAAATCAATGGATCGATTAAAGTTACAAAAAATTTTGTGTTTGTGCTTTATTTGTGGTATTCGCCCTACAAGAACAATAAAATATTTTTTTATTGATAGAAATTTTGTTTTATTTAAATATTACATCGATTTTTATGCAAACTCCCTTCTGTTTTGCAAGTGAAAAATTCCGGGGGAAAAACGAAGTTCAAATGCATTGAGAATAGCTACTTTTTTCCCCCATCAAATTTTTTCCGACGGAATTTTTATTCATAATAAGAGAAAAGGGAAAAGTCAAAAAACTCTCACGGAATTTTTGTTTGTGATTGGGCTGTATAATTTTCATCATACCCAGCACCTTTTTGTTTAAAAGAGGAATACCATATACGTTATCTTTTGGGTAATCGGAAGTGTCAAATTCTTGTTCTATGTCAGATTTTATGTCGGCATAAAAGTCGTCAGTTTGGATTGTATATATAAGTCGTATATATGAGTCGGTGTCCATGTAATTTAAAGATAAATTTGATTTAAACTTGGTCTGCATGAATCCATAATGGAAATTATACATTTTCTATTTAGAATGCTCCAACACACGAAATCGGAAGTATATGGGCTTGTTATAGTATGTTTTGACTCTATTCATTTGAATTGCCACCATATCCTCTGAAAATAAAGATATGCTATGCAAATTGGATTTAAATATCCAATCCTGAGCTCCCAAATGGTTGTAGTTAGTTTTATTCCAGTTGGTCACAATTCTAACATCTTTTCTTTTATCAACGTTCTCCGTGGTCTTACCGTATACCGCGTTATTAAGTAAATAAAAAAAAATTTCAAATGCATTTTTTGCAGAAGCTCTATGTTTAGTATTCAAATCTATATAGTCTTTTAGCCATGGATATTGTTTAAATGCTAGAATACGATGCGTTTTCTTTAGAATCAAACCATATTCCAAACATTGCTTAAGAACTCTGTAATGTATTACATAAGAGTTTTTTGGCGAAAAATCCGCAATTAATTTCTTATGGTTTGATTCTAAAGTTTTCTTGTTTTCAACACAGAAGGGAAGGTCATTGTGAGAGTCATGCAAATGTGAAGGATATTCCAAGCTGACCTCATATACATAACCATCTTGTGAGTTATTATCTATGCTTTTCGCATCCAGATTCATCTCATCACTTGTCAGCCATCGGGATCCTCCATAAGGAAGATACTCAGACATCGCCCAACCGTAAAGGTTATTTGCGTCTAAATATATTAGAAATTCTGAAGGCTTCCCTTACATCATCTAAATTAAAATTTTATGAATCTTCAACCAATGAAGAATGGAATATGGTAGGTAATAACATATACCATAGTCATACAAGTTGTTTACAACTAAATAACTTAGATAATTTGATTTATTTGTAAAGGTCTGTGTTACACCATAGTACTACATTTGAATGTAGTACATATTTTTCCAACATATTAATAATCATCCTTACTATATGACTAATTAGTAATCATTTCTTCGAAACTAATCCAGATGATTACACGAGAAGATACCTGTACATATAATTAAGTAGAATTCATTGACAATTCAGTTATTTTGTTAGCAACGTCATCATATCAACCATCATCGTATAAAAAACCTTCTAGTGTTCGAACTTGATAACTTGATAATATAAATCGAAATTAGTCTATAAAATATAGTTTAGTAATGCGTTTTTATTGTTCACTATAATTTTCTTTAATATGAATATGCATAGATAAATTATTATTTAAAAATTCCTTTATAAATATTCTAAATATGCTTGTATATATAGTACATATGTCTAATGTTGAATTAAAGGAATACTTAATATGATAACTGTAAGCAAATGAAATATGCTTTTACAGTTATCTAACAATATTTGAGTTTGGTATATGCACTGATTCATAAATACAATCGAAATCTTTACATGTATACCATTAAAGGCCTATATATTTGCTTTTTTAAGTTCTACCCTTATGTTTTTATTAAGACTTTTCCATTATGGTATTGAATTAAGAACATGAATCTAATGGGAATATTTTGGTAGTTGACTTCTTATCAACCGGTAATTTAATAACATTCAAAAAGATATCTAGTAATAATATTCCGAAATATATCTACAATTAAATTGAATTTTCAAGGATATGTGCAGTAATATGAGTTTTAAAAATAGTACGTATTTGTATATTCAGTTTCGGTATGGAATTAGTCAGCAGATTTTACAGAATCTCATTCATAATAGAAATTTGAATTTACATTAATTCAAATAATTGAACTAGAAAGTCTAAATAATTACTTTCATCTTACATTTTGCATTTATTTGTATAAAAATTTTTTAAACATGTAATCATCACAATCTCTATAATAAACACTTGCTTCTTTCGTATTTTTAGAATGTTTTATTAAACTTTGGTGTTCTAAAACAACCAGCTTTAAAAAAACTAACCTTGTTTAATAAATCAGTATATGAAAAATTAAGCTTATTTTTATGGTGGCTTAGAAATTTACCATACTGGGCACTTATCCTAATCAACAACCACACTTGTGCTTTTTGTTTATATTTCTCACTCAAGATTGAGAAAGCTCCTTTCTCTAGTTCTTAGGGTTTACATATGTTTTGTTTTATCCGTATTACACGGGAAACTATCTAACATATTTTGTACTATATGCCTCTAGTGTTAATAATTGAAGTTCTGCGTATTTAGTCGAACTATATGGGTTTTATCCAAAGAAATTATTATTCAGGCTTAAGTTCGTTCAATTTAATTTTTACAATTAAATAATTTTTTATTGAGAAATAATTTTTCAAAGCATGTGGCAATTGAAAAGTACAAAGACCAATTTCTTGACTTTTGTGAGGGTCGAACTGAACATCGATGTTTTCGGCATTAACCACAATCCCATCGTCAGAGCTCTCTATAGTCTAGGCTACTCAGCCTCTAAAGTAAAGCGGTGAATATCTGGCATTAAACCAATTGCATTAAAGCTCTATGTTTTCTGGCTTGAATCTTATTTTTATGGTAGCTTAGAAGTTTACCATACTTGGGACTTATCCTAATCAACAACCACACTTGTGTTTTTTATTTATATTTCTCACTCAATATTGAGAAAGCTCCTTGCTCTAGTTCTTAGGGTTTACATATGTTTTGTTTTATCCGTATTACACGGGAAACTATCTAACATATTTTGTACTATGTGCCTCTAGTGTTAATAATTGAAGTTGTGTGTATTTAGTCGAACTATATGGGTTTTATCCAAAGAAATTTATTATTCAGGCTTAAATTCGTTCAATTAAATTTTTACAATTAAATCATTTTTTATTGAGAAATAATTTTTCAAAGCATGTGGCAATTGAAAAGTACAAAGACCAATTTCTTGACTTTTGTAAGGGTCGAACTGAACATCGATGTTTTCGGCATTAACCACAATCCCATCGTCAGAGCTCTCTATAGTCTAGGCTACTCAGCCTCCAAAGTCAAGCCGTAAATATCTGGCATTAAACCAATTGCATTAAAGCTCTATGTTTCCTGGCTTTAAGCTTATGTTTATGGCGGCTTAGAAATTTATCATACTTGTCACTTATCCTAATCAACAACCAATCTTGTGCTTTTTGTTTATATTTCTCACCCAAGATTGAGAAAGCTCCTCTCTCTAGTTCTTAGGGTTTACATATGTTTTGTTTTATCTGTATTACACGGGAAACTATCTAACATATTTTGTACTATGTGCCTCTAGTGTTAATAATTGAAGTTGTGTGTATTTAGTCGAACTATATGGGTTTTATCCAAAGAAATTTATTATTCAGGCTTAAATTCGTTCAATTTAATTTTTACAATTACAATTAAATCATTTTTTATTGAGAAATAATTTTTCAAAGCATGTGGCAATTGAAAAGTACAAAGACCAATTTCTTGACTTTTGTAAGGGTCGAACTGAACATCGATGTTTTCAGGATTAACCACAATCTTATCGTCAGAGCTCTCTATACTCTAGGCTACTCAGCTTTCAAAGTCAAGCGGTAAATATCTGGCATTAAACCAATTGCATTAAAGCTCTATGTTTCCTGGCTTTAAGCTTATTTTTATGGTGGCTTATTTTAGTTTAGTTATTGTTTTCAATTTATATCTAATTTTTACAAATTACATATTATGAACATATACATATTTCAATCTTTCAGGAGTTTGCGATCAAGATCTCCATGACATATTTTCCGAGAAAGATATTGCTTCCTCCTTCACAGACGATATTTTGAAATCATTAAATACTTCCACTATTACAAGCGGAGAGGATAATGGTGATCTTAATACAAATGTTGCATTGACCTTAAATAAATTAAACGTGGACTCAGATACCCCTTCAAAGAAAAATGAAAGTTATGTTTCAGATATAATAGCAATTGAGGATAATATTGAAGAAGATTTGTTAGAAGTTGCTGGATTTAATATTCAGATGGACTCAAATCAAATATTGGCATCCGTAAAAAATTTAACCCTCGAAGATCCGCCTCCAACATGCTCTATTTTAAGTATGAACTCTCCTGTCCCTTCCCCGCCGGATTGCCCACCACAACGTCTTACACGTGAACAATTACTGCCTCCAACTCCATCTGTTCATCTAGAAAATAAAAAACATGCATTTAGCCCGCAACTGCAAGAATTTTGTCTAAAACATCCAATTGCGGTTGTTCGAGGTCTCGCTGGAGCCTTAAAGTTGGATCTAGGCCTCTTTTCTACAAAAACGTTAGTTGAAGCCAATCCAGATCATAGTGTAGAAGTTCGAACGCAAGTACATCAACCTCCAGACGAAAATTGGGACAATACACAAGCAAAACGAGTTTGGGCATGTATATCCCATAGATCACATACAACAATTGCAAAATATGCCCAGTATCAAGCCTCAAGTTTTCAAGACAGCCTAAAGGTATCTATCTTAAAAAGTTCAAAAAACTCAACAAATAAGGTTGTACAAATAAGTCGTACCGAACTGAAGTTGTTTGTTGTGTTGTTTGTTAAGTTCTTTAAACTAGTTATGTTTATATTGTATAAATCTCAATTATTCTTTGAAAGTTTTTGTATAATATACGAGTTTTAAAACTTTTGAAATATAATGGTTAAAGGTCTACTAATGAGTTGGCATTAGCACCAACGAAATGATGGCATGTAGACTAACATATAACCCCTAACAAATAACAATATTTTTAAAGATTCATTAACAATTTTTCTTAGGATGAACGTGAAAAAAGTGGTTCGCTTGGAGTGCAGCAGATGTCAGATTCAGATTCAAAAGATTCTTTAAGTAATGCTTCAATAAGCGGAAGGAAGAAAAAAGCTAAAAGCAGCAATAAAATGTTAAGGTAAGCGAAAATTTCTATATCTACCAGTGTTTTTTAAATAGTGCAGTTTAAAATTAACTCATCACTGTTGTAATAAACCGAGGTAAAACCAGCACCAATGCTAACTTTCTTTCATACATGACAGTAAATTATTAGATTACTTGCTAATTTTCAACGTCAATAGGATGGAATACAAAAGAAATTGTTTCAAAACTAGCTAATACCATGCGCGTTGCTGCGGCAGACTAATGATACTTAGCTACTAATATTTAGCTTGTATTCGAAGTGCCACGCCCCCTTAAGATATTTCAGAAAAATATACCCTATAACCTTCCCATAGGTGTAGAGAATATGCTCACAAAGTTTTATCGCGATCGAATACGAACAAACAAACAAATATTAATTTTTGATATTAGACTATTGTGCACACAGCAAAAGAGTTAAATATCAAACAAAGAAATATTTAAATCAATTAAGCAATTAATAAATACTACTATGGCCAACGGACGACACAATCGTCCGCATTATAGATATAAGTAATTTCATTAAGGTTTCGCTAGTTCTCTAGAGTATAGAGAGCTCTGACGAAAACATCGATGTTCAGTTCGACCTTTACAAAAAGTCAAGAAATTGGTATTTGTACTTTTCAATTGCCACATGCTTTGAAAAAATTATTTCTCAATAAAAAATTATTTAATTGTAAAAATTAAATTGAACGAACTTAAGCCTGAATAATAAATTTCTTTGGATAAAACCCATGTAGTTCGACTAAATACACACAACTTCAATTATTTGGAAATAGCTATATCGTTACACCTTAAAATTTCATTGTGAGCAACGATAAAAAGCACAGCATATTAAAGTAATAAAAGTAACGACGAAGTTTGCGGAATATTTCTCACTATTTACATGTATAGAACACGAACTCAAAATATACAACAAACAAAACTACAACCCAAGCATGATAGTGCTTGGTACCTATCAACATGCCAAAGAAACACCAATACACTTAAACCAGGCAAAACAAAAACAACAAACTTGCCAACCCATAATAAAAGACTAAAATTGAAACGTCGTTATATTAACACACATTTTAGAACGCTGTTGTGAACTCCCTAAATGTATAATGAAACTATGTATAATTAGTTAATGATAGATATTAACTTTCCTACACTGAAATTAAATAAATTCAGAAGTGCGACTTTGACTCGCACACAAAGGCTTCCGTTCGAATACCATATTAATTATTCGTTTTTTCGTTTTGGCGATTTTTGTTTGTTTTGGGGACTTTGTTTCTTTTTGAGTTTTTTTTTTGTTTCAACGAATTTTTTATTCTGGAAATTTTTTTATGTTGTCCACTTTTTAGTTTTAGTGTTATTTTTTTTTTTTTCGTTGAGGTGTTTTTTTGTTTTATCAGTTTTTTTAGTTTTTGCGTTTTTTTCGCTACTGCGCTTTTTTTGTTTTAGCGGTTTTTTTTCATTCTGTCGAATTTTTTAATGTAAATTTTTTTAGTTTTGGTGATTTTTTCGTCTAAGTGATATTTTATTTTGGCGATTGGTTTTTGACGATTTTTTTAGTTTGTGCAATTTTTTTGTTTGGCGATTTTTGTAGTTTACGCGTTCTTTTCTTATTTTGGCGATTTTTCGTTCTAGCGATTTTTTCCTATTTACTTTTTCATTACTTGAAGCGATATACTTGAATTAGGAATTTTGTTTATTTCAATTATATAATTATTGCAATTCATAAGATGCACCGTAATTTCAAAATCACATTAGCTAACTGAATACCCTGAAATATTTATTTTGTTTATTGTTTAGCATTTATTACTGTTGACGTTTAAAATATTGTACTAAATATGAAAATTTCAAAAGTTTGCCGCTTACGATTTCCAAGATACAGCTCATTCACAAAATTACATGATAAAAATTGCATTACCTGATTGAATATCCTTTAAATTTTATATTGTTTAAATTTCAGTACTTATTGGTGTATTCTGTATAACACACTAAACGGAATCGTATTGATTCTACTTGGTTGCTTGCGTGCAATAGATAGCCACGTACACCAACCAATGCCAAGCGACTATATATTACATTACGATTTTAACACCAAAACTCTCCTTTACAAACCAGGGGGCAAATTACGGCATTAAATTATATTGAAATTTCGATCAATATCGAATGCCGTAATTTGCCCCTGGTTTGTAAAGGAGAGTTTTGTTGGTGTAGCTTACAAACATGCTAACGTATTGCATGATATTTGTTCGCGATGCCCCACTTAGGAGCATTTCTTGTTATATGTATATAATAAAATCATACTATTGTTTTGTTGTTTTAAGATCGTAACTCATCGTCATTCTTCGCAAAATGTATATTTTTATAATCTCCGGCTTATAGTAGCGCTTTTTTTGTTTTTTATGTGGACTTTGTTTTTTAAGTGGACGAAGAAGAAAAATATCGGAATCCCGTGACAGACAAACAGACGGACTGCTTAGCGCAAATAATAGGGTTCCTTTTCACCTTTGGTGTACGGAACCCTAAAAAGTGCGGTCAAATATAAAAACCAAACACCTTCCAGTGTTTTAAATCAATTTATTTACCCCTCTTCTCTTGTCCCTAAAATTCTCTCACATCAAAACATAGACACAAATGTTTTATTGTTGTTACTCTCTTTGGAAAGCCAGTTGGACAACAACACATACATACATTTTTTTTGTTTTTGTTTTCCTTTATTCAATTTAAATATATGAGTAATACGTGTGTAAGTATTAGTAGCAACTTTAAATGCTTATATCTCCAAAAATATTGAACAGATTTTAATAACATATGAATAGTACACATCTGTGAATAAATATGTTTAAAATGGTATGAGTTGTATCAAAATCGGCTGTATAATATAATCGTAAACTCCTTCACAAGGAATCGTTTTGTCTATTAATTATATAGATATATATTTTTTTAAAAGACGTAGCACACGCAGGCAATTAATGCCTACCAGTTAATTAATTAATGTGCTACTTTCTTTAAGAAAGGGACAGTGTGATAACAGGGGAGCCTAAAAATTGCACTTTGACGATTTCACGACTTTTGCCCCAAATTTCACGATTTTTAAAAATTTTAAGTTGACAGCATTTATTTGTTGATGATATGCATTTATTGTCTTTTTCAATCAATTCTAACGTACTTTTTTTGTCCATCATCGCGTATACTACTTACCACATCATCCAGTTATTGGGTCCAAACTTATGGTAGTATTTGATGGATCGTTTACAGACTCCACAGGTGTTTCACTTAACGATAAGTTACATATTGGACCTGCAATTCAGCGCAATTTATTCGCCGTTTGTCTTAGATTTCGTTTACACAAATTTGTTTTATCTGCGGATATCATCAAGAAGTTTCGTCAGATCTGGACAGCTGGAAAACACCGCAACTTTCAGAGAATTCTCTGGAGAGAAAACGCTGATGAACTAATCAAACATTTCCAACTATGCACAGTAACATATGGGACTGCTTCAGCACCATTCCTCTCAGTGAGAGTATTACAACAATTGGCTGAAGATTACAAGGAATCTCATCGAAACGCATCAAGAATTTTACTTGAAGATTTTTACGTCGACGACGTACTAGCAGGTGCCACATCTGAGCAACAACTACTCAAATTTCGTAACGAACTTATCGATTTACTTGCACAAGCTGGACTTCAACGTAGCAAATGGGTATCCAATAGCAACAAAATCATACCAGCAAATTAAAATACACCGGGTTTTTTGAGAGAAGATAACAATTCGACCAAAGTCCTTGGCATATATTGGTACTCCAATGAAGATCTAATTGCTTACAAAATATGTTTGGGAGTTACACAAAACGCAACAAAGAGAACTATTCTATCTGATGTAGCTCGTATATTTGACCCTTTGGGATTAGTATCACCAGTGGTTATAAAGTTCAAGATTCTGTTCCAAGAATTGTGGCTTATGAATCTGGGCTGGGATGACCCTTTACCTTCACAATTAGCAGAAACATGGTTCAATTATATGAAAGATTTAGTGAATCTTGACAAGCTAAAAATTCCTCAGCTTATACCAAATGGAGATACAGAAATTACTTTACACGGTTTTAGCGACGCATCAACGAAAGCTTATTCCGCTGTTACATATTGTCTTATGAAAGATGAAAATGGTATCACTCATGTATCATTAATGGCATCAGAAACTCGTGTAGCACTGCTTAAGCAGATCACATTACCCAGGTTGGAACTATGTGGAGCGTTGTTACTTACCCGTCTGATGAAATCACTTATATTATCATTGCCAAACAAGAACATTAACTTACATGCCTGGTGCGATTATCGTGGTTGTCCGTACAGCCAATTAAACTCAAAACATTCGTAGGCAATCGTACTGCTGAAATATTGAACACTCTCCCTCCAAGCGCTTTGAAACACGTAGGAACAAAGGAAAATCCTGCAGACTGTGCTTCTCGAGGTTTGATGGTAGACCAACTACTAGATCAGGAACTGTGGTGGTTGGGCCCTACATTTTTGAAGAATCAAGAACAATTTGAAAATTATGAGATTACAGGTTGCACGTAGCAGCAGCAATGAAAAGGGACGTCACCGCATTCATAACAACGCATCAATCAAGTCCAGGTCATCCATTGGCAATGGCACTGGAGAATTCGTCTACGTGGTGAAAATTCGTACGCATCGCAGCTTACGTAAATCGTTTCATAAACTTAGCTGTACACAAGACCAAGAACCCAGACAAGATATGGACATATAATGAGCTAACTCAGGCAAAACTAGTCTGCTTGAAAATGGCTCAAGACTGCTTTTCGATAGAAAGAACTAGATTGACACGCGGAGCGCATACGTCATTCATGACAGACGCGGTTCAGCATCCAATATTACTTCCCAAAAAACAAGGTTTCTCATCTGATTCTTGAGGAACAAAATATTAGCAATCTTCATCCTGGTGTCTCTTCATTATTCGTCATCATTCGTCAGCAGTACTGGGTCATAGAAGCTAGAAATCTTATTAGACAAATCACGCACAAATGCTTGAAATGTTTCAAACAATCTCAACATTCAACACGCCAACGCATGGCAGATCTTCCTGCATTTAGAGTTCGTCAGGCGTTCCCATTCCAACATGCTGGTTGCGATTATGCTGGCCCATTTACGCGGAAAAATCATAAAGGGCGTAACGCTAAGGTATCAAAGTGTTATTTATGCCTGTTTGTTTGCATGGTCACTTCGGCCATTCACTTAGAATTGGCAACAGATCTATCAACAGACTGCTTTGTTGCAGCACTCCGTCGGTTTATGGCTCACCGTGGAAAATGTACAACAATATATAGCGACAACGGCAAGAACTTTGTTGGAGCTAAGTTTATTTTGAACGAGATGTACCAGCATCTACAAGCTGATCAACATAATAGACTAATAGAAACAACATTGGCAAATGAAGGAATAGAATGAGTTTTTACTCCACCGTACTCGCCGCACTTTGGTGGCATCTGGGAATCTGGCATCCGCTCAGTAAAGCAGCATTTACGGCCTGTTATTGGAACCAGCGTGCTCACCTTTGAACAGATGCATACACTCTTAGCTCAGGTGGAAGCTGTCGTAAACTCTAGACCATTGGGATACGCTTCAGACACGGAAAGCACCTACCTCTCGCCTTCTCATCTTTTAATTGGCAGACCGACAACGATGGTTCGTGAAGGCAATCTTACTGGTATCAACCCTAACAAACTCGACTATTGGCAGAACGTACAGTGCATGTACCAAGGCTTTTGGAAACGGTGGAGTCAAGAATATTTAACGTCATTACAGCATCGTCCTAAGTGCTGTACAACTCAACCCAATATACAAATTAATGACATGGTTCTGGTGAAGGAGGATAAACTGCCTCCCGAAATGTGGATCCTTGGCCGTGTTATTCAGACTTTTCCCGGAGATGATGGTTTAATCCGGGTTATCTCAATCAAGACTTGCCGTGGTACACTGACTAGAAACATCACCAGGGTGGTCAAACTTCCCATGTGCTGAAAACTCCTTTCAGGGTCGGCCGGAATGTTGGTGAACGTTCACTGGAATGCAACGCTGTATCTATTTATTTTACATGCAACACTGTTTTATTATTTCTTTTGTATTCTTTTCTATGCTTACTGGTCACAGTCCATTTTTTGAATTTGAAGGAAGCACACACAATAAATAGGAATTAAATAAAAATAAATAAATTGCAAGTGATTTATTCAAAAACAGTCGTAATGACGAACTTGGTATGGTTGTGCCTTCATCGAAAGTTTGTTGTTAAGTATGTACCTATGTATGTAGTTGCTTTTATTAAGTACCTAGTAAGCCACGTCTTCGAGACATAATCGTTGCATTTTCGAAACAAGTATCTAACTATAACCGACGACGAATAGACGACAGTCCAAACCAACTATTGACATTTTCGAACAAAGGGCACAAATAAAATTTAAAAATGTAATAATTGAATCGAACCCACAACCTCCGCACTGATAGGCTAGCACGTTACCTACTAGCCTACCGAGGGACTTAAAAAACTTTGTTCAAAAATACGTTTTGTGGGCAACTTAATCTCTTTAATGTACATAAATTGATGCACAACTTCGATGCAGTTGCTACTCTTGTTTTTACTCATGTTGTCGTCAATAAAAGAGTACACACGACAAATTCGATGCAGTTGTTATTCTTGTTGTCGTCAATAAAACTGTACTGACGACAACTTCGATGCACTTGTTTCCCATCTTGTCGTCTTCTGTATAGCATATATTTCCATCTTGTCAGAACAAATTCTTTATACACGACAACGTATACCACCTTGTCGCCAAACTTATTTCAGCGATGAAAATGTCGTCGGTAACAACTGGGACTGCAGGGTATGTTGCTTGTTGTTAAGTATTAGCATAGGTATGTAGTTGTGTTTGTTTATTGTGTTGAATAAAAGCGGAAAGTTCGCTCTTTTTCTCACGTTACAATCACACCAATTAAAAATCACTTGGTTTATTAAAACAAATATATATTTATTTTACCAAGGAAATGCTCAAGTATTTTAATTCAAATAACTTTTCTCAATAGAAGTGCTGCGTACTCTAAAAAAATTAAGGTTTTTCAGACATAAAATAAAATCGTATATTTTTTATATGCATTAACAACCTCATTCACAAAAAAATTTTTGATAAATAAGAGACTTATCAAAAAATTTTTTTATGAAAATTTGTTTTATTAATTTGTTGTAAGTCAGGAAAATTTTTTATGAATTAAGGCATTAATATATATAATTTTTACCAAAAACCAAATTCAAGTGTGTTGGCAGAACTTTTCCAAATTACAGCAAAATCAACAAAATCAAACATTTATTTAACTAAAAAATTATTTTGAAACTAATTTGTTACTAATACAAACAATTAATTGTAAGAAATTGGACAATAGTTTTTTCTATGAAGCTTAGTTAAATTACTTCTCATATTTTGTTGTATGTATATTCGGCTATGCCGAATCTTATATAACCTTCACCAATAACCATGGATTCAAATCTCATGGCAGGTGAGGACTTTTTTTTTATTTTCAATATCAATATATTTTAGAGAAATCCTGACATATTAGTCCAAATCGGAAGTATGTAACTTTTCTGGGACTTCGGAAAATCAACTAAAAGTACAGACAGGCGGTCAGACGGACATTGTTAATTCGACTTCCGCATCTACATATAAGAACCCATAATATATATTTATATATTTGTGATTCGGATCTACGATTTCAATACAAAGACCCAATCTGTCAATATTTTGAACGGTCACGTTGTCCCTCTGGTTTCCACGTAAATTTCTATGGGACCAAACTTCAACCATACACTTTCAAATACATTTTTTTTAATATAGTATAATTTCTCTAGTATCCTGTGTGATTTTTTACCTGTAACATTTTATTTTCATAAAGTATATTTCCGTAATAATTTTTGAATTTAATTGTGTTTTATATAAATTTTCCAACAACGTTTAATTTTATCTTCAGCTTTCAATTAATTGCTGTGCTTTGCCAAATATAAAAAAATCACGAATGTTGACCTGTCTTGATACTAAAATACGCACATAAAAATTAAAGAAAGAGCTAAAAATAATATATTTTGAGTTTAAATACCTTCCATAAATTACGTAAAAAATGAAAATAATATTTTTAATCCCCGACCAAAAAAGAGGGGTGTTATAAGTTTGTATAATGTGTGTCTGTGGATCTGTTATTATTTTTTCGTTTAAATTTCGGGGTTCTTGTCTTGCATACAAGAAATTGGAAATAAGGTACTGCCAAGTCCAAAACCATAATAGTTTAAAATATTATTTGACCTGTATTTTTTGTTCAACTTATAATTATTCTAATGTGGCAATTCAAACAATTATTTTATTGTATGCAATAATTTTTCATTTTCAAAGACAACGACCTAAATATGTTCTAAACTATTTAGCGAATACAAAACAAAGAAATCAGTCAGAAATTAGTCGGAAAACGTGTAAAATCGACATAGTGAATTGGGATATTAACAATTTTCTGTTCTACGTATAGCAGCTTATTGAGTGGAATTTTCTGCCTGGCATACCTTCAGCGGGGCTTAAGGACTTTTTTCCTCTGGATTTGTAAATAAGCGTATTCGCTAAATAACCATAATTTCCCTAACCGTCTTTTAAATGGCATTTGTGATATTCTCATCTTCGTATGTACTACAACGGCTTCACTGAGTAGAGGTTTTCTGCCTACCACGCCTTCCGCTAGTTATAATGACGATCGAAGCCGCGTTTCTACATACTCAGAGAAGGAAATCCTTAAGGCGGCCGGCTACAGAAAAAAACTTACTCAGCGAAGTGGGTATTTGATATTTGTATGTACCTGGAGGAAAGAATCTTTAACCCTGACCCTGCTAGTGGAAAAATCTATGTTCTCTTGGTATTTTAGAAAGACCCGAAGGCAATGAACAATTACCGAAATGGACATACATATGTATGTAGGTGTTGGCGATTTGCTTGAGCACTTGGTTATTCAGTCTTTCAGGCGACAATGAATACATAACGACCCCAAATTTTGAGTGATTTTCGCTTTTTTTCATTATGAAGAATGGGCGATTGAAAATTAAAGTGTCTTACTTGGCATTTGTTCTAACAACGCTTTCATAATATCATGTCTTAAATGACTGCATTTCATGTCTTATGTAGACGGCATGTTAAACTTAACAAAAATTGTTTTATGAAGTTAGTTTTTTAATTTAATTTAATTTTGCTGTCATTTGTGGCAAGTTTAATTAGAACAGAGTTCAATTTTTAAAGCACAACTTACATATTTAAAAAATATGTATTACCGTTTGACGATGAATTTATGAAACTGTTGATGTGGCAGTATAGAATTTTCACAATAGATATATTACTTACGTTACAAACGTAAAACCAGTCGAACGATAAGTGGAAAGGTAGTGGGTCGCTTACTCGAATAAAAGAGAGCGACTGTTTATTGTTCGATTAACTGCCTGTCCCAGAATGTCACACATTTTCGTTCGCAGACATTTTAAACGACAAACATCTGTTTTGCGTCCCATTAAAACCCTTCAGCACGAGAAGTCGAAAGAAAATGAATGCGAATGATAACGTAAACATTTCAATACAAATTTGCGTCCCACTAACAACTTTTTCAGTCATTTGCACGCACACAAATGTCAAAAGTAGGCAGTTTTTTAAATTATTTTTTATAATGCAAACAGAAACAGAAGAAAAAATAATTATTTAATATTTTGCTTTGTTAATGAGTACGTAGAATACTGGATTCGCCGAGAATGGATTTGTTGCATAATCGGCCTTTGGCCGGTTTTAATAATTTTCTCCTCTGCGTATGTAGTACATACATGTGCCCAATAGCAGGTTCATTGAGTAGAGTTTCTGCCTAGGAGGCTTTCGGCCAGGCTTAAGGAATTTCTCGTTGAATGTTGTTAATAAGATGTTTCTCTGAATAACTATAATTTGCCTATGTGGTCTTTATGATATTCTACTTTACATATAGCCGACAGCTCATTCGCTAAGTAAAGATTTTCCGCCTACCACGCCTTTTGCCAGTTAAATACCTGTTGCGTAGAAGTTGTGTATTGTTATTATATAAGCAGAAAATCCTTAAGCTGGCCTGCTCACAAAAAATTTTTACCCAGCGAAATGGGTATTTGATTTACTTATGTAGATATGTATGTGAGTACATACCTAGAGAGAATCCGGCTGAAGGTATAGATCTATATCGAAGAGAAAATTATTACGCCCGGCCAAAGCTGCCCAGGTAGAAAACTATTTTCTTGGTCCGGAGGCATTTTTGAACGGCACAAAGGCAATGAGCAATCAACCAAATGTTTTTTCGCTGTTACTTTACACAACAATGCCTTAAAGGCGCTGAGGTCAAAAGTATATGAATTTTTTACAATTAAATTGAAATCAAGGTATATTAATTTATTTATTGATTGAAATGCCAATAAAATAAAATAAATTTTACTTTAATTTAATTTTGTCTGTCATTTGTTGCAAGTTCAATTAGAACAGAGTTTAATTTTATATAGCACAATTCACATATTTAAACGATTTTAATTCCCACTCGCTGATAAATTTATGAAATTGTTGATGTGGCAATATACAAATTTGACAATGGATATATGACCTACGTTATAAACGTAAAACCAGGCGAACGACAAGTAAAAAATAGTGGGACGCTTATTCGAATGAAAGTGAGCGACTGCTTATCATTCGACTAAGCTTTCATTCGACATCCTGGGACAGTTTTCATTCGATATCCTGGTACAGGCTGTTAATGTTACTTATATAACCTGACCAGACATCCCGCTTTAGGCGGGACTATCCCGCTTTTAAGAGGTCGATCCCGCCTGAAATTGTTATCCCGCTTTATCGAGTTTTAAAATGTATAGTTATTTTTTTTTTAATTATTTCCAAAAATATCGAAAATATTTCAACTGAGCAAAATAGATATTTCTTGTGCTGATCGAATAAAAACTCATTGCGTTAAAGGAACTTAAAATTGAAAAAAGTGCGTTTTTAGGCATTGCTTCAAAACTCAATACTTAAAAATTTATAGTCCAAAGATACTTAATTATTATCGCTCTGCAACCATACTAGGGCTTCCTCGTCAACAGCTGTGTATACTCGTAGCAGTCAAAACGGGGCACTATCTCATTAGTGCCCATGCCGGAAGATTAAATCTTCCTTTAAACGATTTCTGTAGAAGTTGTCAGAACGAGGAGGAAGAAGAGACTATCAAGCACCTCCTCTGTCGATGTCCAGCACTATTCAGAAATGGGCGTCATATTTGGGAAATCCGTCACTACCGGAACTAGCAGACCTGGGGAATGCGACATTAAAGGAATAAATTCATCCATACGGTACTCGGGTTGGTTTAACACCGATCCAAGATCTGGGATAGACAGGGCATCTTCTTAAATTTCCTACCATCCATCCCAGGACCCAAGTGGGTCGGTTTTTAGGAACTGGCAGCTTGTTCAACCTAACCTAACCTAACCTACTTAATTATTCAGGCTTAAGTTCGTTCAATTTAATTCTTCAATTAAATTATTTTAGTAGTAGGGTACAGGGGACATGGCCCCAATTAAAATTTTAAAATTTGGGTAATTAAAATTTGAAATTTTGAAATTTTAATTGTTAAATAAACAAAAGTGTAATTTGATACCCATGGGAAAAAAAATGAAAGTACCCTGTAGGTAAAATGTTGGTAAAGAATTGTGATGAATTATTATTGAGTTAAAGTGTTAGTGTGAAATTATATTATAGATAATGTTTTGTGTTATATGAATTTCGGATATGGGTGTATCTGTGGGTGAGTGGGGTTCGATACCTACCATAGACCCTGGATGTTTTCCGTTGCTTCGTGGGTTGTGGTTGTGTTGAGATAGTGACCTAGGAACACTTGGCTTAGTATAGACTATGTGTTTCTTATGGGGTCATATTGAGACATTTGGTGACAACGTCACCAAACTTGTAGATAAAAAAGTCGACTTGGGTTCCTATGGGGTTTATTGTGTCTGTTATTATTTTTTTGTTCTTGTTAATTTTTTTGTGATACTTGTGTTTACATTTACTTTGTGCATGGCTGTGGGTGCGTGAATGTGTGGGGGATGGGGATGGGGGTTTGTGTGTGTGTTTCTTTTTTCTTATCTTTAGATTTGTGAAGAATGTGTGTATGTCGTTTCAAATGTCCGTCTTGTTTATTTCTTGGGATAATAATTTGAAAATTTGTTCTACAGAATCATGTTTATTGCTTTGTTTATTCAGCTGCGCATTTTTTGAGAATGAGTCATCATTTGAAATGTCCGTCTGATTATTTGTTTTGCAGAATCATGTTTATGACTTTGTTTATTCAGCTGCACATTTTTTGAGAATGAGTCATCATTTGAAATATCCGTCTGATTATTTGTTTTGCAGAATCATGTTTATTGCTTTGTTTATTCAGCTGCACATTTTTTGAGAATGAGTCATTTGAAATGTCCGTCTGATTATTTGTTTTGCAGAATCATGTTTATTGCTTTGTTTATTCAGCTGCACATTTTTTGAGAATGAGTGATCATTTGAAATGTCCGTCTGATTATTTGTTTTGCAGAATCATGTTTATTGCTTTGTTTATTCAGCTGCACATTTTTTGAGAATGAGTCATCATTTGATAACAAAATTTCATTAGTCATCATTTATATAAAATAAAATATTACACAATGTTATGAGTCATCATTTAGTTGTGTTGTATTTGAAATAAAAAAACAGTTGTTTTAATTTGTTTTTCTATGCATTTAATTTTTATTAAATATATTTAAGTGATTAAAAAGTTTTAAAATTGTTAATTTTAAGACAATAATAATAATAATAATTTGTATACATAAATTATTTTAAACAAGATATTTCTTTTGTTAGTAAAAGAGCATTTCTTAATGCGCAAACACCATATGTATGATAATTACAATATAAATAATCGGGATATTTAATTTCAATTTGTTTAAAGTTGATGCATCCAAAGTCCTCGATGTTAAAAACTCTTTTTTTAAGTATTTTTTCTAGCCAATGTCTCTTTTCTTCTCCTTTAACATATATTTAGAATAGCGTACATTAGCTTTTAAAAACTTGCAGACGCTTTGAAATGTGACTGATCCATCGTTCCACTTTAGGTGATGATAGTTCTTTGTTAACCAGTTTACTTCTTTTCGCTTCTTTGGCGATATACATTTAAAATCAAAGGGGGTTCTATAATGAAATTTATGGCTTCATTGTTGTTGTTGTTGAAAACGATCGATACTTCTTTTGCGATGAAATCATTTGAATCGCTTTTGAATCCTTGCATATCTATACAAACTATATTATCATCCATATTGTTTAATTTATAAGACTTTTCGGACTTGACCTTTTATGGGTACATATTCAATTATGCGATCATGAATAAGAATGCAGTAAGCTAATGTGTTTGATGCAATATTTGTAGCTGTTTCAAATTAAATTTTTATATCAATTGGTCCGTTATTGAGCGATTCGTTTTGATGGCTGACATCTACTACAATAATCGGTGCATTATTTTTAAATTTTTGAGCCGTTAGAAGCGGTTGAGATTCTCTCATGTAATAGCTCCGTTGAAATCTTAACTGCATATCATATAGAATTGCATAGCGTTCATTCTTAAATGTGATATTTAGGTCATCATATGGATATGACACTGAATTTAAATGTACTTTTAAATTTGTCAGGTCACAATGAACAAACTTATTTTCTTGTTGAAAAGCAATCAATACAAAACGGGGTCGTTCTCTACTTGCAGCTAATTTAACATTCCAGATATGACTTGTTCCTGTATTAAGTTGTGGCTTAACATGACAATCCCAACTACGGAATGCCATCGGTATAGAAGCACCATTGTTAATAATTTTTATCATATTCAACTTGCTAAAATCAGATAATTGTACATGTGGAATTCTCCATGAGATGAGTGAAATTGAAAGTTTTGCTTTTTCTGTGGAAACGCTCGAGTGTACAAGATCTTCATCGTTCTTATTACGCAAGAGTATCAATTCATGTTTTCCATTTAGTATGACTTTGTTGTAGTCTTCAGCGAAACCCAAAAGCATTTTTAAGGGTACATAAAAGTTAAAATATCCATTAACAAGTTTTAAATCATAAATTTTATTCCAGCCAGCATTCTGCATTACAGTGCTTTCCGTTGGTGATAAATAAACCAAATTTTTTATGGTACTTGTACCTCCTAAATATCTTGTATGAGCAATTTCAATACCATTAAGTTCATAACGAATTTCATCAAAGAGATATGCAACAAAGTTGTTTTTTAATTTAAAGTTGTATGTAGATGTGGAGGTTTTCTCATCTACAACAGATCCCTCAACATATATATAACTTTCACTAGGTAACACATACAAATCTTGATTTTGAATTGAAATGCGAATTTCATCATTATTGTTGTAGGATTGTAGGTATGGCACATATGTATGATAGTCCTTTTTGATTATATTTTCATCAGATAAGGGTTTATCTAAGACATTTATAATTGAACTCATTTTGCCTTCCATTTAAAATTCAAAGACTTGAGAAAATTTTTATTTGCTGTCGTTAGAGTTTTTTGATGAATTGACCTCTTTAATTGTGGTTTAGGTCGTGATAATATTTTAGGTTCGTATGCTGATGATGTTGCTGCTGTTGCTACATCATCAGCATATACTCGAGTTGAATATTAGCATTATTTAGTTGGTCTTAAATGAATTCGTATTGTTATTTCCTCTCCTCGGAAATTAATTAAATCACCGTGCTGATCAACTACTTGTAGAGCTAGTGAACTTATCTCTCTGGAGTTCACCGGTAAATAGATGAGATTTCGAGGTATCTCATCTATTTTATAGCCTGGAGGCACATTAATCGGAAATTCATGTAGTGTATGCGCCTTGGAATTATTCATATATGTATTAACAGCGATACTACTTTCAATTCGCAACAGATTCACCTTGAAAATATTAACTGGAAGATCAGAATAATGATCTACGTTTGGAGTTAGGATTTTACTATTGAATCCCAAGAGTTTTCCAATTGTATTTTCTCTATTAAAATATATTGCATCCTTAGAGCTGTTGACTTTAACTTGCATTGTATTGTTATTGGCTTCTATAAAAATTATATTTTCTGGATTGTAGCGTTTATATTGTTCCTCTATATAATCAACAATATCATTCAATTCATAAGATCCAATTGGTATTTCAATCACATTTTCACCTATATGAAACAAATTGTTGTAGACATCAACATTTGGGATGCTATTATATGAATGAAAATCAGTTAGAGCACACTCATATGCCCCATTTAAATCAATAGGTGGGAAGTAATTAGCAGATAACTCTGATGAGTTGGAGCTTAGAGTAAGTGTTATTGGCATTATGACTGTCTGATTACGAATAAATAAGTTCAACACAAAATTGTTTATAAAAAGGATTTACATATTTATTTCATCTTTTTTAAATTTACATTATAATCTTAAGTACTAAGTATGTATGTATAATAATTGCTGATAATGTTTCAACTATAATATTTCATCTTTACTTATCCATGAATTGTGAACGTTACTAAATCCTAACCATTTAACAAATGCATTGGCTCCTCTGGGATTAATAACCTTTTCAACTAGATATGTATTAGGAAATCTTGTTTTTAAAAGTTCTTCATCATAAAATCCACCTTTAATAGGATTTCCACGATAATCTTCTAATATGTATGTTGTGGGATATGTATTTTGAATAGATTTAGCTGTGAAATTTTCTGTTGTTCAGTTTGAAGTATAGCCTTTTCCAAAAATATGCTTATATTTGCTTATGCGCACATGATCACCAACATTAAATTTCGATATTTTATACATTTTCAAATGACTGTATACTGTATTCAATAATTTTTTTTCATTTGAAGAGTTGACTTTAATTGGAGCCATTTTAATGGTACGATGAACCTTTCTGTTATATGATTCTAATAGATATTTGTAGATATCAAGCCAATTGTATGTACCATTAAAACTAAATTCTTTCCATATCATCCCTTTTAATATTCTATTAAATCGTTCTACAATTGATGCTTCATTCTGCTATACGTTGAATAGTTATTAATGTTGTACTTATCCGTAAATTTTCAAAAGTGTTTATTGAAAAATTCTTTACCATCATCTGTTTGTAGGTTTTTTGGTACTCGTCCCAATTGAAAAATATATGACATGGCTTGGGTTGTTTCAAGCGCAGTTTTTGTTTTAAGTGGTACTGCCCATGCAAATTTGGAGAATGTGTCAATTACAGTTAACAAAAATCTATAATTTTTATTGTCCATAGAATAATTTCCCATTTCAACTAAATCAGCTTGCCAAAGATCATCTATTCCTTTCATCACAACTCTACGACGTAAAAAAGATTTTCGAGCTTGTTTATGGAGTTCATTTACTTAAATTCTTTTTGAAGTCATTTTTTTAGTATTAAGAATTATTTTCGATGTGTTGTGATCTATTTGATATACTTTTAGCTATTGACACAAACATGTAATTTTCAAATCTATAAATCTTCTCATTAACTTTTCCTTTGTATACTTTCAACAAATTTTTGTAGATATCCGTCTTCCAAAAATTGTTTGATTTTGGAAATAGTTTCTTGCATTTTCTTATTCTCTTCCAACTGTAATATTATTGCATGTTGTAGCATTTCGATTTGAGTTCTTAGAGTATCATGAATATTGTTGTTATCTTCCTTAAAGTATTTTAATAGCTTGTGTTCTATTTCTTCGATTTGAGTTTGCAGAAACAATTTGTTGATAACATCGTTTTCTTCCACAGCTTTTGCCACATATTTGATTCTTTTGTTTTGGACATCGATGTTGTTGTTCGCATCCATAAAGAACCCCAACATTTTAGGGGCATTTTTCAATGAAATTATATTGCTTGTATCGTTTAGATAATGTCCAAACTTATCAACAGACATACTTTATATAGATTATTCTATTATATTAGCTTCGCGAAGTTCTTCAATAATTAATACAATTTCGTTATTATGATTAGTATGACCTGCAGCTTGTGATGATACCAGTAGTCGAAGTCGATCTACCATCTCATTTGGATCATCCCAGTATATATAGTTTGGCTTATGAGGGTTAAACTGCATCAATCTATCACCTTTATAATTAGATATTGTCTTATTTTTTAAAATCTGTTGGTTTTTCTCTTTAAACATCTTTTTAATAATATGTTTATATTTATAGGCTTTCGTTCCCTTGATTTGTCCATCTGGTTTATAGTCTCTTCTGTACGCATTTGTATTAATTAAAATTTTTTTGTAGACTTCTAGTTCATATTTATCATAGTTTTTTGGTATTTCATGAAACATTAGAGAAAATAGTCCTGGTGTTAGAGCCCATATTTGACTACCAACATGTATTTTGTTTTCATTTAATTTGAGCTTACTATCACCAAATTTCCATTCATTATTGAAATCTTTATGTGGACCATAGTTGGTATCTAATTCATTTCTTCCTTCCAAAACAGATAAGTCAGTGTAACTCTCTTCAGCATTTGAGTTTTGAGAGTAAAAATCGCCATCATCGTCATCATCATTATCAATAGTACTTTCACCATTAGGATCAGCAAGTGAATTGCTGATATCAAATATTGATTCTTCTGCAAGTTTCTTTGGTGTACTTGTCTCCAACTTAATTGATGGTTTCTTAAGATGATTAGAACTGTTATTATATTCAATTTCTGTTTTCATCTCATTCTTTTCTTTTTTGATAATTCCATTGATATTATTAGAATTATTTATAAATTTGTTTAAAGGATCTGTTATAGGTTTAAATGTATCTTTTAGTTGTTGACGTGTGTCTATTTCGCCCGTTTTTATACTACGAAGCTTTTTCTTCAAGATATTTTTTGTTGCAACCAGCTCTTTTAACATTTTTTCATCCTTTTTCAGCTTGTTAGGTATCTGATCAGGTTATCAGATCAGCTTATTAGGTACCTGATCAGGTTATCAGATCAGGTTATTAGGTATCAGATCAGCTTATTAGGTATCTGATCAGGTTATCAGATCAGCTTAATAGGGACCTGATCAGGCTATCAGATCAGGTTATTAGGTATCAGATCAGCTTATTAGGTATCTGATCAGCTTATTAGGTATCTGATCAGGTTATCAGATCAGCTTTTTAGGTATCTGATCAGATTATTAGGTATCTGATCAGGTTATCAGATCAGCTTATTAGGTATCTGATCAGGTTATCAGATCAGGTTATTAGGTATCAGATCAGCTTATTAGGTATCTGATCAGGCTATCAGATCAGCTTATTAGGTAGATAATTAGATCAGGTATAGTTGATATTTCAAGAGCTATGTATGTAGATGTATTATGGTTAAAGCCAGATTATATACTAAAGTTTTTCTTTTATGTAGAGCAATTTATATTGTTATGAAATAATCGAATAATTTTCTGTAGCGCCCATTGCTTAATTCATTATCTTTGCTTATCATCAAAAATCCAAATTTATCCTTCCAGCACAATCGACAAATGTCATGAAACTTTACATAATTCATATCGCTGGCAACATGATCCCTATAAACATGCTTCATATTTGTCTTATCTTGTTTAAACATTATATTCATATTCGCATTGTCTCTTATTAAATGCTTGGGAATTCTGGTATAAGTTTGGCACAAGTAGATTGAATCAACATCCCTATGTCATCCCATACAAAAATAAGCTCGTATATTATTCTGCTTCTCACATGCAACATCATCAAATATCATAATTGAATTAGTTTTAGCTTTGTCAGGGGGAATAACTGATTCATTTTCGGTGAATGTGTAATACCCCATTCCTTTAATAGGTGTAATTAATCTTTTCAAGTATTCATATTTCGGCTGATATAGAGATTTTGAGTATAAATAGATGTTTTCAAACTGTAGTCCATTAGGACTTACTAGTAAGCCAATCATAACATTAGTCTTTCCACAATTTGATGGTCCCACTATTAGAGCACGAATAGAATTTGGTAAGAGCGAACAATGTTTTATTTTTGAACTGATTTTCGATGAATCATCAATGTTTCGAACTAAAATATCTTTATGTTGTTTTACTAACTACATTTTTATAACTAAATGCAATTCATGTTTGTTACCTTTTATTATAGAAAAAATACATAAATAAGATGGTTATACATTATCAAAAGTCATTTAGTCATAAAAACACCTTCGTTGGAGCAGGTTTACTAGATAAAATAATAAACTCTCTTCCTGTTGAACTTCCTCTTCGTGGATATCAATACTGTGGACCTGGAACTAAACTACAAAAACGTTTAAATCGAGGTGATAAAGGAATCAATTTATTGGACTCTGCCTGCAAAAATCACGACATAGCTTATTCTAAAAATAAAGATTTAAATATTAGACATCAAGCTGATAAAATTCTTGAAAATTCAGCTTGGGATCGAGTTTTATCAAAAGATAGCAGTCTTGCAGAAAAATCATTTGCATCTATGGTTACTAACGCTATGAAAGCCAAAACAAAATTTGGTATGGGTGTGAAGAAAAAGAAAAATGTGAAGAAACCTAAATTAAATGGTAAAAAGTTGTTCAGTTCATCAATTAGAGCTGCAACAAAAATACTAAAGGAGAAAAAACCTTTAGACATTAACAATGCTATTAGAATAGCACGTAAAACGACCAACAAAACATTAAAAGGCAGAAAATCCCAAGTTATAATACCTCGCATAATAAATGTACCAAAAATTGTTGGTTTTTTACCTCTAATACCGATTTTAACTGCACTGGGTGCAATTCGTAGTCTAACGACTGGAGGTGCTGCAATAGCTAAGGCCGTAAATGCGACAAAGAATGCAAAAAATCAGCTCGATGCAGCAATTCGACATAATAAAGCGATGGAATCTATAGTTGTTGGGAAAGGACTTTACCTAAAACCATATAAAAAGGGTTATGGTTTAGTTTATAAAGAGCAGACAAAAAACCCTTAGAAATGCTACCTAATAGACCACTATCAGAAGTCGACTTGAGAAATTTTTCAACAAACTTCCACATTTTAGAGGAGTTTACATGTTGGACTCACTACCAAAACGACCAAAGAAAAAATAATGTGGCATAATCAATTTGGATATATCAACAGGACCTGGTACACATTGGGTAGCATATTAAAAAACATCAATAAAAAAGAATATTTCGATAGTTTTGGAAACTTACAACCTCCTTCGGAAGTACTCAAATATCTGGGCACAAACATAAAATAAAACTATAATCAACATTAGAATTTTAATACATTTACCTGTGGTCATTTATGTCTTAAGTTTCTTTATGAAATAATTGAAAATATTAAATAAAATACACAATTGTATATATATTTCACAAAACTCTGTAATGCATTTTTATTTATTTATTTATTTATTTATAATTTACAATACAGAATTTATTTTTTATTTTTTTTTATTCCCAAATGGGATATTGAGCATTTTGAATCAAAAATTCGTCCATCTCACTCTCAAGGATTAAGCTTTGTTCACCATCTCTGCGTACCTGAAATATTCCACTCGAGAGATTCTTAATTTCATCATCTGTCAGAGTATTATATCTTTTAGGTAGAAACATTATATTTTTTTCCATCTTAACTCTTAGTGTTGGTCCATATTTTGTTGTTACCCGTGTAATATTTTGAACATGATATTTAGCAGCTACATCTAGATCCTTTATATGAATTAGGCTTTTGTTGTTTAGTGAATTAAATTTTGATATTAAATTTTTTGAGGAGCTCATTTTTTAAAAAAATCTTGTCACTTTGAATCTTTAATGGATATTGATCCTGAAAGTAGTGATGATGAGTCCAATAAGCCTAACCGAAAATATTTATTGTGAGAAGGTTAATATGTATATGTGGAGAAATAGTGCTAGAGAGATAGGGATAGATATATAGGAATATTAATATGAATGTTCCTTTTTTAAATTTTTTAATAGTCTCTTTGAAATGAGTTGGAAAGAGAAATATGTATATTCTATACTCTCTATTCTAGAAGGATTATAGGAAAATTGAGAAGGATATAAGAGGAGGAAAAAATAATATTGAATTTTATTCACTTTGTAGCTAAATATTGAGGAAAAAAATTATCAGTATCGACGAATCCTTTGAAAAAGTAAGCAGCAACAAAATTAATACGGAATATTAACAAAAAATGAGTCAAATAAGAAGGAGTCTTAATAAATTTATATCGGATTTTGATAACTTTAGACTATACGATCATTGGGAAATTATCATATTTTTTCAAAATATGCTGGACCAGAATGATGAAGTTGATGTTATGGAAGATGAGGACAACACAGAGGGACATTTTAAATGCTGTCCCTGGTATGATCCGAATTGTGAGGAAGGACCTGATACATGTAGGTGCTCGATATACTTTCTACGGAAAGCTATATTAGAAAATTTAATGGAATCTTATTATACAATGTTTCAACCATCATAATCAAATTTAATAAATAAAATAGTATTATTAAAATAAAATATTCACTGTCTTGTATTATTTTTTCTAAAGGATAATTAGGAAAATTAAAGAAATTTTTGAGTTAAAAATTTATGAATAACTTATCAGATTATCCAACTTTTTTTGACTCTGTAAAATGATGAAATTTGCAAGTAAGCAAAAAACAAGACAAGAATTGTTTTGATCCAACAAAAAATATTTTCTCTGCTAGCAGCAAGACGTGTATGCACAGTCAACGTCAGCGTTTTTTCAATTTGATGATGATATCAGGGCTGAACAAGAAAATAAAACAAAGATTATATATATATTTTTTTGGTATTAATAAGATTTTTTTATTATTATTTAATTTTTTTCTTATTTCATTATTATTATAATTTTTTTTTAATAACAAACCAAATTTTCTTAATAACTAAACATTAATAACTAAACATTAATAACGTAAATATTTACATATAAACAGAAACAAATTACATTTAAGTAAAAAACTCATCATTCTTCTTGAAGCTTATCAATTTCCATTAGCAACATATCCAGTTCATATTCTGGATTTGTTTCCTCGATTCGATAATTATAAAATGCTAATGTATTTATACCATCACATTGTATTTTTCTTTTATCATCTTGATAACTAAGTACAATCTTATTTAGTTGGTTGGTATAAATTTGATGAACTTTTGACTTAAATGTTAACATATTATTTATCAAAAGCATTTTTACAGTGGCTCTGTGTTTGGTATTTAAGTCAATATAACCTTTTAACCATGGCGATTGTTTAAATGCTAGAATATGATGCGTTTTCTTTAGAATCAAACCATATTCCAAACATTGCTTCAGAACTCTGTAATGTATTACATAAGAGTTTTTTGGCGAAAAATTCGCAATTAATTTCTTATGGTTTGATTCTAAAGTTTTCTTGTTTTCAACACAGAAGGGAAGGTCATTGTGAGAGTCATGCAGATGTGAAGGATATTCCAAAGTGACCTCATATACATAACCATCTTGTGAGTTATTATCTATGCTTTTCGCATCCAGATTCAGCTCATCACTTGTCAGCCATCGGAATCCTCCATAAGGAAGATACTCAGACATCGCCCAACCGAAAAGGTTATTTGCGTCTAAATATATTAGAAATTCTGAAGGCTTGTCTTCATCAAAATCATCTAAATATTTATTATTTGCTTTGGAATATCGCTTACTGCACTGTACCATTCCACCGCGTATTCCCTTTTTTAAGAAGTTATACATGTCAATGTCTGTTAACAACTCTAATTCTATTTGTGTGTGTTTGAACATGGCATCCCATGATAGTCCTGGAGCAGTATAGTACTGACACGGATCTAGATTATAAATCCCCTTACAGACTTTTCGAAAATTTTCGAATATGTCTGCTAACAAAAACACATCTGTTTTGAGATATAATTCCATATAATCTCGCAGGGTTTTGCAATTAAAGGTATGCCAAATCTTTATTGCATGCTCATAATCTTCAATTGAGCATTCCTTGTTATTTAATTTATTAAAAAAATCTTCTCTTGATGGAAGCTGACCATCATCCAATTTTTCAAATGAATCATAATATTTATAAGGGAAAACACCCTTTCTTCGTACAAGGTCAAATTCTGTCTTTCTGTTAAAGCGTGCCCTAACCGTATGGAAATCATTGTCCGTTAGATTATTAGCTAAAGATTCTAAGCTATCAGCCATAAAACGAATAGTATCTAAAAATCGGAGTTCAAGATTGCAATTGTCAGTCATTTTTGTAAATGTCGATAGTGAAATGTACAGTTCTTTGTTCAGTGGTAGGACTTTTATGTTGTCAGACTTTTTAAATAATTCTTCAACAAAGAGGTGCGAGTCATAAGATGAATAATTATGAAAATGTATGGGTATTAACTTCGGAATTTGGTACTTTAAGTTGCAAATATTGTGAGCTGCGCCTCGATATTTACCACTTATATGACAATGATCTCTTACGCGATCTTTACCGAGAAATTTGTCACATATGTTCATTTTTGTGTTACTGGTGAGGAACTGATTGTAAATATCTTCACAATCGTCAATTAACCAGTCAACAAATTTTACAGATGCGTCCTCACCAGTATATATCTTAAATTTATCTAAACTATTATTACCTACACATTTTATATAATAACTAAAGGCACAAGGAATGTGCCTCTTTATAACTTAAGTTTTGTCACTTACAGTAGTTTGAATGTCTTCTAGTATGCACTCGAAATCTGTGTATATAACGAATGGCACATCCATCTGCCGCTGGTGATCTTTAAACTTCAAAATACTATCTTCGGGAGAAGGTAACGCAGCAACAATTTTTCCACATTCCGTTTTGTGTTGTTCCATAGTTCATTCATTGTGCGTATATTGTAGGCAGGTATTACAAAATTTGAGATTTTCACGGTGCTTTGTTGTCTGACGCCATAATAATCTGTAAAAAGAATAAATTTATATATATATATATATATATATATATATATATATATATATATATATATATATATATATATATATATATATATATATATATAGATAATTATATATATATATATATATAATTATATATATATATATATATATATATATATATATATATAATTATATATATATATATATATATATATATATATATATATATATATATATATATATATATATATATATATATATATATATATATATATATATATATATATATATATATATATATATATATATATATATATATATATATATATATATATATATATATATATATATATATATATATATATATATATATATATATATATATATATATATATATATATATATATATATATATATATATATATATATATATATATATATATATATATATATATATATATATATATATATATATATATATATATATATATATATATATATATATATATATATATATATATGTATATAGTTTTCACACACATGTATTTACTTGCTTACCTTGAAATATCTTTAAGAAAAATGTAATGGTGAATGTCTCCAGCTTCCAACAGCAATAAATTCACATGCTTTGTTTTTTCCTTTTGTGTATTGTAGAATGGTCCAATGATTTCATCCTTCTCATTATCATACCCAAACACATTCACACTTATTCCATCATTCCTATCCTCAAATGCTTTGATGTTTTTTAATGCCAATGGGAACTTTAAATTTGTGTAATCAACCACAATTCGATTTTGTAGGCAAATGACATCAGCACTAATGTCCTCGATGTTATATGAGGTGCAACGTTCGTTATGCTTTATTATTGTGGTATCCAACGCGGCAACTAAACTCCATTTAAAACAATAATAATCATTGTTTTCAATGTTGATACAGGCCCACTTTTTAGTCAGTTTTAATGGTGTGCTTATCCAATGAGATCCTTTTACTAGGGAACTTTTGTTTATGCTAATTTCAGCGCGAATAATTCTTATTAAAGCCCACCCAGAGTCTCTCTCCTGGAATTCTGACATTTTATTATGAATATCCTGGAATTGTTTTTCAATTAGCTCATCTACATTACTTCCCAAGCACAATAAATCCATTTTTGCTCTGTGTGAAATTTGACACAAGTCAGTTTCTTCACCAACAATTTTTATGTACTCTCCAATAAGAGTTACACAGAATTTTAAAATATTATGTTTAACCAAACTTTTTTCAAGTCTTTCCTTGAAAATAGGTTTATTTTCTAGAACAAAGTCGTCAAACAGAAGATCATCTTTTTTGTTGGGAGTTCCATATGTTGCAATATTTTTTTTGAATGCACTGTTTATTTCATAATATTTTGGTTCTACATTCAAAGGAGTATTATCGTATTTACCGCTGGGAGAATTTGAAGTATCCATGTCATCAAACACAATATTATCTAGTTGTTGCTGTTGATATTGTTGCTGTGGTTGTTGTTGTTGGTGTTGAGGATACCTGGAACACTCCATCGACAAGGCATATTGATTATTCGAAACTGAAGGATAATAGTTGGGTATGTTATATTGCTGCCATTGCATTGGTGAAGTATATTGATAGGAATAGGAAGATGATGTGGAATTTGTATGGGTACTGAAAACTGATTGTTCCATGGCATTGGTATCGGATAGCTGGTAGACATACCGTATTGCTCATAATTCCTTGGTAGTGGATATGGTTGGTACCGTAGAGAAGCTTGGTGCTGATGTTGTTGTTCTCCATTTGAGTCCTGATTGATGATCACTTGACCTGGTTGACCATGATTTCGGACGTGATCCAAGAACGCTTTTTGGTATTTGTATACCTTATTACACAAATTACATTGATATACAGAAGAACAAATTTTTTTTTATTTACTTATTTATTTAATCAAATTTATTTAATTATTTTATTTTATTTATTTAGTCCTTTTTTCAAAAACACTATAAACTGTAAAAGCACTATCAAATTGTTCATTAATAAATTTTTTGCTTTCAACCGCACTTATTGAGTTATCAGAATATACCGATGAAAATCTTCATTATTTCTTCTACTTATATACATCCTATGAGAATCGCGTAGTAGGCATTAAGTCTAATTTTTTATTGATATTACGAGATTGATGAAATTCATATGTATACATAGCAACAGCAAGAACTAGAACATAACATTGTGTAATATTTTATTTTATATAAATGATGACTAATGAAATATTGTTATCAAATGATGACTCATTCTCAAAAAAAAAATGTGCAGCTGAATAAACAAAGCAATAAACATGATTCTGCAAAACAAATAATCAGACGGACATTTCAAATGATGACTCATTCTCAAAAAATGTGCAGCTGAATAAACAAAGTCATAAACATGATTCTGCAAAACAAATAATCAGACGGACATTTCAAATGATGACTCATTCTCAAAAAATGCGCAGCTGAATAAACAAAGCAATAAACATGATTCTGTAGAACAAATATTCAAATTATTATCCCAAGAAATAAACAAGACGGACATTTGAAACGACATACACACATTCTTCACAAATCTAAAGATAAGAAAAAAGAAACACACACACACACCACCATCCCCCACACATTCACGCACCCACAGCCATGCACAAAGTAAATGTAAACACAAGCATCACAAAAAAATTAACAAGAACAAAAAAATAATAACAGCGACACAATAAACCACGTAGGAACCCAAGTCGACTTTTTTATCTACAAGTTTGGTGACGTTGTCATCAAACTTGTCTACACTCTTTATTTCCACATATAATCTAAAACACTACCCAATCTCTCAATATGACCCCATAAGAACCACATTGTCTATACTAAGCCAATTGTTCCTAGGTCACTATATCAACACAACCACAACCCACGAAGCAACGGAAAACCTCCAGGGTCTATGGTAGGTATCGAACCCCACTCACCCACAGATACACCCATATCCGAAATTCATATAACACAAAACATCTATAATATAATTTCACACTAACACTTTAACTCAATAATAATTCATCACAATTTTTTACCAACATTTTACCTACAGGTTACTTTCATTTTTTTCCCCATGGGTATCAAATTACACTTTTGTTTATTTAACAATTAAAATTTCAAAATTTCAAATTTTAATTACCAAAATTTTAAAATTTTAATTGGGGCCATGTCCTCAGTTCCCTACTACTTATTTTTATTGAGAAAGCACTTTTAAATGCATGTAATAATAATTGAAATGACAAAGACCAAAGCTTGACTGTATAAGGGTCGAACTGAATACCATGATATTTCAAGATTAACCACGATCAGAGCTCTTGTTATACCTTTCACAGTGTGAGGATGGTGAATTCAAGTAGGGTACGTAGTATTGAAAATTATTAATTATTGAAAAAATTAAATTGAACGACTTAAAAACCATAGAATTCGGCTAACATTGATACCTTCAATTTTAATTTTCTCCATTAAAATGAAACGAAAGTCCAGAAATAGCCTTCAAATCCCAAAGTTGAAACTAATTTGGTGAAGAACACATGATACATAGAATGCTTAAGAACCGACAAAATACAACAAAGTAACAAGACGTTAAGTGAAAAAACAGAACTTTTGATCAAAAATATTATTTTGACTATAAACTGAATTTTATAAAAGATGACTTCGGATTTTTTCACTCACTGACTTACAACTTTCTTATTTTTGTCGGGTCCCAACGATTTCATATTTCATGTGTTAAGAAACTGCCGTACGCATTTAATGGAACAGGCAATTAATTTTTTGTTAGTTACGTTATTTCGCTTTTCAGCTAACGGTATGTAACTGTGTAGTTATATATATTATCATCAGTGTATTTACAACATCCCGCTTGCCATAAGATATTTTATAAAATCCCGCTTTTTTGTCATATTTTCTTCAGAATCCCGCTTTTCCCCTTTTTTATCCCGCTTTTGACAAAAACGTTCTGGTCACGTTATGCGTGCCACCGCATTACGAGTTATAATCAGTTGTACAGAACATGAATTGCAAGACTTGGCTCGCTTAAAAACCTTAAACAATTGTTGTTAAAATTATTGCATTTCCTCAGACGATTCCTAATGCATTAAAAAGAGTGGCACGAACTTAAATCCCCAACAAGACTTTTCATCCCTATACCTAAAGTAACCAAAGAACATAGTGAAAATCTATCCAAGAATACCAAGTCTTTATTTATCAAATATTGATATATTGGGTGAGTTGGTCAATGCAGTAAATTTGTGCAACCGGTGTGCAAATTATTTCAACAGTAATGAAAATGCTGCCTTTGTTGCAGTAATCTGCGACAGCACTGTCAAGTCTTTGTGTAAATAAACTTTTGATGGAAAAAAGTATTGCTCAGTGTTTGTTTTCGAGCGCAGAACTTTGATTATTGCACAATTTCCGAATTTACGAACGTACCCATTATTGAAGATATACATAATACCAACATTAAAAACTAAAAAACACCATCCGAATTATGAAAGAGTGATATGTTTGCTGTTCAAAATCAGTTAGAAAAAGCTGAGAGCTACATAACAAAGCTGATTAATTATTACAGGTGAAACTAATGGAATTATAAGGCGACTCTTGGCCAATTATTCTTGGTAATACATACAGTTGATTATGAAGATAAATTATGGCCATTACTTTTGATAATGTATAATTACTGTATAATTACTGACACTCGCATCTCGCATAGCATTTGCGATTGTGAGACTTGAACTCGCAAGAGGTGTTCTGTAAACCGCAATCGCCAGACTTTTGACGAGTTCAAGTTGGAAGAGTATACTGAAGTGAACTGATGAATTCAGACTAAGCTCAGCTTTAAAGAAGCAATAAAATGATGAATAAATTAAATTAATATGTTTTCTCTTTATTTGCATCAAAACTAGTAACATATTCTTACAATTTGTATTAGAAATATGAAATTTAAAACATTTTGTGTGATTTTGCTTGTCCATTGTTCTGGTGTGTAATATTCTTTGGCGTCATCGAAAGTTGAACAGTAATCACGCATAAAAGTTTCTCGTAAGAATCCAAAGGCATGTCGGGAAAAGGTGAGAATTTGCATCTATTTTAAGACGTTTGGTATCTGGAAGAATTAATTGTACGAATTTCTTCAGATTAATTACACTTTACAATATTTTTATTAAAACTTATCCTCCGCCGACTTTTCATCATTATCGTTAAATATATGATTTTTGAAAGCCAATAATAGAAAAACCATATTTGTCCCAACATCGGCAAAAAGAGTTTTAAAAGTTTATTGACCATCTTTTATGTTTATCCGTTAAATCAGGTAGAGTTTAACATTCGGCCTTAAATCTAGTTTAGCCAAGCTGGTCCAAATGAAAAAATAGCCTAGGTTGTAGAAAATTGAAAAATAAGAATATAAAAAAAGTTATGCTAATTTTTATTACATTTGGAACAGCTTGGTTAAACTACATTTGTTCAACGGCTTTTTCATACATTTCTCTATAATCACTTAATATTTTTTATGGTATCACCATTTTGCTGCTCCTGTTCCTTTTTTAAGTTTTGTTCCTTACTTTAAATTTATATAAATTTTCTATATCGTCATAGAAAATGCAAAAAGCGCCATCTAACATTTTAAAAGTTTAACAGGAGAAGCAGAAAACTTGTTTACATGAAAACATATTTGATAATTAGTGCAAAATTTTACAGTAAATATATAAAGTTGTTGGTCTTTTTTTAATATTATTGTAAGATTTTGCTATAATTGTCAATATAGTTCTCATTTAATCAACTTTTATTCGTCTCCTGTAAAACTTTTAAAATGTTAGATAGGACGTTTTGCATTTTCTGTGACGATATGTATGTAGTCGTAAAATAGCGCATTTTTCATTTCATTTGCGGAAAATTAATCGCTTTCAGCATTGCCCATTATCAAAAACAACTTTATTTATTTATAGTAAAATTAACTTTTTAGATTTAAAAGATAACGAAATGGGAAACAAAAATAAAGGCAATAGTTCAGAAGCAGCAAGCAAGCGAAATACAATAGGACAATGGGAACATTTGTAAATTCAGTAATTGCGCAATAATCAAAGTCCTCGGTTTGAAAACCATCATTTGGGAATAGTTTTTTTTCGCAAAAAGTTTCTTTACGGAAACAACTGACAGTATTACCGCAGATTACTGCAACTACGGCAGCATTTTTATTAGTGTTGCAATAGTTTGAACACCTGCTGCACACATTTACTGCGTTTACGAATGCATCCAATATCATATGATGATAAAGATAGAGTTCATTCAGAGTGGTTTTGTTTTCTTGTTCACTGATTGTGTTTCTGACAGTAGGTACTTCTTTTGTTTGAAAGCAGTTATCTTGAATAGATTTTTCACGCTGAATGATACTAGTTAAAAGCAGTGGGTGCTGTTTTGGCTCTACATTTAGCTTCTGCTTTATATACAGGGCTCACTTTGGTAGTTCCTCGCCAAGCAGAAGGAAGGCTGATTAAACCGAAAATGTAGTTTTTATATGTACACGTACTTTTTACTGTTAAAGTAAGCATTTCTAGTACCAGTCTATTCCATTTCCCTCTGGTAGTAACGAAAAACAATTCCATGTTTCCCAAAGAAAATGTACATACATATGTAAATAAAAAGAAGAGAGATTTTTTACAAAATTAAAATTAATAAATAGAATCACTTACCGACTTTTTTAAATTTGTATGCTATTTTTTTCTTTTCTTTAAGCTAAAAATACTAAAACTGCTGGTTGCTTGTTGTAGATTAATAATAAAGAGCAGAAAAAAAATAATTCAAAGAAAATGTATTTACAAACAAACAATATAGTTGGTAAATTTCACAATATTTTGCAAACAATAAACAAGTTCAAACATTTGATATATGATGGTATTTACGTTTGATATCAAATGTTATTCTCTTTGGTTTGATATTAAAATTTCAGTTCAAATATATCCTTAAGTAAAATATAAATTTCAGTTCATAATCGGTTCATAACCGGCTAGGTTCCGAGGCAGCAAACATTAAATAAAATACATATTATTAATAAGAAGAGAACCGAGTCCAAAGCGAATTAATATCAAATGGCCTTATCATTAAAACAACACACAACAAAGTTGTAATAGTAGTATTTTTATTTGTACGTTGACAGTTCGGGTCAAAGTTTTTCTCTTTTATATGGAGTTTGACTGATTGGGTGAAATCAGCTGTGCTGATAAGGCTATCTGGTACTGAATTCGCCTGAACCGATGCATTTTTTATCGACTGCGGCTGAAAATGTAAAATGGTCAGCGCCTAAAATTTTTTGTTGCGCCGCACTTTTATGTGACTACACCCCATCTAAACTAGCAATAAATATATGAACATATATTACAGTAGATCGTCACCTTATTATTGGTTTGAGCCATAAACATAGAAAAAAGCATTGAAAAGCAGCAAACCAATAATAAGATAACGAAATGTCAAAACTATGTTATCTCTAAAGCGGGTCATCGATTATACAATATATTATGCAATAAATGGCACAATACTTTCAAACAAAATAATGCCCATCTTCCTGACAGTCAAAAATTAATAACACCCCGTCTTCACGAGATATAAAATGACTAATATTAACACCTAACATCATGTTAATGTTCAGTGTAGACGGCTCGTGTTAATGATTTCTTCATGTTCTAACAACGATTTCAAAACGTCATGTCTTAAAAGCACTTTATGTCTAATGTAAACGGTATGTAAGTCCCCGTCCAAACTTGACATTTTTTGTCGCAGAAACTCTTAAGATTATTGGTGAGTTTCATGTTTCATGTGCCTTGCAGTTCTCTTTTGCTTTGAAATTCGCACTGTCAATTTAAGTTGGCTGTCGATGTATTTGACGTTTTTTTTATTTTTCATAAGCAAATTGCAAAAGTAGAATTTCATAATGTGGACGCTAATGCAATTCTGCAGCAGAATTTAAAAAAATTGCAGCAAAAAAATTGAAATTCTGTGCCCATGTTATGTAAGTTGTGAGAAGTTTTTGCATCGAGAAAAATTTAACAATTATAGTAGTCATCCCGTTCTTTGCAGAGTGATTAAAAAATAATTAAATTTAATATATTAAGGTAAACAAAGGAAATGTATGCTTTTTGTTATTCACCTGTGTTCCACAGGATGATAACAATTTACTCCCATTGAAAAGTTCTCACATTAGTTACAGAACATGGTTACTGGACGCTACTAAGGTACAACACACATTGGCACACAATTTTTCAAGAATGCTCTTGATTGTCCAGACCAAAGCAAATATAACAGGTACGGGCATTACTAAAAAATTACTTAACAGCTGTCAAAAAACGTACGGCGGGTGGTATTAGTCTGCTTTTACACACATCAGTTTTTCTTGAAGCAACTTTTATTTTCTAGTGAGAAAGAGGGAGAGAGGAATACGTGAAATATATTCCGCTCTCGCTCTTTCTCACAAGAAAATAAAAGTTGCTTCAAGAAAAACGGATGTGTGTAAAAGCAGACTTATCGCCGCAGATATCTCTTGAAGTATATGTCAAACACCACGCATAAAGAAATCTGTATATGGTGTTTGATAGTTTGAAGGTAGTGGTGATATGAGCATTTCATCAGCGCTACAAAGTTTGACGTTTAGTCAGGTGAGTCAGCTGACTTAGTGATCCCACTTTTAAGGCCATGATTTACTATCCTACACAATCGCGCGATCTGCCATACATGACATGTGGGCTAAAAAATATGGTAGTGTGGCCTAAAGCTAAGCACTCTATTCAAATTTGCGAGAAATGTTGATCAACATTAGTTTTTTCATACGAAAAATATGACAACTAACCAATTATAATGGCCTTTGAAAGTATGCTGCAATTGTGTACGTTTTTAAAAAAACTCAATGTAACTTGAAAATTTTGGTTTTTTGAGATATGACTACGTTGCAATAATGGAGGGATATATTAAAAGATGTATTATATTAGAAGTTTTTATAATTAAAATTAAATTTAAAAAATGCGAATAAATATTAATAAAAAATTACATGCCTGTTTTCATTTAAAAGAAATATTTATAAAAAGTTTTTAATCAGTACATTAATTTTAAAAATTCAGATACATTACAAATAATACAAAATTACATGAGTGTTAACATTTTCTATTCGAAGCTACATATTCCAATTTTGTATTTTAGAGATTCTGAACCAATTTTGTTTCCTGTTATTCCAGTATTTTGCAATATGTTTACCCCTTCTTCATTTTTAAGTATTCTGAACCAATTTTGATGTTGTTTCCGATTTTTGCAAATTTTTGCTATAATTAAAAATATAAACTCCCGTTTATATTTTTAATGATTCTGAACCAATTTTAAAGTTATTTCGGGGTTTTTGCAAATTTTCGCGATACATGCAATTTTCCGCCAGTTTTATATTTTTAATGATTGTGAACTGATTTTGAAGCTTTTTCCGATTTGGATTTTTTTTGCAATTTTTCTAAATTTTCGCGATAGCTAAAATTTTTTCCCAGTTCTAGCCCGATTTTGTATTGTTAATGATTCTGAATATATTTTTAAGCTATTTCCGATTTTGTAAATTTTTTTGCAAATATTCGTCACTTTTGCGATACATGCAAACATGCCCAAAAAATATAAGTTAGAAATAACTTTTATTTCTGCTCGAAAAAAAATACAAGTCAGAAATAACTTTTATTTCTGCTCGAAAAAAATATAAGTTAAAAATAACTGTTATTCTTGCTCAAAAAAGATATGAGTTAGAAATAACTTTTATTTCTGCTCGAAAAAAATATAAGCTAAAAATAACTGTTATTCCTGCTCGAAAAAAATATAAGTTAAAAATAACTGTTATTTTTGCTAAAAAAATAAAAATCAGAATATAACTGTTATCATATAACTTTTACGATAAAAGTTATAATTGTTACGATCCCTGCTAAGAACTAGAGAAAGGAGCTTTCTCAATCTTGGGTGAGAAATATAAACAAAAAGCGCAAGTGTGGTTGTTGATTAGGATAAGTGCCAAGTATGGTAAATTTCTAAGCCACCATAAAATGAGCTTAAAGCCAGGAAACATAGAGCTTTAATGCAATTGGTTTAATGCCAGATATTTACCGCTTGACTTCGGAGGCTGAGTAACCTAGAGTATAGAGAGCACTGACGATGGGATTGTGGTTAATCCCGAAAACATCGATGTTCAGTTCGACCCTTACAAAAGTCAAGAAATTGGTCTTTGTACTTTTCAATTGCCACATGCTTTGAAAAATTATTTCTCAATAAAAAAAAATTATTTAATTATAAATTGAACGAAGTTAAGCCTGAATAAGAAATTTCTTTGGATAAAACCCATATAGTTCGACTAAATACACACAACTTCAATAAAAATTAAGGAAAACGCGTTTTTATTTTGTTATTAGAAAGTTATAAGAAATGATTTGTTTTATTTTACAAACACTTTACAATATACATATATTTTGTTCCTTTTTTCTTGATTCATGAGTAATTTATTCAATTAAATGTGTTTTATCCCGATGTTTACTCTGACAACTTTTCTCAACTGAGCTAGGTTCACCATACACAATACCACAAACTGGTACCAACCGCAAATAATCAAACTCTGTTTGACATCGCTACAGCAAAGCGTATTCGCACCAAATTGCCATACATGACCAATCAATCCACTGGCGCCAACACTTGATTGCGCGTGCATACTGGTGTAGTGTAAGGGGTCCTTTATATTAGTGAGCCAAGGTATATACATAGATCACTTTAATCGAACCAGTAGTCAGATTCTGTAACTTTTAACAATAACAACAGTTGTTATATTGTCAACTTCTTAAGTTGTTTGCACTAACGATTTTTCGATTCGGTAACTTCTTGTTAAAAACATTGTTTAAATCTAATATCATGTGGCATCTCTTAAAATAAGCGAAAAGCGCAAAGAGGAATATAACAAAAACAAATAAATTTGTAAGTGCAAAACAGTGTACAGAACTTTTTTCATTAATTTCGTTATTTGTGTGAAATAATTGTTAAATTAAATGTTTAAGTAATACAAGTATTGTTATTTAAACGTAAATGGTTTATATATCTGTATATTTTTGTAGAAAATTTTCTTTAATTTTTGGAATAAAGTACGTGCTACGGCTGAACAGCTGACTCGTTGTCTATTCGTTAACAGCAGAAAAATTCTTGTCGTTAGTTAAACAACGGCAAATATTCTTAAAAATGTTACGGAATAACAAAATCGACAATTTGCTTGTTAATTTTTTTAACAATGACAACTATTGTTCAAATTGAATAGAGAATCGCACTACAGGTTTTGACTCTGGGAAGTATATGTATATAAAAAAAATTTAAAAAAACACAAAATTACCGTAATTAAGCTGTTGTCTTTACCGGAACTGACTGACGAAATTAACACAAATTTTTTATTATTTATTGGTAAAGCCTTAAAGCGCCTGAATAAATAGTTTGATTTTAAAATTATAAATTTAAAAAGCAATGATTATAAACTTAAAAAGCAATGTTGATGTTTATGGAGAAATTGCGCCATTAAACAAACTTATGTACATAATTATAAATTACATACATAAAACAACAAAGTGTAAATAACACGCAACCTTCTTCAGCAAAATTGTCTATTTAATGTTTTAAGATTCTGCTGGGGTTATTGCTTGTATCAAGACACGAAATGTTGCTCGTGTGGTCGCAGAGTCAACGAAATTTTGTTGACAATTATTCAAGGCGAATTCACTACAGGTGAACTTATACAGCTGTCAACTTTTTTTCATTTTCATCATGGTCGGATGTCAAAATACACTATTTGCTTTGTGAGTTTGAGTACGAACAATAATTTTACTAAAACAAAATGCTTGTGGTTTTTTTTACATGTTGTACTTGTTTTATTAGTAAGATTACCTGGTATGAATTTGCCTTGCAATTATTGCAAATATAAAACGCATGGTACAATAATATAACAGGTAGCCGCATAACTAATACAAATGTACATTTTGGGATAGAAAATGTCTAACATTAATAGAGAGGGTATGTGTGTGTTTGTATAACCCCAGCAGCTAAAGTCACAACTAGTAACGCTTTGTGACAGTCATATTACTAGTTGTAATGATAGTAGTCAAAAAACGACAGTCATACTACTAGTTGTAACAAGACTAGTAACGTTACTGGTCAAAAAAGAACAATCATTTTACTAGTTTTATCGAGACTAGTAACGATACTAGTCCAAAAAGGACAATTATGTTACTAGTTGTATCGAGACTAGTAACGATACTAGCCAAAAAACGACAAAATTTTCAGGTATACGAATTTATATAAAACATATTTTTAGCTATTAAAAAAGTAAGTAGAATGTGGCTCAGTGGGTAGAGAACGTGCCTTAAAGTATGAGGAATGTGTGTTCGTACCCCTGTTGAGCCAAAGTTATTTTAAGAGCTACAAAAGTCTTAATAAAAAAACTAGTAAGCGCACTAGTTTACTATAACTAGGACTCCAACTGGGATATAAGTGTATACAAATGAACTAGTTGGTCTCCTATGACAACGTAATGTTAAAATCGATAGTTCGATATATGAAAAAAGGATAGATAGGCAACTAGTCTGAAGCAAAAAGCAACTAGTATAGTTCCAACTACATACCAGTTACTTTGTCTGCTGCGGGACAGGAGCAGCAAACATACGTATGGTATTGTGTGTTCAACGTAGTTATTTCACATATACACAACATTTGACAGGTCGCGTCATGAAAAAAGCAAATAAAAAAATAATCATCTGGCGTACCAGGGCTACCTTGTATATTATTCTACCATGATAAAACGCTTCTGTTCCATACAAGGTAGTTTAATACAGGTAGTGGTAGTACTAAAACAAATACAACACGACAAAAACAACATTGTTTCGTTGCACGAAGTGCCAAAAAGGTAGTGGTAATACTAAAACAAAGACAACATGACAAAAGCAACATGGGATTTTATTGTTGTTTCGTTGCACGAAGTGTCAAAAATCAAGTCTTGATATATTATTTTTCCAGTTTACCTTTTTTGTTTTATCTTTACACTTCTTTTATCACTTCAACAGGCTGTAAGAAATAAACAACTTTTGACAGTTCCAATAATGAAAATAGATAAACAGCTGTGTTTTTACCAATACCTGTATTAATCTACCTATGTTCCATATTTCTGTACTGTGTTTGGCGTTTTGATAAAATCAATGAAATTAATAATCTATTGAAATAATAAATAATATTACGAAAAAATTGTGTAGAAACAAATTTCCATGTTCAATATTACTTTTTATGTTCATAAAAAACAAAAATACATCGTTTTCTCAGAAATGCATAATAACCATTTTGTTTCCATTGTGAGCTTAAATATCAACGTGTTCTCATATGATTAACATGATAAAACAATAATCAATATTGCTATCAAATATCGTAAGGAAGGTAATCCCCCTTATCGTGGTTGGCGTTTTCGTGGCGAAAATTAGGCGTTTTTTACTAGATTAAAGAAAAATTTTGCTTATTTTCTTTAATCTACTACAAATTGTCAAATTTGAAGTCGAAAAACGCCAACCACGATAAGGCCCAATATCTATATAGAGTTCGACAGTGATTGTATTATGATAATTTCATCACTCCACAAGGTTTGCCGTTTAAGCGAGTAATAGTACGTTTCCATATACGTGTTTTGGGCCAAAATGCGTGTTTTGTGCAAAATACGTGTTTACCTATATTTTTTCCCATACAATTGTCATGTATGGGAAACAGCCTGTTTTGCTCCAAATTATGTCGAAATACGGTAATGCAACACTACGTTGCCTGTAAGATTAGAAATGCAATTTCGGGTACTGTAATTTACTGTAATTGAAAAATGCGAAAAAATGACACTGTTCTACGGCCACATATGGCAATAAATATGGCGCGTATATTATTTTCGAAGAAGACTGTAAGAAAAACAATGAAAACTTCAAACTTATTACGAAAATTCGAACTTAAAAACACTTACAGCATAAACAACATGGAAACGTCTCGAGATATTTTGCTCAAAACGACCTGTTTTGCTCATAATGTAAACGTACTATAAGGCTAGCTGACCCAGTGAGCTCACCTGTTATTTTTGCCTTGCAGAATACGAAACAGAATACACTACAATACGTTTTAAACATTTGTTACGAATTATTCAATTACAAACATAAAAGAGAGAGCTAGCTACTTCTTTCATATATTCGTGGTAATGTTCTTGTAAGTTCTCAGGTCTAGCAGAGTTGTCAACTTCGAAAAGCAGCAAAAAAGCTTAATATTTTTAAAATCACCAAATTTAAAATTTAAATTTAATAAAATATAAATATAATACGTATTTCTTCTATAAACCGAATCCACCATTGATGTACTTTAAATCATATGTAACTTACTATATATGATTTGAAGTATGATATTTCAAATATGATATATTAAACTCTAAAAAAAAGAAAACTTCAAAAAAGTATGAAAAAATGTTTCTACTAATGAATTTAATTTTTCTAAAGCGAGCATTTTTAAATCAACTCGATTTAATTTTTGACTTCTTAGAGGACTAGAGTTATCAGTCTGTTTCATTAAAATGTGTTAATGGTAAGCCAACAATTTAGTTATACACGTTTACTATAGTTTTTATAAACTGCTTGAGGTGTTGCAGTTGTAGAAATATGCCGATCACGTTTAAACTTCACCATATAATTTCTTATTGATCGTATATGTATGTAAATGTAGTTATTAGTTTGTAGGCTATCTACATATTTACTTATTACGGTTTATGTTTTGAGCAGTTCCACAACGCAGCTATAAATGTTGATCTAATAGGGCTTATTTTCATCTCTATAAAGGAAATGGTTGCAATAAAGTCGCCTAAGTTAAAAATCTTAATAATTTAAAGTTTATGCTTCCATTACATTAGTGCTAATGTGAACTCATCAGTAGAATTTTAAGCGTCATGTTTGAAAATTTTTCAAAATCGTATAACAACTCTTAAAGAAGAAAGCGAATTACGTAAGTTAAAGCTTATGAAAAAGTTTTAAAAGTGCGTTCGAGTGACCAAAAGTTTTTAAAACTTTTTACTAAACTTTACTGCATTTTATTAAATTGCGTTCGTTTACACAAAATATAGTAAATGAGAACACAAATTGATAGAGTAAAGTGACAGTTCATGAGTGCGTATTTAGAAATTTCTACTGCACCAATTTTTGCTAGTAAAATTTAGTAAAACGAAAAACATATCATTCAAAAAGTAAAGAAATAAAAGTAAACAAGCAAAAAGTATAAAATTTAAAAAAATATCGAAAAAAGAAAAATTGAGATAACACTGGAACAATAATAAAATGTATATAGTTAACATGATATTTTTCGTTTGTTAATTCATGCATACACTTTTAAAAACGAAATAAAATTTTTAGAAATCATTTCTTTTGTTTGTATTACTTCAATATTTTGGTGTTGTGAAAGTGCTAAGTATTTGGTTACTTAGTAATCAAAGCAAAAAGAACTGATCGCGTGCTTTTGAATAAATTGAACCAGACACAAATTAGAAAAGTCAAATAAAACAAAAAACATTGGAAGGGATTACATAAAAATTACTATTTATAATATCTTAAAATGTTCATTAATATGCTCTTTTATTCGACCTTACACTGGATCAATTTTATTTTATTATTTGGGCTCATGTTATACAAAATATTATATCGAGTACCAATTAGAAAAACAATTGAGCGGTCAAAAGTGTAAAAGTTGCTCAGCACTACGTATATTGGCATCAACTGTTTGCTTAATCTTACGAATCTTTATAATTTTCCCGTTTGCGCACTTTTATGAGCAACTCCATTTTTGAGAGTAAATTTTTCAGTTTACTCAGTAATTACTCATTTGCTGCATTTTCTTTGTAAATTTTTGGTTTGTTTCTTTGAAAAATAAATAAATTTTTTTTAGATATTTTGCTTTCAATTCACAATAGTAACATTTTATGACAGAATTCATTCGGGAGCTATAATCGAATTATTAAGTAGGTAGTACGTGCAACTGAAGGCAGGTTACGCAAAAATCTTTAGTCAGCGAAGCCGCTTTTCGATATACCGAATGGAAAAAACCCTTAAGACCGGCCAAAGGCCGGATATGGAGGACACTTTACTCAGCGAAGCCGTTTTTCGATATACCGAGAGGAAAAAACCCATAAGCCCGACAGAAGGCCGGCTATGAAGAAAACTTCACTCAGCGAAGCCGCTTTTCAATATTCCTCAAGAATTTAAATAAGTAAATAAATCTGCCGTGGAATAACATACCTATGTATGTGTATAAATACTCGAACATACAAAGCAAAAAGAATGAAGAAAACCAAAAATTGTATGAAGAAATAAATATATGACTTTTTTCCCAACGGTTCATTTTTTGAGTATGGCCTTATTGCTCAATAGCATTTGAAGCATTTCTGATTTCTCAATTGATTAAGAAATAATGCCATATAGCCTTCCTGCACATGGCTTTATTGCACTGCACCTTTAAAACATAGATGCATCTGAATCTAGAAGGACACAAAGTTTTTCAAAAATAGGACCACGAGGGGATACAGGACAATTTCAAAACAAAACTGTTCCTATGCAAAAATTTCAGACATTAAAAGTACTGAGATCAAAATGTGAACCAAGCTCTGCATATGGACAATGCCGTCTCATTTCTAAGTAATCTGATAACTTGACAAAAAAATGTGTATCATAATAAGTGGCGCTAAAGTTCAAATTGATTAATTGTATTTGAATTTGGCGAATATTGGTGTAGATATTCGCATTCCTATTCGCGAATACTCAAAAATCTATATTCTTAACATCGCTAATACCGATATAAGAGGATAAAAATAATATGAAACCAAAATTTCATGTTGGCCACCAGTTTGAAATTGGATTATTTCATTGCGTACTGTATTCTTATAGTAAAGTATTGCCATTTGCTATCCATATTGAGGGGTATTTAAACAAATGTTCCGCCATTTTCTGGCGGAGGCCATATTTGATTTAGAATAACTAAAAGTGTGTACCAAATTCTATATCAATCCGTCAACAGGAAAGAAGTAAATTTTCAACTACTACTTTTGACCCAACCAAAACACAAACATTGCGTGGCGACGCCTACTTTTCCAATCACAAAATTCTATTGTCATCAAAAATAAAGGTATTTACTAAATTGCAGTTCAATCGGTTAACAGGAAGGGGGTAAAACCAAATATTACTTTGTGATACAGCACACTTTTTAACCACACTGTAATGGCATCAATAGTAAAGGCGAATATTAAATTTCAGATCAATCCATCAACAGAAAGGTGGTAAATTTTCAATTACTAGATTCCACCCAAATAGCACACAAACAAGGTATAATAAATAAAACCGTTTAATAAATGATTGGAAAAAAGTTCTTTTTATATTACGTTTTTAAAACGGACTATTAGAAAAACCAAATATGTGTGCAAAGTTTCATAGAAATCTGGTAAGCAGAAATAATTAAAAATGCATATTTACTTTTTATAGGCGTGGCGCTGCCCACTTTTCTAGCTATAAAATTCTATTGCCAAACGAATCCAATGTCAATGCAAAGTTTTGTAGGACTCGGTTAAGTAGAAATAAATTAAACGCACATTTACTTTCAATGGGCGTGGCGAACAGACAGCGAGTAAAATATAAGTCTCGTTAAAAATGGCCAAATTTATTATTAAAAAATAGACTATACGCACTTTCATACTATACCGATTCTTAATAGTAAAACATTATTTTGTTTTCTTTTTTATATAATTCGAATTGTTTTTAGTGAAAAACAGCATTAGCACCACTGGCTAACATAATACACCTAAAGTTCGTTGCCTAATCCAAAAAGCTGACGGCGGCAGAAAAGTGTAGTTAAACATATCACACAACTAGCCATACAATATTTCACATATAACTTGTTTAATTTAAAAACATGTTTTCAAACTATGCAGCACATAAAAATATATCTTCAAAGTATGCGAATAATATTATTTTTACGTTTTCTCCGATTTTAATAAGAACTAGAGAAAAATTTCAACTCTATTTATGAATGTTTTTCCATACTTTACGAAATTCAGTTGGAAAAAGGGATGATTTATATATATATATATATATATATATATATATATATATATATATATATATATATATATATATATATATATATATATATATATATATATATATATATATATATATATATATATATATATATATATATATATATATATATATATATATATATATATATATATATATATATATATATATATATATATATATATATATATATATATATATATATATATATATATATATATATATATATATATATATATATTATATATAATATATATATATATATATATATATATATATATATATATATATATATATATATATATATATATATATATATATATATATATATATATATATATATATATATATATATATATATATATATATATATATATATAAATATATATATATATATATATATATATATATATATATATATATATATAAATATATATATATATATATATATATATATATATATATATATATATATATATAAATCATCCCTTTTTCCAACTGAATTTCGTAAAGTATGGAAAAACATTTATAAATAGAGTTGAAATTTTTCTCTAGTTCTTATTAAAATCGGAGAAAACGTAAAATTATAATTTAATAATATTATTCGCATACTTTGAAGATATATTTTTATGTGCTGCATAGATTGAAAACATGTTTTTAAATTAAACAAGTTATATGTGAAATATTGTATGGCTAGTTGTGTGATATGTTTAACTACACTTTTCTGCCGCCGTCAGCTTTTTGGATTAGGCAACGAACTTTAGGTGTATTATGTTAGCCAGGGGTGCTAATGCTGTTTTTCACTAAAAACAATTCGAATTATATAAAAAAGAAAACAAAATAATGTTTTACTATTAAGAATCGGTATAGTATGAAAGTGCGTATAGTCTATTTTTTAATAATAAATTTGGCCATTTTTAACGAGACTTATATTTTACTCGCTGTCTGTTCGCCACGCCCATTGAAAGTAAATGTGCGTTTAATTTATTTCTACTTAACCGAGTCCTACAAAACTTTGCATTGACATTGGATTCGTTTGGCAATAGAATTTTATAGCTAGAAAAGTGGGCAGCGCCACGCCTATAAAAAGTAAATATGCATTTTTAATTATTTCTGCTTACCAGATTTCTATGAAACTTTGCACACATATTTGGTTTTTCTAATAGTCCGTTTTAAAAACGTAATATAAAAAGAACTTTTTTCCAATCATTTATTAAACGGTTTTATTTATTATACCTTGTTTGTGTGCTATTTGGGTGGAATCTAGTAATTGAAAATTTACCACCTTTCTGTTGATGGATTGATCTGAAATTTAATATTCGCCTTTACTATTGATGCCATTACAGTGTGGTTAAAAAGTGTGCTGTATCACAAAGTAATATTTGGTTTTACCCCCTTCCTGTTAACCGATTGAACTGCAATTTAGTAAATACCTTTATTTTTGATGACAATAGAATTTTGTGATTGGAAAAGTAGGCGTCGCCACGCAATGTTTGTGTTTTGGTTGGGTCAAAAGTAGTAGTTGAAAATTTACTTCTTTCCTGTTGACGGATTGATATAGAATTTGGTACACACTTTTAGTTATTCTAAATCAAATATGGCCTCCGCCAGAAAATGGCGGAACATTTGTTTAAATACCCCTCAATATGGATAGCAAATGGCAATACTTTACTATAAGAATACAGTACGCAATGAAATAATCCAATTTCAAACTGGTGGCCAACATGAAATTTTGGTTTCATATTATTTTTATCCTCTTATA